>CALNXI010000481.1:153767-192755 GCA_942486025.1 Porites evermanni | reverse complement strand
GTAGAAGGAGCAATAATCCGTAGCAGAGAGCAATGGCTAGAATTCGGAGAAAAACCCACAAAATATTTTTATCAACTCGAAAAGCAACGCCAGACTCGTAATTCGATAAATGAATTACGTGTCGGGGATCGGACAGTCACGTCTCATAAAAATATTTTGACAGCTTGCCGAGATTTTGATGTGAACTTGTACACTGCTGAACCGGTCGATTTAAAATGCCAAGACTGGCTTTTGAATCAACTAGATACCACTCTGACATCCGAAGATCAAGAGAAATGTGAAGGAGCCCTCACGCTCTCCGAGTGCTATGAGGCCGTTAGCCAGATGCAGACAAATAAATCTCCCGGAGCGCACGGCTTTCCGGTAGAATTTTATAGACGTTTTTGGAGTTCGCTAGGACAAGACCTAGTAGAAGTCCTAAATTATTCTTACGAACACGGGCAATTATCCGACTCGCAAAAGCAGGGGATAATTTGTTTCCTTTACCCGTTGCTTTTAGAAAACTGGCGCCCGATCTCTCTGCTTAACGCGGATTATAAAATTTGCACCAAAGTAATGGCCAACCGGCTTAAAAAAGTACTGTCTGTAATTCTGAGCGAAGATCAAACCTGTGGCGTACCGGGCCGGAGTATCTATGAGAACTTATTTCTACTCCGAGATACTCTTGATTATATCGACCACAAACAGCTTTCTGCTGCACTAATCACTTTAGATCAGGAGAAAGCTTTTGACCGCGTTAACCACGGCTTCCTACAGCGTGTGTTAACTCGGTTTAATTTCGGCCCGAGTTTTCGACAATGGGTGAATATTGTTTACACTGATATTCACTCTTGCGTGCTAAATAACGGCTGGCTCTCGGCTAAAATCAAGCTCGACCGGGGAGTTCGACAGGGCTGTCCTCTTTCACCACTATTATACTGTTTAGTCGCCGAAACGCTAGGTCAAGCGATTCGCCGTGACAACAGTATTCGGGGTATTCCAATCCCCGGCGTAAATAAACAGAGTAAAGTCTCGCAATATGCCGACGACACTACTTTGATCCTCGCCGATAATTACTCTATAACTCAAAGTTTTCACCTTATTAATATTTTCGAGCGGGGCTCCGGTTCTCGCCTTAACGCACAAAAAACTGAGGGCTTGTGGCTGGGATCCGCGGCCGGTAAATATAACTTGGACCACAGACAAGCTTAAAATCCTCGGTGTTTATTTTGGCACTTCTAATGTCGAGCACGCTAATTGGATTGACCGCGTAATTAATCTTGAAAAACGACTTAACCTCTGGAAATCACGCACGCTCTCACTAAAAGGTAAATCACTAATCATGAATTCTATCGGCGCTTCGGGACTTTGGTACACGGCCACGGTTCTCCCTAGGCCAGACTGGGTCGCCACAAGAGTCAATAAAACAATTTATGATTTCTTGTGGAACGGCAAAACAGAGCTTGTAAAGCGAACAACCTGTCAACTGCGCTTTCATCACGGCGGACTAGCAGTAATTAATCCTACTGAAAAAGCGAGAGCCTTAAAATTACGCTGGGTGCCCCAGATAGGCGATCCGTCGTGTACGTCTAACTGGGTTTTCTTCGCCCGTTACTGGGTTGGCCTCGCTCTGAGCCGTAAGGTTCCGAGCTGGACTTTTCTCAGATCGAACGCGTGTCCTAAATATATCGGAGATTCCCCTCCTAAATATTTCACACACATCTTAACAGCGGTGGACCGACTGAACATCGACCTTACCCTGTTCCCGAATTATAGAGTTAAAACCTTCTACGAGAAACTCACTTACCCCTCCCCTAGACGCCTGCCTACCGCAAGGGGCCTGGGAGAAACGTTTACATACTCCTCTACCCTGGCCCTCTATCTGGTCTCACATTTATGGTGGTCTGAGTACGAATTGGGAAGCGGACATCGCGTGGCGCATAGCACATGGCGTTTTAAAAACCCGGGCATATCTTAAGAACTGGTGTCGGCTCAAAGTTAGCGACCGATGTGCTCGGTGTGGGAAGCTCGAATCCTTCTCTCATGCCTTAGCGATATTTTGTTGCGATTCTATGAGACTGATCAAAGACGGTTTTATCGTGTGTAAGAATTGCAGGCAAGTACATGATTATTTAACAGCAGACGAGTATGTGGATTTTTATGAAAATAGGCACAGGATAAAAAGAAAGTCTGTATACCACAGAAAATATCATATTTTGAATGTCGTCAATGATATTGCACACGATAATAATATACAAGTTGGTTATTATAATAGGGAGAAGATCCTGAGAATATTTCGGTTGATTGACCAAGTTATACCGCAAGTCAATAATTTTCGCAGAAGACGGCTTATTAGCGTGAATTTTATTATAAAACAACTTTTTGATATTTTAGGAGTAGAATATAAGATTATTCCTGTCACTCGATCAAAAAATACACTACAATATTATGAAAATTGGTGGGAGAGAGTTTATTCCTTAATCAAGACTGATATTAGCCGTCTGATTTCTCAGAATTTGGACCGGAAGTAGGGAAAGCCCCCTACCACTCATTGATCGAGAGACCCTGGGAAGAGTTTGTACTTCGGGTTAACTTACATGGAGTACTATCCAGTCCGCCATTTTGTTTTTATCGACAGAGAACATTTATTCAGTTTTTGCTGGATGGGAGAGGAACTTTTTAGCGTACTGCTTTTCGAATCTTGTTACTAATGGAGCAAAGTCCACGATCGTATCATCTAATATATTCAGTTCCTTTAGGAAACCGTTTTTGTCAAAGGGCCCCCCTCGCAAAGCGGTACGGAGGTCAAGTAATATTTTCTGGTAAATTGAAAAAGCAAACTTTGACATCTCTATTTTTCGTTTATAGTTTTTCGTGTCAGAGAGCGTTTTAAGAACTAAACCAGCGCCTGATATTCTTCCTAGAATGGCCGGGTTGGCCGTCAAACCACCAGCAACAGCTCCAATCACTATCAGTCCAGTGGAGGATATATTTATGGCCAGGTTTAGTTTCTTAAAGTGTTTGAAGGCCTGTCGGTGACACCAATANCCCCCCTCGCAAAGCGGTACGGAGGTCAAGTAATATTTTCTGGTAAATTGAAAAAGCAAACTTTGACATCTCTATTTTTCGTTTATAGTTTTTCGTGTCAGAGAGCGTTTTAAGAACTAAACCAGCGCCTGATATTCTTCCTAGAATGGCCGGGTTGGCCGTCAAACCACCAGCAACAGCTCCAATCACTATCAGTCCAGTGGAGGATATATTTATGGCCAGGTTTAGTTTCTTAAAGTGTTTGAAGGCCTGTCGGTGACACCAATATTTATAATGATAATACTTGTACAATTCTTTGATTTCCTGGATTTCTTCTTCTGTTTTACTTTTATCTATATGATTAAAGCAGAATATGTTTTCTTTTTGACTCATTATATTATTAGTTTAGACAAATTACAGAACATAAGAACCGCTCAATTTTTCCTGCAACATTATTCTATGAAATGCGATGGAATCGAAGTCATGAAAGTTTGGAGTGTACATTACTCTATAGATCACTGTATCTTCTGAGAATATTCTGAATGTATAGGTACTTTGAGATGTTAAAGTTGAACTTAGTGTTAGTGTTCCACTATGATTACTGATTGATGCTTTTACTGTTAAGTCACCCCCTGTACCTTTCTTAGTCAACCAAAACACAACACGTTTACCATTGAAACTGTTTAGTAATGTGATAGATTTTTCGTTAGTTGACCCATGACCATTAGTTTGCAGTTTTAATTTCTTTGTTTTGTCATAAATCAAACGTGGTTTTTCATAAGCTCCATTACTCATCAATGTTTTAATACTAAATGATCTGTTCAGCCACAGCTGCATAACAACACAAAGAGTAAAGCTCCTTTTACTGAATAATTCCAAACTTAATGTGGTATTTTTTATTCTCAATCCGCCCTCCCAAATATTGGCAATATCCATTCTAGGAAAATAAATATTAGGTTGGATGCCTGAAACCATGATACCTGATACTCCTATTGTTATTTTGTAGTTACTAGCATCGCTTAAATCATAAAATTCCTCAAATATTTCCCTGTACACATTATTCTTTGTATAAGGGCTCAATTTTGTCTCCAAATCTTTGACCATCTTTGCAGTAGCAGCCGAATTACTTTTAGTGCGATCTGGAGCAATGTTTAATATTTTCTTTCTGTTCATATCCAGATCCACATTGTAAACAACTTCTGTTGGTTTGATATCAAATGCTGTGTGGTAATCGTACGTTTTTTGAGGATCAATCGATGATACTTTTCCGAAAACACCATAAGCAATCATCCAGTTATTTGTCCAATTTTTTGGATAATTATGGAGATCAATGCCTGTCTGAGGTATATTCACATAAAGATCTGGACTGTAATACAGAACTGATACAGTTTTTTGAAAGTTTACAATTATTTTGATATAATACATATATGCAGTGTTCCCACTACTATTTGTGTACTGGTGAGAAAACTTTTGTACTGTCAAACCAGCAACTGATACCCCCTTTGATGTGGTTTTATTAATTGTAGCAACTGATTTATGCCATAATTGGTAATCTGAATAGAGGATTGCAATACAAAGAGTATAATCTTTATTCTTATTAAGTTGATAACAGTTGATTCCCATTCCATAAGAGTATCCTCCTTGCTTATCTTTTATAATGGTTGTATATACAACTTTATGGTCGTATTGATGGTAGTTACCATCTTGGGGCATTAAATTATCAATTTTAGTAATGTCAAAACTATCGATGTTATTCGGTTCGAGATCAGCCCATGCTAATCTATTAGTCATTAGATACTTGAATTCATTATTGTAATGGCTGGGTTTAACATGTGATTTTTCTAAATACTGCTTATTAACAGCATCATTAGCATTAGTCGGGTCTCCAAGATTAATAATCTTGTTTTTGACCATATTGAGTTGGTGGTAAACATATGGATTAGTAATTTGTACAAAAAATGCATTTCCAGTGCTTCGGCTTATTGCTTGATATTGTGAAGTAAGAACAGCATTGTTCAATATTATATGACCAGTCATAGTGCCACCGGACAGTTTCAAATAATTATCATCTATGTATTTCTTATTGACCCCATCTTTATCATCAGTTGGTTTGTTTATTTATTTATTTATAGATTCGTACAATGTACAGGGGAGAGAACAATAGGACATGTTGTCCCCTACTTGGTTCACCCTCCTAATCAAGATGAGTGATTTTGTTATTAGACATATTTAGTGGTCCAGCCATTACTCCACTGGACTTATCCAGGAAATTATTTTTGACCAAACTTTTGTAGCTGGTTGATTATCACCATCTGGTTGTGTTACATTGTATATCCTTTTGCTATTCATATCAAAATTGCCGGTCATTAATCCCCCAGATAGTGATAGTTTAGTATCAAGTTGCTGTTTTGTTACAGCGTCGGTGAACGAAGTTCCGTTAGCCATACCTTTCAGTTGTTTACCTAACATATTATAATCCCCCCTTGATGTGAGATTAAAACCGGTTCCTTGTATACCCCTATCACCTTTGGGTCCTTGGTTACCCTGATCACCTTTGGGTCCTTGAATACCCTAATCACCTTTTAGACCTTGGTTACCCTGAGCACCAGCGGGGCCGGGTGGGCCAAGAGGTCCTTGAGGGCCAGTAATTCTGCGTTTTTCTTTTGAGTATGATTGATTATAATTAGGTTGCTGATTAAATATTCTCATTTTATAATAATATATTAGATACTTTCATCCCTTACACAAAATCCATTTGCTTTTAACAGCTTAGCTTCTTCATTAGTAATTGCATCATCCATCCCAATAACTCTGCCAATAATACGAGCTTTTTCTAAAGATTCATGTTTGTGATTAAGAAGTTCATATAAACAACCCTCTGATAGATTTTCAAATAATTTAGCAATCATTCTACCATATTTGACATCTTCAATTTCTAGATATACTTCCATATAAATGGATTATATTAATTTGGTAAGTTGTTCTCTTTGCTCGTAGGTTATTTGATTTGGTTGGATAATTTGTCCAAGAATTGAACCAAGAGCCCGTTTCATATCTAGCATATCTTTCAATATTACAGAATGGAGGTCATACAACAATTCAGTTGCCATTAGAGCATATTGGAGACTTTTGAATTTCAAATGTACCTTCATATATTATTGGTTATATAATTATCAGAAAGGATAATACATTATATATTTCCAGAAAAGTTTCTTTTGACAGTCGTCATTGGTTTATCCACATACAGGAATGAATAGGGTTGTTTTGTTGCTTTAATATACTGATCCTTTGTTACATTCAACTCTCTAGAAATCATATTTCTCTCATTACTGCTAGGGAAATCATAAACAATATAATGACTGCAGTTTAGTCTGATATCTTTTGGAGTTTTATAAAATGATTGTGAAAGGTAAATAACACTGCAGTTCTTATGCCGGCCTTGAATAAAATAATTGATAAGCGGCTTTTGGTTTTTATCACAAATGAAGTCGTCAAATATTACAATTTTCTGGGCATCGCTCTCCAGACTATTTACAGGTTTAATGTCATCATTATTGCAGTGCATTATGTCATATCCAACCTGGCTACTAATGTCATTCATTGTTTCTATCATGTGTCGATACTTTTCCTGTTCCAGATTTTTGTCATATAAATGGATCTGATCATAATAGACTAATGGTTTCATAAGGATGTGAAAAAGTAAGTTTGTTTTGCCTGACCCTGAATTGCCACATATTAGCATCCGGAAATTGGACTTGGGCATATACTTGTACAGCTGTTTGAAGGTTGTATTTTCATCTTCATTGAAATCATAATTTGGAATATCCATATAATATTACGTTAGATAAATTGAGATAAGTTCAGATAAGTTTTATATAACACAATAGTATAATGGATATAGAAAGATTCAAGAGACTCAGTATTCCTAAACTTGAAGCAGGAAAATGACTGAAGTTGTTAGGGATGTTATAAAAGAAGTTGAAACTAGAGATCAAGATTTATATGAAAAGGTGGCTAAAGATGTAAAACCTCTAACAGAAAAGTTTGATAAGGAAATTGAGGAAATCAGTAAATTAAGAGAAGATGTTAATAAACAAGTTATCCCCTATGGTGAACAAGTTCAAAGATTAGCATTACCAGGCCCAAGTGGTGAGGTGGCACCCAAAATGATAGCTGATATGAATAAAGGATTTACTACTCAAGAAGAATTGGCATTCATACAAAACCAGCAATTGCCATTACCGGCTGGCATCTTTTTACGAACCCTAAAGGAACCAAATTATGCGAAACAAATATTAGATAAATCCGGTGAAATAAATAAAAAAATTGGGTCAGAAAAAAGCCCATTTGAGCACAAGAAAAGCTAACAGAAAGAAAAATAAGGATGAAATTGCCGAGTATACTGAAGGAATTGATATCATAAGAAAATACAGACAACGAATTGTTATTGTAGAGGAAGGCACGAAAACACTGAAAACTGGTCAGGGTATTTATAAACAAAAAGAGTAATGCTTACAAGGTTAACCCACAAACTGGTGTTTATAGAAATGTAATAATTGACGTGCCCAAACTTTATGGCCAGCTCAAACTAATTGCTCATAAGGATGGTAAAAAAGTATGTGATAAGCAAGTGGACTTTGATACCCTTGATCTGCTCACAAAGCGGTTCAACAGTTAAAAGAAGTATTCTCCATTATCAAAAATGGTATTTGATGACCTGAATAGAATAAGTGATATTCCAATTCACCGAACTAGTAATAAGTAATAAGGAATAGTCTGTTGAAGGAATATGTAATCTAATAATATAAATGCAAGAAAGAGCAATCCATATTTCATCTGTTAATAGACAGAAAATCGGACAGAATAAAGCAGAAGATTCCATAATTAAATTTGATCCAGTCTTAAAACTCCAAAGTAATATGACACATGAAATAGCCTTGGATAAGGCCACAATGACTTACAGTTGGCATAATATTTCAGATCAGTGTCAAAATAATCAAATAAAATACTCACCTGATGGTGGCACATCGTGGCAAACCGTCAAATTTGTGGATGGCATGTATACTTACTCAGATCTACATGATTATCTCCATCAGTGGATGAAAAAGAAAGGTCATCTTACCACCGACGATAAAACTGGCGATAAATACCATATTAACTTAACATTTGTATTATCGACATACAAGATTCTCATTCAGATTGACAACAATTACCAACTGGATCTGAGAAACAGTAAGTTTGGGGTGTTGATTGGATTCACAGAAAAGATTGTCAATAGAACAGAATATAGGACAATTCTTCCCAATATCACAAATTCCATTGATATGATCTATATCAATACCGATGCTATTACGAACAGCATATTAAATGGTATTAATACTAATACGTTGGCTGTTATTCCAACGGACAATTTGACAAGAAGTTTCCCATTCACATTTGAACCCAGAAGACTATTGTTTAATGAAGTTTCCCAACTTCATATTTCACAAATGAGGTTTTATATCACAGACTCACTCGGGTGACCAATTGGACTAAATAAGATTAACTGGTTTATGACATTGATATTGCAATCCAAACCAGCATAATATCTAACCTAATAATATACAATGAGACAATCAGAATTTAAGAGACGTTATGATGTTAAAACAGGGAGATATATTAAGAAGCATATTTATGGAGAAGGTGTTACCGATGTTTTCAAAACGATTGGTAGAAAGCTATTTGGAAAGACGATGAAAGAGGCTGCTAAAACAGCGACCAAGAAGGCTGTTCAGAAAGCTGCTACTAACACTGGCGAATATGCTGGCGAAAAAGCCGGTGATAAAATTATTCAATTATTAAGCAAAAAGAATGAAAAGACACCGGTAGCAGCATCACCAGTAGCGACATCGCCAATAGAAAAACCACAATCAAGAGAACTGAGCGATTACGAGATTAATGAGAGAGTAAATCAATTATTATCCGGGGGTCAGATGAGCAGATTTATGTAATCTATTATTATATGAAATCATTTAGAGATCCAAACTATGTTGAACGATATGAAGATGTTATTTTTGACCTAGAAACAGCACTAAATACAACTGTCACCAATAATGCTCACCAAAAGAAAGATGGCTACAGATTTGTTGTTGATAACAGTGGTGAGGTTACACCATTTGACTGGTATAATGCTCGTATCAGTCTTGATTTCAAAGTAGTCTTACTGGCTAATGGAGGTAACATTGCAGTAGCAGATCATAATGGTATTGTAAACGGGTCGTACTCACTGTTAAAACATTTTGATATTAAGCTCAATGGTAAGAAAGTGTATGATTGCAATGACGCGAATCACGCGGTTAATATTAAGAACTTACTTGAGTACAGTCCATCTTACACTGATAAGACTGCTAGTAATGAGTTTTTCTACCTTGATACATCCAGAAATGCGGAAGAGCGGGAATTTGAAGTTAGTGGCACAAATCACTTAGCCAAAAGGCGAGCAGCTTACAATAAGGGTTTTGCCCTTCGAAAAGCACTCTTAGGCGTCTCATCTACAGTAAATACAGAAATACCACTGAACAGATACTCGTTTTTCGAAATGTTAGAAGATGAGCTGTTACCTAATACAAGGGTTGAGATGAATTTTGAGATTGAGTCCGACGGTAATCTAATTTGGCAAGCCGGGGCTGATTGCAGGGTGGTTGGTTATCACCATGATGCAGTTGTATGTTCCGCGGATAACCTTTCACAGTGAAGGCCAATCATCCTACATGAGCCAATACCTTAAAAATCATAAGTGGACTTATTTGAGAGAGAATATTGAAAGATCAATTAGTAGCCAGCAGAGACCTGGGCATTTCAGAATCTCTTCTGGTATTTCAAAACCCCGACACGTGTTTGTGTCTATAATCAATCATGCGAATATCGATGCCCAGACACAGAACCCATTCTTGTACAATACAATCTCTGTATCGACTGACCCAAGAACCTTATCCAATTGTCACCTGGAAGTTGGAAATGGTAACGAATACCCCGAAATACATTACACACCGACTACTGATATGACTAGAGTCTTCAGGGATGTGTTGAAATATGTTCACAAAAATAATGAATACGGTGAAGGGTCATTACTCAATAAATCAAATTTCAGTACCCTGTTTCCATTCTTATATTTTGACTTAACAAAACAGAAAATGGACATTAAGGATGGCACAACAAAACTGACATTTAAATATGAGCTACCTGGAACAACGGCAGCAGCCTACTCAATTTACGCATTAACATTATATGAGCAAGATGTTGAGCTAATTCAGAAAGATGGTAAAATAATACTCAGATCGTAAATTGAATATCGTTAAAATTATGTAACATATATTATATACAAGTAATGACAAAATATTATCCTCATGGTGTGTCACTTAGTAAAGGACAATTGGAAAAGCTTTCGAGAGCTTACAATAATAACTCAGCAATAACCATCAGATTAGCCAGAAATGAGTTATCCGGTCCACACAAATTAATGCTCACAAAAACTCAGATCAATAAGCTGAGAAAAGCAATGAGCCAGGGTACAGGATCGGATATCAAGATATCAAAACACAAATCAGAAAGGCTGTTAGACAGGGTGGTAGTTTGTGGGGATCATTAATCAATTTAGGAAGCAAGTTACTACCTATGGCAATGCCATTAGCCAAAAAAGCTATCGCACCGCTTGCAACAGGAGCGTTATCAGGATTAGCCAGTTTAGGTGTGGATAAAATATTCGGGAAAGGTCAACGAGGAGGTTTTCTTATTCCACAGGAAAAAATAGCACAATTGATTGCGTACAAACATTTACTATCCACAGGCCAGAAAAAACAGATTTTAGAGGCTTTACAGTCTGGTGGGCAACTAGTTATCAAACCAACACAAAAACAAATTAACGGGGGTTTTCTTGGAGCCCTTGCCTCCATTGGTATACCAATCGCCATTGAATTAGCCTCAAAACTCTTTGGTAAAGGACTGCAGGCTGACAGAACCGGTTCCGCTAATACAACATCTGTTTATGTTCCCGATACAACTAATGGCCACGGAATGTATAATCCGTATCCCTACATGTCACCACCTTTTTTTGGAACATGGGAAAATCCAGTTGGTATGGGAGTAAAAAAAAAAAGAAAGGGAAAGGGACTGCTGCTCGGAAAAAACAGCCCATTCAATTCAATCCCAATTCTAGGAACAATACTGTAAGATTCATAAACAAACCATTATCGAATATTGATTTGTTACAATGGGTCAAACAATTAGGAATAAAACATTTTAGGCGTATTTACAGCCGTGATAATTTACCAGACAAAATACACAAATTAGAAACAGGAATAATTAATCTTGATGATTCAGTGGGCGGGGGAAGTCATTGGATTTGTTATAGAAACGTGGATAAACAATATTGTGAATATTTTGACCCGTTCGGATTAATCATGCCCAATGAAATCAAAATTATCTGAAAACAAGAGGTAAAAAAATGGTGTACTCATCAGATGAAATACAAGAAAGAGACAGTGTTTTATGCGGTTATGAGTCAGATAGCAGCCATGAAACTTATGTTCCAGATAGTGATTAGACAATAATTATATAACATAAATATATAATAATGGTGAAATCTTATTGTGTTAAACAGAATGTGTAGAACCTTCGGGTTATAAAACTGCCAAAAATGGTAGACTTATGTTTTGGTGCACTTGTGCTGAATGTGGAATAAAAAAATTTAAATTTGTAAGAAGGGAAACTAGATCAGCCTGTCCTTGGGGCAGGCGTCATCGATACAATAGCTGGTACTGCTCTTGATGGGTTTGTACATCATGCCCTACCATATATGGCCGAAAAGACCGTTGAGATGGGGAGATATTACGGGTCAGAAGCGCTCAGAAACCCTAGATTACAGAAAAAAGCTATAGATTATACTTTGCACAAATTAAATCCAATGATCCAGAATGTCGGTTCTCAAGCTCTTAACCAATTATCAACCAAGTTAAGACCAAAGAAAAAGTACAAAACAAACAGGAAAGATCTTGATGGTGGTGCTATAGATATCCACAAGCAGATTGGTAATTACCAAGACCCGCAGGCGGATGGACCTTACCAGGGCATAAATATACAGGCCCCTACAATGATCTCGAAAATCAAGATACAATCCAGAAACTGGTGAAATATTAGAAATTTATGATCAACCAACTGGGCCAACCGATGCAGTGGCCATGCAGCATGATAACGATTATAGTGTTTGTGGTGATAACCGAAAGTGCAAAAATAAAGCTGACCGTAAAATGGTAAAATCATTAGATGCCATTCCTTATAATGAACGACAATGGGGTCACTGGTTAGCTAGAAACCTAATAAACACAAAACAGAAACTTGGTCTTGGTTTAAACTAGAAAAGCCATCTGGTATCAGTTGGCAACAGCAATTAGCAGACGAACTGCATAAACCAATAACACGCAACTTTACTCGGCAGGTGTTATTACAACCGGTATTGAAAAAATTTGGTGCTCAGATCTGGTTGAGAAGCAACAGTTCAGCAAATGGAACAAGGGTTATAGATATCTTCTCATGGTTCTAGATCTATTCTCCAAATATGGCTGGATTGTCCCACTGAAGAATAAGAAAGGGAGAACTGTCACAGAAGCATTCAAAATCATCTTCAAAGAGGGCCGTAATTACAAGCTACGATGTTATTGTAGGGTGTGACCAAGCAGGAATTGATATCGAGGATATCACGCCTATTCAACGGAAGGCAAGTAATAATTCGTGGGTGGTTACCTTCGGAAGCAAAGCCGTGAAAGACGCCACCCTGAACGAGCAGTCCATTAAGATTGCCGGCTGTGCTGTCCTTTTGGGTGACTGCGAGAACAAAGTCACCATCGTTAAAATCTACGAGCTGCCCGACGAGCTTCCCGACACCGTTGTCATCGGCCATTTGAGCCATTACGGTCAAGTTATTTCTTTTCGGCGTGACCGCGTGGCGGACGCCGTCTTTAATGGTGTTCGCACAGCGAGGATGTCTATCGAGGGACCCATCCCAGCTCAAGCCTTTATTGCCGGCAAGTTCTGCCGGTTTTGGTACCCATCGCAGCCGAAAACATGCAGGAAATGTGGCGCTGAGGATCATCTTGAAAAGCAGAGGAGGAAAGTAGCCGCGCTAAGAGCAAAGAAGAAGAGTGCGAAACACGAGGAGCGCGCACGCTGGGAGAAAGAGAAAGAGCGAAAGGAGAAGGAGGGGAAAGACAGAGAACAAAAGGAACGGAAGGATTGAGAAGAGAGAGATCGGGATCGGAGGGAGAAGGAACGAGAGGACAAAGAACGCGAGGATCGAAAAGAACGCGACAGAAGGAAGCACGACAAGTATTCACAGAGAAGACACAAAGATGATGTTGGCTACAGGAGAGAAGAGAGGAGCGATCGTGAGCGGGACCGCGATCCTTATCGCTCTTTTCGTGATCGGTCCTCTCATTGCGATCATGAAAGCAATGACAGTGGATCAGAAAGCGAAGAAGGATGGACCCGGGTGTCGTATCGGAGAGAAAAAGGCAAGAGTAAGTCGTATTAAATATCTTAATTTACTAATTTTTCGCTTACAGTGCCCTTTGAATTCTTACTATCAATGTTTGTGGACTAGGCACTACCCGTAAACGCGATCTCTTTGTTTATGAGTTAAACGAAAATTTAGACTATGATTTTTTTCTCTTACAAGAGACGCATATTTCCTGTAAATCTCAAGCTGATTTAATTGAGAAATGTTTTAAAGGTCAATGTTTTTGGTCCTTTGGGATCGGCAAATCTGCCGGCGTAGCTATTCTTGTTTCTGCTAAATTTTCTGGTAAGATCATTCGCTATGTCCACGACACTGATGGTAGAATTCTAAGCCTTCTTGTCGATCTGAACTCTTTTAAATTTAATATTATTTGTGTTTACGCTCCAAACACCATGTCCGATCGTAAGTTATTTTTCAACCGTCTACATACCTTTTTCTGTCACCCAGCGATTAAATTTTACGTGGCGATTTTAATTGTATTGATTCTGACCTTGATCGCTTGCATATTAAATCCGACTTTAGCGCAGACAAGCGTTGCTTGTCAGCCCTTAAGTCCGATTTCTGCCTTGTTGATGTCTTTCGTAAACAGAATCCGAAAGCGATTTCTTTCACCTGGTCTAATAAAGATTTTTCCCAGGCTTCTCGCCTCGATCGCTTCTACATTTCTTCCTCTCTTTTGCAGTCAGTTCGCGGAAATAAGTGTTTTCCTTGTTCTCTTTCTGATCACGATTTCGTCGACTTATTTATTTCCCAGGTTAATGTTTCTTTGCACGGAAACGGTGTTTGGAAATTTAATTGCTCTCTTCTCTCCGATAACGATTTTATTAATACTATGACTTCGTTGATCACTTCTGAGAAAGAAAAGATTCCTCTGTTAAAACTCGCTTGAAAGTTCGTGGGATAACTTGAAAATTCAGATTCGTCGTACTTGTATAGATTTCTCTTCTCGAAAACACAGACAACTTCTTTCCGAACGCAATTCTCTAACCAAGCACTCACTCCAAGCTAAATTGGCTGTTTTTGCCAGCGATCGTGACCAGATTTCTAATATAAACAAACTTGAGAGCGCCTTGGAGGCACTCATTAATAACGAGTGCGAGGGCGCTAAGGTTTGCTCGCGAGCGCGGTGGATCAAGGAGGGCCAGAAGCCCACTTGCCTCTTTTTTTGCCTTGAGCATAAACGCGCGGAAAAGAATATTTTTGAGTCTCTTTTTAATGAATCTGGCGAAGAAAAATTCTCGCATGACATTGAACTTATTTTGGTTGACTTTTACAAAGCTTTATTCTCCAAGGATTCCCTTAATATGCAAATTCAGAACCAAATTATAGATGATCTTGACCTTTCTTTGTCTGATTTAGAACGCGAACAATGCGAGGGATTATTCACAAAAGATGAGCTTTCTGCCACTTTGAAAGGCCTTCAGACCGGTAAATCGCCTGGTTCTAATGGCCTTCCTGTTGAATTTTACTTGGCTTTCTGGGATTTGTTGTGTGATCCTCTACTTTCTGTTTTGAATGACTGATTTCAGGTTGGCTCGCTTTGTGTGAGCCAGCGCGAAGCCCTCTTGCGCCTTATTTATAAGAAGGATGATAAATGCTTGGCTAAAAATTGGCGGTCCATATCGCTTCTTAATTGTGACTACAAGTTAGCTTCAAAAATAATTACCGACCGTCTGAAACAAGTTTTGCCCTCAATCGTTCACTCTGATCAAACTTGTAGTGTAATTAATAGATCGATCTTTTCTAACTTACATTTGACCCGCAATACCTTAGATATGATTAACAAAACGGACGAGACCGGAATTTTAGTCACACTTGATCGAATGAAGGCTTTTGATAGACTAGACCACGATTTCCTCATGAGAGTATTAGTTTGGTTTCGGTCTGTCCTTTTGTCATTGGGTTTCAATTTTTTATTCGAATGTGTTTTCACGGATCATATGTAACGGTAAACTTTCGGCTTCTGTTTTCTTAGAGAGGGGGGTTAGGCAGGGTTGTCCTCTCTCCCCCCTTCTCTACGTTTTAACCTCTGAAGTCTTAGCGAACCAGATCCGTAAAAACCCTGCGATCGAAGGCTTCCTGCTCCCCGGAACAGGTGGCCTTCAATTTAAAGTATCGCAGTATGCCGATGACGCCACTAATTTCGTAAGGAACGAGAGATCTCTCTGTCACCTTCTGGAGACCGTGAACGAATACGAGAGGGGGTCTGGGGCCAAGCTCAATACCTCCAAGTCCGAGGCAATGTGGCTGTCACGAAAAATTGTATTGCGTGACTAGCGTGACTTTCTAGAAGGTTCGCGAGAGTTCATAGCTTGTTTATTTTAGGATCTTGTGTAAGCGTTTCTAAAAGCAGTATATTTCGTAATCTTTCTATAATTAGACTATTTGGAAAGTTCCATAATCTTATTGTGAAAGTATATAGGTAGGCAAGTCCGAGGAGAGGAGACGTTAGTCGTGTTTAGTCAAGTGTGACGAAGGTAGTGTTTTTTCAAGTTGGCGGAGGCCGTGTAAGTTTATCAAGTTAATTCAAGTTGGCGGAGGCCGTGTAAGTTTAAAGAGTTACTTGCTGTTGTAGAGTTTTACTCAGTGGAAACTATGTTCATTTTTGGAATAAATCTTCTTGTTGCTGTTCCGACAACCCTGCGTTCAGTTTAGTTTGCAAGCTACCCGTCCTCTAAAAGATTACCCGCGTAACATTGGGGGCCTGTCCGGGAGAGGAATTCAATTGTTTGCTGACTACAGTAACCAGGAAAGGGCAGTTCAAGAAAAAGGAGTATACAGGGAAGTGAGAAGAATTGTTATGAGGAAGTATATAGAGTGTGTTTGCTGTGAACTGAGAAAATGGATAAGTTTATTCAGATTGGAGAAAAGTTCGGATTGGAAGGAGAAAAACTGCTCGAGTTTGTGCGGGAGCAACAAAAGTTAGAAGAAGAAAGAAGGAGGGAAGAAGAAGAAAAAGAAGAAAAACTTAGACAACTGGAAGAGGAAAAAGAAGAAAAGCGTAGACTGTTAAAAAGAACAAAAAGAGGAGAAACGTCGAATGCTTGAGGAAGATAGAAGAAAAGAAGACGAAGAAAGAGAAACTAGGCGGCAAGAACGCGAACTGAGAAAATTAGAGCTGGAAGCAGACCTGTTGAAACAAAAAGAGGCTATTGAAGCCGCTAAGAGAGAGCATGAAGTAGAGCTCGCTCGTCTAGCACAAGGCCGAAACGATACCGAACGTGCTGAAGTGAGAGAGGATAGGGCCAAGGCACCCAAGCTTCCCTCATTTGTTGACGGCAAGGACGACTTAGATGCTTACCTACAACGATTTGAGAGGTTCGCAACTACAGCTAAATGGGAGAAGACAGGATGGGCTTCGAAACTTAGTGCTCTTTTGTCTGGACGTGCCCTAGAGGTTTATTTGCGATTATGTGAGGAAGCAGCCCAAGATTATGACCGAGTGAAGTTAGCTTTAATGAAGAGATATGACCTTACAGAGGACGGCTATCGTCGTAAATTTAGAGCATCAAAGCCGGAAGTTGACGAGAGTTCCGAACAGTTTATAGTGAGACTGGATAGATACTTGTTAAACACTGAACGTTCTTTTGAAGGCCTGAAAGATTTAATTGTGAAAGAACAGTTTATTGACTCTTGCCCAAAAGAGTTAGCTATTCACCTCCGTGAAAGAGCCCCGGAAACGCTTCCTCAGATAGCAAAGATTGCAGATCAGTACTTAGAAGCACATGGAAAGCATCTCTTCAGCTCTGCGAGCAAGAAGGAGGAAACAAGGACTGCACAGAGTGATACAACAGCCCTCCAGTGTTACAAGTGTAATGCCTGCGGACACAAAGCTATTAACTGCCCAACTCTAGCTAAAGATGTTTCCTATGTAACAAGCTAGGTCATGAAGCGAGGAACTGTTGATCAAGTGGACGAAAGTCAGGAGGCCAAGGTAAGGATGGTAACCCTGTGCAACGTGGTCAAGTTAGTGCAGGCTGTTTGGTTAAGTCACCCGATCTTAACGCTACCCCTGAGGAAGTCAAGTCATGTATTCAAAATGATCAGCTTCTGTTAGCCTGTGGCAAGAAAGTGCCGTTGCTGAGTAATGCCTGTGTTGAACCTTTAACTGGAGTAAGAAGTAAGATGCCTGTTGTAAAGGGTAGAGTTGGAGAGAAAACTGTTGACGTTTTAAGAGATACTGGTTGCAGCGGAGTAGTAGTCAAGAAGGACCTTGTCGGAGAGGATCAGTTCACCGGAGACTTTAACATTATGTTGCTTATTGACAACACGGCAAGGAAAGTACCTATAGCAAAAATTTATGTTCATACGCCTTATCTTGAGGGCCATGTAGAAGCGCAGTGCCTTTCAGATCCTATCTACGACTTTATTATTGGCAACGTACCTGATGCCAGGGACGCACAAAATCCAGACCCCAGTTGGCAAGAGGCCTGTGCAGTAACTACAAGAAGTCAAGCTAAGAAAAACGACGAACTCACAGCCTTGAAGGTGCCAAGTAGCTGTGAGAGCCCAATCGTGGATAGAGAGAAGCTCAAGCAGATGCAGCGTGAAGATGAGAGTCTGCGCAAGTACTGGCATCGAGATGATGTACTGGTAAAGGGTCAGCCAGAGATTTCATTTGAAGAAAAATGTGGAGTACTGTACCGTCTGTACAAACATCCTTATGTGAATGGTGGTAAACCGCTTAAACAAGTCATGATACCTGAAAAGTTGAAACGCCCCATAATGGAGGTAGCTCACGGATCGATCATGGGCGGTCACATGGGCATAAAGAAAACAACAGACAAGATCCAGAGCGCGTTTTATTGGTCTGGAATTCAAGGTGACGTGACTCGGTTTTGCAAGTCCTGTGACGTTTGTCAGAAGACTGTAAGTAAGGGAGCCATGCTGAAACTACCGTTAGAGAAGATGCCGCTGATTGACAAGCCCTTTAAGAGAGTAGCAATAGACCTTGTTGGGCCTATCAGTCCTCCGAGTGAAGACGGACACAGGTACATATTGACGCCGGTAGATTTTTCGACTCGCTACCCTGAGGCTGTACCACTAAACAAAATTGATACGGAGACTGTAGCAGAGGCATTGGTTGATATCTTTAGCCGTCTAGGAGTACCCGAAGAAACCCGGAGTGATCTGGGCACACAATTTGTCTCGGAGTGCATGAGAGAAGTAACCCGATTACTAAGCATTAAACAGCTTACAACAACGCCCTATCACCCGACGTGTAACAGATTGACGGAGAAGTTCAATGGAACGATGAAGTCTATGCTGAAGAGACTGTGTAGTGAGCAGCCAAGACAGTGGCATCGCTACATAAACCCACTGTTGTTTGCTTATCGTGAGGTCCCACAAGAGTGCACTGGTTTTTCGCCGTTTGAGCTGTTATATGGAAGAGCTGTTAGAGGACCAATGACCATACTCAAACAGCTGTGGACGAAAGAAGTTGAGGAGCCTGAAGTGAAGAACAGTTACCAGTACGTTTTCGAGTNTTGTCAGAAGACTGTAAGTAAGGGAGCCATGCTGAAACTACCGTTAGAGAAGATGCCGCTGATTGACAAGCCCTTTAAGAGAGTAGCAATAGACCTTGTTGGGCCTATCAGTCCTCCGAGTGAAGACGGACACAGGTACATATTGACGCCGGTAGATTTTTCGACTCGCTACCCTGAGGCTGTACCACTAAACAAAATTGATACGGAGACTGTAGCAGAGGCATTGGTTGATATCTTTAGCCGTCTAGGAGTACCCGAAGAAACCCGGAGTGATCTGGGCACACAATTTGTCTCGGAGTGCATGAGAGAAGTAACCCGATTACTAAGCATTAAACAGCTTACAACAACGCCCTATCACCCGACGTGTAACAGATTGACGGAGAAGTTCAATGGAACGATGAAGTCTATGCTGAAGAGACTGTGTAGTGAGCAGCCAAGACAGTGGCATCGCTACATAAACCCACTGTTGTTTGCTTATCGTGAGGTCCCACAAGAGTGCACTGGTTTTTCGCCGTTTGAGCTGTTATATGGAAGAGCTGTTAGAGGACCAATGACCATACTCAAACAGCTGTGGACGAAAGAAGTTGAGGAGCCTGAAGTGAAGAACAGTTACCAGTACGTTTTCGAGTTGCGAGAGAAGTTAGAAGATACCCTTAAACTCGCCCATAGTGAATTGGAGAAAGCCCAGCAGAAAGGAAAGCACTATTACGACCACAAGTCTAAAGTTAGGAAGTTTCAACCAGGTGAGAAAGTGCTTGTGCTGCTACCTACCGACCATAACAAGTTACTTATGCAGTGGAAAGGTCCCTTTGAAGTTAGTTCAGTAGTAGGTCTCAGTGACTACAAAGTGAAAGTAAAAGGCAAGGAGAAAGTTTACCACGCTAACCTACTTAAAAAGTATTTTGAGCGAGAGGAGACTACAGTCGAAGGAGCAGTAGCTGTTGGAGCAGGCGCTACGATTATAGACAATGCTGTCGACTGTGCCGCTAAAGTTGATGAAGCAGAGAAAGAAGAGGTTGATTTCTTAGAGCTTGGTGGATATGTAGCTAAGGAGTCGATTGAGGATGTTACAACTGGACCGAATCTTACGGACGAGCAACGAACTGAATTTAAGGATCTGGCTAAGCAGTTCACGAATTTGTTTACTAAAGCGCCAGGTACCACAGACCTCGTTCAGCATCATATTAAACTCACCTCAGATAAGCCAGTTAGATCAAAACCTTACCCTGTACTTTACAGCATGAGAGAATCACTGAGAAAAGATATTGCCGACATGATCAAAATGGGAGTTATTAGAGAGTCCAGTTCTCCGTATGCATCACCTGTTGTAGTAGTGAAGAAAAAAGACAACACAAACCGCGTGTGGGTTGATTATCGGAAATTAAATAAACTAACTGTATTTGATCCTGAGCCTATGCCAACCGCTGAACACTTGTTCCAGAAGCTTAGTGGAGACAAATTCTTTTCAAAAATTGACCTTAGCAAGGGATACTGGCAGATATCTATACCAGAGGAGGACATTCCGAAAACTGCGTTCATAACACCTGACGGGTCGTACGAGTTTTTTTAGATGCCATTCGGAATGATTAACTCGGCGGCAACACTGAAGCGTGCAATGAAGAAATTGATAGAAGATCTAGACGATGTCGACTTCTACTGGGATGATATATTGGTTCACACCCGTACGTGGGAAGAGCATATTAGAGCCCTCAGAGAGCTGTTTTCGCGCCTTGCACAAGCTGGGTTGACTATTAGACCTACGAAGTGCCTATTCGGAGTAAACAGTGTGGATTTCCTAGGCCATCGATTGGAGCAAGGGATGATTGGTCTATATCAGGATAATGTGGAGAAAATTAAAGATGCCCCAAGGCCAAGCACAAAGAAACAGGTGCGGTCATTTATGGGTCTAGCAGGATACTACAGAGATTTCATACCCAACTTCGCAGCGATCGCAGCGGCCTTATCTGATCTCACACGGAAAGCCCAACCCAATAAAGTTCAGTGGGGTGAAGCACAAGAGAAAGCCTACCAAACAATCAGATCCTACCTAACAAGTGAACCTATCCTACGTCTTCCCGATCCAGCTGAAACCTATTTCTCACGGACGGAGGTTTCCAACAATGGAATTGGTGCGGTATTGATGCAAAGGCACGAAGAGAAATTATTCCCGGTTTGTTATGCAAGCAAGAAATTGTCAAGTGCGGAGCGAAACTACTCTACAATGGAGGAGTGTCTAGCGATTGTATGGGGAATCAAGAGATTTTATCTATATTTGTACGGTGTACCGTTTGTGCTGCAGACAGACCACGAGCCGCTAAAGTACATGGACAGTGCAAAATATACCAACGCACGACTCATGTGATGGGCGATGTTTCTACAAAGTTACAATTTCAAGGTGGAAGCCATAAAAGGATCAGAGAATGTTGGAGCGGATTATCTTAGTCGAGTGGAAGAGTAACGTGAGAGACACTGGACTACCCCCGTTGTATATTAGCTTACAATTTTTCTACTGTATTGGAAATTTAGGAAATTTCTTCTGAAAGGGGGTTATGTTACAAAAAATTGTATTGCGTGACTAGCGTGGCTTTCTAGTAGGTTTGCAAGAGTTCATAGCTTGTTTATTTTAGGATCTTGTGTAAGCGTTTCTAAAAGTGGTATATTTTGTAATCTTTCTATAACTGGACTATTTGGAAAGTTCTAGAATCTTATTGTGAAAGTATATAAGTAGGCGAGTGTGAGTTAAGTTTTAACTTGTTTTCACAAGCGAGGAGAGTTTCACGTTAGTCGTGTTTAGTCGAGTGTGACGAAGGTAGTGTTTATTCAAGTTGGCGGGGGCCGTGTAAGTTTATCAAGTTAATTCAAGTTGGCCGACGCCGTGTAAGTTTAACGAGTTACGTGCTGTTGTAGAGTTTTACTCAGTGGAAACTACGTTCATTTTTGGAATAAATCTTCTTGTTGCTGTTCAGACAACACTGCGTTCAGTTTAGTTTGCAAGCTACCCGTCCTCTAAAAGATTACTCACGTAACAATGGCTTGGTAGGTGGAGAGCTAATGGCGCCTCCCCAATAAGCCCCAATAAGGGTTAATAAGCTTAAGATCTTAGGGGTTTATTTTTCGAACGGACTAGTAAATGTTGATGAAGATAATTGGCGTTGCAAATTAGATAAGTTAAAGAGAACTTTAGGGCTGTGGTCGCAAAGAGATTCTCCTTTCTAGGCAGAGGCATGATTCTAAACGTTCTTGGGGCTAGTAAATTTTGGCATGTTGCCAAAGTACTGTCCCCCCCCCAAAATGGGTTTCTGTTGAATACAAGCGAGCTTTTTGGCCTTTTATCTGGAAATCAAAATCTGAAACTGTAAGCCGAGCGCGTTGCGTGGCCCCCATCGCGCAATTAAAGTTCAATACGCATTGAAAACTTGGGGATACAAACTTAAATCTGATAAGTGTGCTTATTGTTCCCAAGTTGAAACAATTGAGCATTGTTTTCTCTTTTGCCCTCGCGCGCACGCTGTGTGGAATTATTTTATGTCCTATCTGTCTCGTCTTTCTACTTCCCCTTTTTCTGTTAACCCTTCTTGTGTTTTCTTTCCTTTCTCGTCTCGTGCTTCTTCGCCTTCTTTCTCGCTCTACTGTTACTTGATTGCTACAATTTTATTTTGGATTTGGCAGACTAGAAATCTCGCAACTTTTCGAAATTCTGTCTTGAATGTTAACCAAATCGTTAACCTGATTAAGAAAGATATCTCCTGCCGTATTTTATGTGCAAAACAAGATGAAAAAGAAAATTTCTGGTCTACTGGTAACGTTCTTTGTAAGATTTCTGATGCTCACTCTATTCTTTTTTCCCTTACTGTTCATAACCTTGTATTGTATATAGTCGCTTTTAATTTTAGTTTGCTTTATTTCGCTGGATATCTTTGTACATAGCCGCTTTTAAGTTTAGTTTAGCCGTTTTGCCTATGAACATTTAGCCGATCGCTTTGTATATAGCCGCTTTAGCTTATTTAACTTGCTTTGTTTTCCTGGAAGCCTTGTAAATATTTCCCGGAAATCTTGTACATGGCCGCTCTAGTTAATTTGCATTAGTTCCCGGAAGTCATGTTAATATTTCTCGGAATTCTATACATAGCCGCTCTACTTAACTTAATTTGCATTAATTCCCGGAAACCTGGTAAATAGTTAGCGTTAGTTTAGTTCCTTTTTTGTTTTTGTTTCCTTTTTGTAAATACGATGGAGTTGGTCTTTCAATAAAACACCCCTGCGGCGGTTTTTATATTCTTGAAAAAAAAAAATCTTACGCCATTAGGGCTTTAGTTTTTTCAGAGTTGTGGTTTTTTTGTTTTAGAGGGCTTTGCCCCCTCTCAAAATTCTTTTTGTTTCGAAAGCGATTTCCCACGTGTTTTCACGCGAGGAGCACGTGCTACAAGGATGGCTACGAATGCCGGGATAGATGCTTCCCCTAGCGCAGTTGGTGTTGGAGAATCTTGTGAAGATGTAGTTGTTATCGCTCGTGGGGCCGAAACCCCCAACAAATCAGTTCCAGTTCAGTCCTTTTTGTCCGTTGTTGCAGAGAAAAATGTGAGTTCCGTTCCTGTTGTCGTGAGATATGAAAATGCTTTGCCTAACCGGCCTTTGACCGCCTTTTTTACACCGCAAGTCCGTCTTCCCGCCTCCGATGTGTTTACAGCGCTGAGAGAAGCTAATGTCGATAGTAGTGATGTGTCATGTCTCCAACGTACTAGCAATGGTCAAGTCGTCTTAACTTTGCGTAGAGCTGAGTGTAAAGAGCAGTTTCTTTGTAAAAGTGTTTTGAAAGTTGGTAATACACTGTACGCGTTACAAGATGTTGGTCGCCCATTAACATATCTTCAAGTTTATGACGCACCGCACGAACTACCGGACCTTGCAATAATTCGACGCCTTTCGCAGTACTGTGATGTTATCTATCACCGCTGTGGCCATTTCACTCAAGCCGGCTGGGAACACGTTCATGATGGTGCTCGTCACTACCGTGTTCGCATCAAACGCCCCGTCCAGAGCTTTCTAAGATTTGATTGATACTAAGTGCAGTTTTGTTATGTTGGTCAGCCCCGCACATGTCGCCTCTGCGGACAAACAAATCACCTGGCCTCTGCTTGTCAAACTATTACCTGTTTTAACTGTGAGAAGTCCGGCCATTTGGCTTCTGACTGTCCATGCCCTGTTTACTGTAATATTTGCAAGTCACCAACTCATCGAGCATGTACTTGTCCTTTCTCTTGGTCGCGTTTGGTCGATTTTCCCGCGTCAACTTCTGAATCAGCACCTTTGAACACTGAACATTCTGAACACTCTGAGAACACTGAATCTACCGAATCTACTAACTCTGATAATGCTACAACTGATTCAAACGCTGATATTTCTGATCCTGTTTTGGACAACACGCCTACTGATCAACCTTCGGACCAACCTTCGGAAACTTCTCCAATGGATGATGATTCTCCGACCATCGAAGAAACAACAATGGATCAAGACTCTAGCAATTCTACTATCCAGGACTATGCCAGTGCTTCTGAGGAAAATACCATGGAACTGATTACCGAGCCGCAATCATCATCTCACTCCGCTGGGAGTGGCCGTAAACCCGCGAAAATATTAGATGCCTTCATTCCTTTCCACAAACTGACTGCTCCTACTTTGGTTACTAGCAAACCTGTACGTGAACACACTCCAGACTCTGACGAACTTAGCCCTAAGCCTAAAAAACCAAACACTAGCCGCACGAATAAGCATAAGAATGGTAGGAAAAAATCGTGATTTATTTGATTTGTTTTCCTTATTTTATCACTGGACTTTCTAATTCTTAAGATCTCTGCCTTTATTTGTCTCCTTGCCGCGTTTTAACTCCTTAATTTAAAACATTCAGAACGAATCTTACTACTTAGAATATTCGAGGTTTTGGCGACGATGCCAAACAGCGCGCTATTTTTGACTTTGCAAAAAATCACACACTGATTTTGTCTGCTTGCAAGAAACTTTAGTGAGCGATTCTCTGATTTCTGCTTTCCATTCTAAATGGAAAGGTCCTAGTTTTTGGTCTCCAGCCTTGGGTAAACAAGGCGGAACTGTTATTCTAGTTCGCGAAAATTCTTGTTTTGAAATAAAAAAGTGGCAACGAGACTCTTCAGGCCGTATTGTCAGTATTTTGGCGAGTCTAGGTGAACTTAATTTTAATCTTGTTATTATCTACGCTCCTACAAATTTAATTGAACGGAAATGGTTCTATGAAAATTTTCTAGACCATGTAAACATTACCAATGAGACCGGTATCTTTGTAAGTCTCGATCAAGAGAAAGCTTTCGACCGTGTTGACCATACTTTTCTACGTCGCACCTTAGAATGTTTCGGTTTTGGTCCCAGTTTTTTACGGTGGATTTCCACCCTATATCATGGCGCGTCCATGAAAATTATAGTTAATGGTTTTTTAACCGAGAAGATTTTTCTGAAGAGAGGAGTGAGTCAGGGTGACTCGCTGTCCCCCCTTCTCTATATTATATGTGCTGAAGTACTAGCACAGAGCATTCGTAACCATACTGGTATTCAAGGTTTTCTCTTTCCTGGTGCTAACATCTATTTCAAGATAAGACAATATGCAGACGATTCTACTTGCTTTGTTAAGGACACCTGCTCATTACAAAATTTATTTTACCTGTTACGGAAATTCAAGAGAGGTACTGGTGCAAAACTTAATTTGAGTAAGACCGAAGCCATGTGGCTGGGTGCTTGGCGATCTAGACCTGATACCCCCCTGGGGTTATCAAGGGTTACAAAAATGAAAATTTGTGGTGTCTGGTTTTCCAGTGGGTTAGTCAATGTCGATCCAGACAATTGGCTACCTAGGATTTCTAAGTTAGAGTCTAATATTAATTTGTGGAAGTGTCGTTCCTTATCCCTTGTTGGGAAAGTTCTTGTCATTGATATCCTCGGAGCAAGTAAATTTTGGTTCCTTGCTAAGGTTTTACCCACCCCGGAGTGGGTTATTTCACGAGTTAAGAAACTTGTTTTTCCTTTTCTGTGGGGGTCTAAGATAGAGGCCGTCAGTCGAAAGTCTCTATCTGTTGCGACCCACAAAGGTGGCCTAGGCCTTATTGATTTTATGTGTAAGAGCAAAGCCCTTTAGCTTTCAGCTCTAGTGAATACCATTGATAACCCAGACACTAAAGATTTTCTGTTAATGAAATATTTTATTGGTTCTCAACTAGCCAGAGTCAGGGTGGTCCACCATCCTAGGTTACCCCCTAGTCTTCCTACTCATTGGTCCCATATTCGTGATTCTTTGACTGAAAATTATAAGAATGATTTAGCTTGGCTTATTACTTTGAGAGCTGTAAAAGTGCGAGACTCCCTTAAATCTTGGGGATACTCCGACTCCTACCTCTGTGCCTCTTTTAATCGCAAAGAAACTATTGATCATTGTTTTCTGAACTGTTTTAGAGCTAAGAGGGTGTGGGCCACCTTAACCCCCATCCTTTCTAGTCTCCTCCCACAGCCTTTTGTAGTGAATTATCAATCTGTTTTCTTTTACTCACGGTTTAATGCAAGTGATAAGAACAATGCAATAGCACGCTACTTAGTTAAGACAGTCCTCTATGCCCTCTGGCATTTTCGTAATAAAGCTACTTTTCATAATGGCATTGAAGATCACCGGGCCATTATTAGATATATCTGTCATGACATTGCAACCCGATTACTCGTAGATTTTTCTAGACTTCCTGAGAGGAAATTTTTCTTTTTGTGGTGTCATGACTCCATTTGTGAAGTTACTAGGCAAAAGTTAACAATCAAGTTTTCTCTCTCATGAACCCAACAGCAACCAAATATACTCACATTTTTCTCTGTAAACCGAAAAGACAATTTTTCATGTTTTGTTCACCAGAAATGACACCTTATTGTAAACCGGAAGTATATATTTGTAAACCGGAAATGAAATAAAAGAAAAGAAGAAGCCTACAACACGGGGTATTCCCAGGCGGTCACCCATCCAAGTACTAACCCCGCCCGGCAGGGCTTAACTTCGGTGATCAGACGAGAACCGGTGTTCTCCCTGTGGTATGGCCGTAGGTGAGAGAAAGAGAGAAAATTTGACTTCTTATACCGAGTATGGTGAACATGTAAGTGAGGCATTACTTCATGACCCTCCTCAGGCAACCCTGACCTACAAAACAGGCTGTGAAGTCTCCCTTTGTAGCTGTAAATAAATTTATGCGGCCACTTACATGGAGCTTGGTGGGCTATAAAAACCCCTTAGGGCCTAGTTATCGGTCCCAGTCTGCCTTGTTTTCGTGTTCCCTGTCCTCCTATCGGTTAATGGCTGAGCTGTTAGGGCCTGGGTACCGTGTAGACGCTATTTGATCCCTGTCTATACACACTGTAGTGTCCTGAAGAGCTTGGCTGAGTATCTGTGCTCGGACTGAGCCAATGATATCTCCCTGTCCTTGCATAGAGTGCCAGATGCATCATGGGATGCGACAGTATTGCAACCACCATATCTAGGAT
The DNA here is from genome assembly GCA_942486025.1 of Porites evermanni. Lineage (NCBI taxonomy): Eukaryota > Metazoa > Cnidaria > Anthozoa > Scleractinia > Poritidae > Porites > Porites evermanni. Next base: position 165,179 of record CALNXI010000481.1, on the reverse strand, counting down.
GGGGAAGTAGCCAACCACCCTAGGTCCGGAGGACCAAAAGGGGCATCGCTTCTCGGCCTTTTAGCTAAGATCAGTGTTACTGTTTCTTACGCCTTCAGGATTGTAGTTTTCAAAGAGTTGTAGTGTTTTGTTTTTAAAAGGGCTTGCCGTCTCAAAAATCTTTTCTCGTTTTTAAGCGATTGTCGAGTGTTTCCTCGCGAGGAGCACGTGCATACGAGTTTACGACAGCTATTAATGCTGGGAACGAGCCTTATCCCAGCGCAGTTGTTGTTGATCATTCAAGTGAAGATGTAGTCTCTGTTGATCGCGGGGCTGAGGGCCCCGTTTTACCTGTTCGTTTCAACCAAATTGTTGCTGGAGAAGTTGGGGGAGATGTTGCAAGACCTGAAGATGAGCACCGTTTACCTGGGAGACCGTTAACAGCCTTTTTTTCGCCGCAAGTCCGTTTGCTCTCGTGTGATGTGTTGTCCGCCTTACAAAAAGCTGGCCTCGACGGGTCAAGTGTTACATGTATTCAACGTAAAGCCAGTGGCGAAATTTTGTTACTCTTTCGAAAAGCTGACCTCAAAGAACGTTTTGTTTGTTTCAGTGTCCTCAAAGTCAACGGTGCTCCTTATGCTATTCAAGATGGTGATCACCCGCTCACGTTCGTACAAATTTTTGACGCGCCACATGAACTGCCCGACTCAGCGATAATTCAACGCGTCGCAGATTACTGTAAAGTTGTCACCTACCGACGTAGTTTTTTTTGCGACCCTGGATGGGAAAACGTTCAGGATGGGAGCCGTCACTATCATGTTTGCATGAAAAAGCCCATTCCTAGCTATATGGGCTTTGGTAACACGTTTATTCAGTTTCGTTATGTTGGACAGCCTAAAACGTGCCGCCATTGTCATTCAGCTTCGCATTTTGCCAACGCCTGTCATACCATCATTTGCTTTAACTGCAAAAAAAGCGGACATCTAGCTAGCGATTGTCCTGCTCCCGTTGCCTGTAATATCTGAAAAGCCACAAACCATCTGGCTCGGAAATGTCCTTTTCCTTGTACCACCATCTCTGAAATTCGTCCTGTCAACGACGTAGACAACACGCGGCCTGTTCCTTCGACTAACACGCCTACGGACAACAATGATTCTTTGGCAATTTCTCAGTTATCTGTTGGACCCGACTACTCACCAGCTCGACCAAATGGAAAATGATGCTACTATTACTCTGGACGAACATCAACCGACTAACGAAGAACTTTCTACCGCCTCTGAAGATGAAGATGATGATGAAAATGTCCAGGATTCTGCCGAACTTTTTGAACAGAGTACAGACAATATTTCAGCTACTCCCACACCTAACCCTGCTTTATCTAATGGCCGCAAACTCGCTAAGCACATCGACAGTTCAGCAGCGACAAGGATCGCTACTCAACCTCAACTCATTACTGGCAAAGGACGTGAACTTTCAGACGAATCCGACGAAAACACTACTCTAGCTAAACGCAATCGTTCTGGGGTTCGGACAAACAAACACAAGAAACACTGTCCAAAGAAATCTTAATGGACCTGGTATGTTTTGTTTTCTTTAAATACTGTTATTTGCCAGAGTTCTCTTTTTCCTTTTCCGTATAATTCAGACTAAATTTATCTACTTTAAATGTCCGAGGTTTTGGTGCTGACAGTAAGGAGCAATTTATTTTTGACTTCGATCATAATTCTCACGCTGAGTTTGTTTTTTTGCAAGAAACGCTTGCGTCAAATCCTGATGTGATTAAAAATTTGCGATCTAAGTGGCGAGGCCCTTGTTTTTGGTCTCCTGCAGTTGGGAAACAGGGCGGTGTGGCCCTTTTCGTTAGAGAAAATTCGTGTTTTGAGGTTAAACAGTGGAAAAAGAATTCTCTGGCAGAATTGTTCTCGCGTTAGCGACACTAATCTGTGTGAAGGAAAGATTTTTTTCGATAGTCTCCGGCATTTTTTCTTTCCTCATTCTTTGAAAATTATTGGCGGTGATTTTAATTGTTTTGAAAGCGAATTTGATAAATTTCAGGGGAATATTTGTATCTCAAGCGATCTACGTGATTTCAGAACTTTGCATCGTTGGATTGACATCTGACGAAAAGCACATGGTCGCAATTCGGTGCACTTGGTTTAATTTGGATAAATCGGTCGGTAGTCGTCTGGATAATTTATCCATTCCTCCCTATCCCCTCATGCAATTAAATGTGAAATTCTCCCTTGTGTTTTTTCTGATGATTCAGTCCACCTTGAATTAAATTTAGACAATGTGTATTCTCACGGCCCTGGCGTTTGGCGGCTAAATTTAGATCTCAGCGATAAGGATTTTTGTGCTGTTATTGTTGATGTAATTGAAGAGGGTGAAAAACCGAGTAAATATTTTTTTCGACTTGAATCGAACTGTATTGAGAAGAGTTTAGTCAACTCGCACGGTGTTGAAGTTTTTTCTCAACCAGAGATTAAACAAGCCCACTTTAATTTCTATCGCAGTCTTTATAGTAAAGAACCTGTACATCTTTCGCTTCAGCAAACTCTTCTTTTGACTTGGATGTTTCTTTAAGTGAAGAAGATATTGAGTCCTGTGAGAAAAAAATTTGTCAGAAATTACCAAGGCCTTAAACGGCTTTGCAGCGGGGAAAACCCCCGGTCCTGATGGCTTACCAAAAGAATTTTACGCTAAATTTTGGGAAATCCTAGGTCCTCATTTGCTAGACCTGAATAATTTTAGTTTTCCCGTTTTTCCGAATCCATGCAGTCTAGTATCACCAGATTAATTTATAAGAAAGGTGAGAGAAAATCTCTCAAAAATTGGCTCCTATTTCTTTATTGAATATTGACTACAAAATTGCCTCTAAAGCTCTTGCTAATAGATTATTGAAAGTTCTCCCTTGTATTCTTTATAGTGATCAAACTTGTTCAGTCCCTGGCCGTACTATTTTTGAGAATTTTTTTTGTTAGGAGACACGTTAGACCATATTGAGAGCACTAATGAGACCGGCATTTTAGTTAGTTCAGACCAAGAGAAAGCTTTTGACCGCCTAGATCGTTCATTTCTTATGAACGTTCTACATCGTTTCGGATTTGGGCCTGATTTTCGACAATGGATTGATACTCTCTATAGTAATGCTTCCATGAAAGTGATTGTTAATGGCTACCTCACTGAGTCCATCCCGCTTGAATGCGGTGTGAGACAAGGTGATTCACTTTCCCTGCGTTTGTATATTTTATGCGCTGAGGTCATTGCCAACTCTATTCGTCGAGACCCAGGTATACGAGGTTTCCACCTCACCGGAGCCCGCAAGAGTTTTAAGATAAGACAGTATGCGGATGACTCTACCTGTTTTGTTAAAGACACTCTAGCCCTGAGTCGCTTGTTCCAAGTGGTGGATAGATATGAATTGGCCACGGGGGCGAAACTTAATCTTTCTAAGACGGAAGCCATGTGGCTAGGCTCATGGGGTACCAGGTCAGACGCTCCCTTTGGTCTAGCCTGGGTAAACAAAATTAAGATCTGTGGTATTTGGTATTCAAATGGGACCCTCAATGTAGACCAGGATAATTGGGAAACTCGGTTCGAAAAACTCGAGTCCAAGCTCAACTCTTGGAAACCTCGTTCCCTTTCCTTTGTTGGCAAAGCACTCATTGTTAATGTTCTAGGAGCCAGTAAGCTTTGGTTTCTGGCCAAGGTTTTACCCCTTCCTAAATGGGTGGTCTCTCGATATAACAAGCTAGTGTACCCCTTTGTGTGGGGCTCTAAGATCGAAACTGTCAGTCGTAAGTCCTTGACCCTCCCTTTTGCGGAAGGGGGTTTAGCTCTTGTTGATTTAGTTACTAAATGTAAAGCTTTGAAAGTAGCAACCACTCTCTCTATTGCTGCAAATCCAGATACTAATGACCACTATCTTTTGAAATATTTTATTGGCTCTCAGCTAGCTTGCCTGGGGACGGAGTGGTCCCACCTGCGGGATAACTCCACCCCTAGTGCTTTGACCCGGACTTAGTTCTACGACTGCATATTACATGCTATTACTGACCTTAATGCCCAAGTAAATAACCAGACTGCCTTCACGTATAGCTGTAAAGAATGTTATGAAGCTTTTTTTAAGACTGAGGTGACTTGCCCCAGACTACATTGGGGCTGGTCATCCTATGTAAGTTCTGATTTTTGTCTCAGCCAACACTGGCTAGGGGTTCGTGACCAGCTTACCGAGAATTTCAAGAATGACCCCCTATGGTTGATCACCCTGAGGGGAGTCAAAGTCTGGGACTCCCTTCATTCCTGGGGTTACATCAACTCGGATTCTTGTGCTGTATGTCACCATAAGGAAACTATAGATCATTGTTTTCTGAATTGTCATAGAGTTAAGAGAGTCTGGGCTGCTTTTGGCCCTGCCCTGTCATCTTTATTAGCGACTTCCTTTAGATCTAAGGCGAAGACAGTCTACTTCTTTCAGTGGACAGCGACTAGCGATAAGAATACAGCAACTGCGCGTTATCTCATTAAGTCCATCTTGTATGGAATATGGGTTTTTAGAAATAAGAGTACTTTTCACAATGGCACCAAAAACTATCGGGCCATTGCTCATTACATCCGTCATGACATTGCAACGCATCTCCACGTTGATTTTTCTCGAATGACTGAACATTCTTTTCTTGCCTTGTGGTGTCATGACAACATATGTGAGGTATCCAATGAGAGGCTAATAATAACTCTCTAATCCCAACTTCTCCAGCAACTCTCGATTAACTTGTAAACTTGGCTACGACTATGTGATGAACTTTTATAAATCACAACATTGCTTTAATTGTGAGCAGCCTGGTCACCGCTTGGAGGACTGTCCTCTGTCGCGCTAACGTCGTGTTTGTTTGGCCGATACTCACTCAACTTCGCAGTGTCCTTTTGTCTATTATAGTTCAAATGTCCTTTCTGTTAAGGTCACCGCTTCAAGTTATGTACAAGCTGCAGAGAGAGGTAAGCAAGCGGAGGAAACGAGGCGTCAACAAGCCAGGGAAGAGGAACGTGTTCAGCGCGAAGAGCAAGGAGCGTGAGAGGAAAGAGAAGGAACGCGCGGAACGAATGGAGAGGGAGCGCGAGGAGCGAAAGAAGTTGGAACGTAAGGAGAAGGAACGCAGAGAGAAAGAACGTATAGACCAGGAGCGCCAGGAGAAGCCAGAAAGGAGGGATCGTGAAAGAAAGGATAGACATCACCGACGAAGAGAGGAGGACTGCGCTGACAGTACAGTTAATTGTTTTTTTTTCTTTTATTTTTGGGGGCCTGTCCTAAGTACTCGCCGGGAGGGAACGGCGTGGCCCCCACCCCAAATTTATAGTGGAGCGATTTTGTGGTGTACTCTAGTTTTGCTCCTACAATGGCTGATTCGTTGAGTTCGTTAAATGTCGATGATGTTTCTTAGGGAGATCAAGTTGAACTATCTGATGTTTCTGTCAATGATGTCGCTGCGGCTGCTGCTGATGCTGTTCCTGTGAATGCTGTTCCCGTGAATGCTGCTGATGATATTCCTGTGAATAAGGCTGATCCTGTGAATGATGTAAGAGTTAATCCTGCTGGTTCTGTGAACGATGTAGGATTTAATCCTGATGATGTTAATGCTGTTGCTAATGCTGTTCAAGATGCTGATGTTCCTGCAAATCCTGAGGGTGGAAATGCTGCTCGTGCAAAACCCAGTAAGAAGTTTAGCAAAGCTGGTATTTTGGTAAAGAATATTGCACAAGGTGTACTTGATTCTGCTGACGAGGATGAGAGAGAAGTCTATAAACGTTCCTTGAATATGTCTACTTTTGAGCGTGATAATTTTCATCCATTTAATGCTACGAGCGGTTGCGGAACTCTGCCCTTTTTGGACTAGATTCTCGCCCTTGTGGTAAGTGTTGCTATGTCTTCTAGGCGTGTGTGCTCCTGTGTGGATACCGACTCCTGGTTTTCATAATTTTTGTGGTTTTTGCTCACCTGGTAGCACGAGTGCCTTGGATACGGTTCTTCTGCTTGGTTGGCATCTGGGCTTCACTTCTGTAAGTTTTTGCCTTTTTGTTTTTGTGGTTGGGTTGCCCCCCAGTTCCACTTTTAGTGGGTCTTGGGTGGTCTCCCCGTCCCCTGTTGGGCGTTGCCCACCAGGGTTTATCCTCGTTTTTTGGTTCCTTTCTTTTGTGGTTGGGTCTCTTTTTTGGGTCACCCGCCTCGTTTTTTTTCCGCCTGTCAGGGCTTAACCCTGTTGGGTTTCTTTTTTCTTTTGCTTCTTCACTTTTCCACTTTTTTGTTCTTTTGGCTATCGCTTTGCGCGCTTTTCGTCGCACCGTTAGTTTGCATGTTTCTCAGCTGGCTGTAACTAATGACCGTAAGAAAGTCTACGAGCTTATCGTTAATCATTTTGCGTGTCATAAGATTCACACGGTGCAATTCGTAGGTATGGTTGCTAAGGTAACCTTTGCTGTTGAAGCCAGCAAGCAAGAGGTTATCAACCATCAGGCTATTAGAATTAGCGGTGTCCAGTGCGTGGTCCAGGGTGGTGGTCCTCGCGTGCAAAATGTGCTTATCTATAATTATCCTGTTGAGGGGTCTGAAGAGTCTATTTGTCGTATTTTGGGGGCTTATGGGGGTATTGAGAGAATTTCTTTCCATCATTGGACCCATTTGACTGACGTAAGTGATGGGGTGCATGTCGTGCGCATGATCCGCCGCCAGGTTATTCCGCGTAATTTGACTACTGATGAGGTTAATGTTAAAGTTGTTTATGCTGGTCAGCAGCAATTATGTGACCGGTGCCAAGTGCCTGGCCCCATTGCGCGAGCTTGTCCCTTTCGTGATAAGTGCTTTCAATGTGGGCTTGAGGACCATTTCTCACGAGACTGCCCTCAAAGGATTGGCTATCGTGACCGTGATGCTGTGTCAGATGCACCAGGCCCCACCCCTGCGGAGGCTGCCGGTTGTTCTGCTGCCAGGTATAATCCACCTGTGATTGATGCTGTGCTCCATGCTGATGCCGACTCCTTGGATGGGGTGTCTGTATCTTCTGCTGTAGTTGCTTCTGCTGGTCCTGTCTCAGTCTCCTAACCAGATGCTGACCTTGATTCTGAGTCTGATCCTGACCTCACCCCCTTCTGTGGGTCTCACTCCGTCTGGTTTGTCGTCTATGGACTGCCGTCATAACCAACTCGATGAGTTAAGCAGCTATCCCCTTTTCACCCCTCCTGCTTCGTCTGTTGCAGACCCTGATTCTCTGCAGGGGGCGACCATTGAATCGGCCTGTCCTGACTCTCCCGCTTCCCCACCCTCCCCTGGCCAGGGCTTCCTTCATAGCGCGTCTAATCTTGGGTTGTTAGATAAATTTAAGTCAAGGGTTGGTCTTAATAAAAAGAAAGTTAATTGTAGTTATGGTAATAGTTCTAGCAGCAATAATAATATTAGTGACATTAGTAATAGCAATGGTAATATCAATAAGAATGGACATACACATGGTACAAAGATACATAGTGATAATGGAAAGTTACATAATAGTAATGAAACTGATATTAATGACAATGTTGAGTATATTGGCCAGGGTGTTCTCGCTGGTTGGGAAAATATCAGCGAGATGGAATTGGCGGTAGATTCACAAAAACGGTCACACCCTGATTCCGATACTGTTGATTTGGTTGACAGTAATACTTTTGCTGTGCCTGATGTGCCCACCCCCTCGCCCTTCTAAAAAGAAGCCGACTGTTGTTGTGTCCCGGGCACTTCTAGGCCCGTCGCTGTTGAGCATGGCTCTGTCAAAATTCCAATTAAACACGAATGGTATCACAAACTCTGATAAACGTGCAGGTCTCTTACAGTGGTTGCAGTCTCTTTCTGTGGTCTCTGATGTTGTGTGCCTCCAGGAGATATATTGTGTGAGTAGTGCTGAGTGTCTGTCTTGGTTTCGTTCTTCTGCTTTTCAATCTGTTGTGTCTCCTGGTTCTCAGAAGTCATGTTGCTGTGTTATTCTCTTTCGCCCTTGTTTTTCCCGTCTCATTCTCGTCGGATGAGACCCGTCTGCGTTGCGTTTTGCGTTGTGTGAGTTTCGCTTTCAGGACAAATTGTTTTGTGTTGTCTCTTTGTATGCACCCAATCGTAACCCTGCAAGAGACCAGTTTCTTGATCAGGTTTCTTCTTGGGTCGACCCAGCAGTGCCCACTGTCATATGTGGCGATTTCAACACGGTTCTTGATAGTTTGCTTGACCGTACTGGGTCTGTAGTTTCTGATACCTCCAGAGAGAGTACTTCTATCCTCTCTCGTCTGTTTGATGATTGTTGCGTCATTGATATCTGGCGGTATTTGCATCCCTCCTCCTTAGGTTATACCTCGATGCATACGGATGGCTCTGTCTTCTCTCGTATTGATCTCGTTGGTTGTCCTTATGTGTGGGTGCCCTCCGTCTCGTCGTGTGAAATTGTTCCATGCCCCTTCTCTGACCATTGTGCTCTCGTTTTGTGTGTCACTGTTCCGGATGTTGTCCCCGTGGGTCCTAGGTTGTGCAAACTGAACGCCTCTATCCTGGACAAGTTGGATTATGTCCGTCAAATTGAAGATCTTTAATCCTGCTGGCCTGACCAGAAGGAGCGTTTCCCCTCCTTTGCTAAGTGGTGGGGGGCGGACAAGTCCCGCATTAAGGGCCTCTCTATTAATTACTGGTGTGCTAAGTCATCGGACAATGCTTTGAAGAGAGACCTTCTTTCTAGGCTTGCTTCGCACCTTAAAGAACGCGTTGATAGTCGTATTTTATCTCTGGTGGGGCCGTACCAGTCCATACTACAGCAGCTGCTTTGGACGTGGAGGTCGCGAAGGGGTTCCAAATTCGTGCGTGGGCAGACTGGATTGAGGAGGGCGAATCCTTCAGCTCTTACTTCTTCCACCTCGAAAAGAAGCATAGGACCGACCATTGGATTGCCGCTGTGCAGAACGATGATGGTCAGATTGTAGCGTCTCCTGAGGGTCTTTGTTTATCGTTCTCTGCCTTCTATTCGTCTCTCTTTACTGCCGAGCCTACAGATGCTAATGCACAGGAGTCCCCTCTTAGCAAAATTGAGTCCTTGCTGCCCGTCCAGTCGGAGTCTTGCGATGGTTTGTCGGTCCTGGAATGTCTCGAAGCATTGTCTGGTATGGCTAAGCGCAAGGCTCCGGCCTTGCACGGTCTCCCAGCTGAGTTTTATCTCAAATTTTGGCATGTGCTTGGGCAGGATCTTGTTGATGTCCTTAATTCTTGTTATGCTGCTGCATCCTTGACCCTCTCTCAACATCGGGGGATTATTTCTTTGTCTTTCAAAAAGGGTGACCAATTAGATATGCGGAACTGGTGTCCCATATCTCTTTTGAATGTTGACTATAAACTTGCTGCGCGGGCTATTGCTGCTAGACTGCTGAAAGTCATCCATCTGGTGGTTGCTGAGGAGCAGACCTGTGGAGTCCCAGGAAGATGTATTGGGGAGAATGTTACCTTTCTCCGCGATGTGGTTTCCTATGCCACCATGTTTGACTCCCCAGTTGCAATCTTGTCTTTGGATCAGGAAAAGGCCTTTGATAGAGTGGATTGGTCCTTTATGTATGCCACTCTCGGTAAAATAGGGTTTGGCACTTCCGTTCTCCAGTGGGTCAACCTGTTTTATACTGGCGTTCAAAGTTCCGTTAATGTAAATGGTCATCTGTCTCCTTTCCTTTCTTTGTCTCGTGGCGTCCGTCAGGGCTGCCCTTTGTCTCCTCTTCTTGTTGCTGAAGTGCTCGCGTGTAACATTCGTGCCAATCCACGCATCAAAGGCCTTTGTCTCCCCGAATCATCTGACCCTTTATCACCAATTTCTCAGTATGCTGATGACACATCGCTGGTCGTGTGTTCTGATGATGCCATTCGTGCTTGTTTTAATGTCTATGAGGTGTATGAGCGAGGTTCTGGCTTCAGGCTTAATCTCTCCAAGGCCAAAGGTCTTTGGCTTGGGCCTTGGGCCAATTGTTCTGACCCGCCGGTTGGCCTTGAGTGGTCATCAGTAAAAATTTAGGTCCTTGGGGTTTTCTTAGGCCCTGGTGATCTCGACGAAGACAATTGGAAGCCTTGCATTGCGGCAGTAGAGAACCATCCCCAGTCAAACTGAAAGGCAAAGAACGCCATTAAAATCTGCAAAAATCTGTTAAAGAAAGCCCAAGCAGACAACAGAGATCCATTGCTAGCTTTCTTGAACTGGAGAAACGCGCCCACAGAGGGTCTAGGAACCTTGCCCGTCCAGCGTCTTATGGGTAGAAGAACAAGAACACTCCTGCCAACACATACCAAACTCCTGAAGCCACAGTTAGACTCCGAAACAGAAGCAAAGTTGGCGCAGCGCAAACAGAAACAAGAACTGCAGTACAACAAGAAAAGTCAACTGCTACCTAACTCCCTTGTGACAAAATTGTCTCTGGTAGCTGTGTCAAGGCACTACCTAACCGCTCTTAGGAACTGGAAGTCACAGGTCGCCGTTATCATCGCAACAGGTGCTAACTAAGGACAACGGCCGAAGCACTTCCACACACTTCACTTGAAGATTTTCCTAACAATGATGCCGATGTAACATCTCCCGTTAACAGCCAAGAAACAACACAGTCCACTCGTTGTCGAGAAGATACCTCAGGTGTGACTCCCGAACCAGTCACTCAACCACGTTGTTCAACCCCGTGTAAGGAAACTGCCAGCTTCGCACGACGATTACCTGATGAACTATTAAGAAAAAGATGTCACAATATCCGATCTATGACATTTTAATATCGGACTTGACAGTAAATCAAGATAGGGACTCGTGTGATGTAATCTAATAATAGTAGAATCATCGCCTTAGTTTACAATCGACTGACTTCGCTTGCCGTAGGTTTCTTGGGACATTCTTCTAGGACTTCAACTTCATCTGTTTCTTCGTCCTCTTCCATTGCCTCCTGATCACTACTGAATTCTGCCAGAATCTCTTCGTCTGTCAACGAACCCGACTCCTAGGTGGATATGGCGTCATCGATGCCGATTACATCGTCTGCGTTAACATTCGCGGGTACAGCTTCAGGATAGGCTTCTCTTAAAGACTGTATTTCCTCGCTTAGGACTGCAAAGGGGTTGTCCAGATCATTAATGGCAATTGTCTGTGCCTCACTGCAAATACCTGCCTTTTTGAAGCAATTCTTGATTGTTTCAGGCGTTACTTTGTTCCATGCCCTTGTTAAGATCGTCATGGCATCCAAAACAGAAATATTTGGAGCACCCTTCCCCTTCTCTACTGCATCAATATACCTTCTCACCACAGACGCACGGTAATATGCCTTCGTTGCCTTTATGACACCTTGGTCCATAGGTTGGGTCTTGCATGTAGTGTTTGGTGGTAAAAACACTAAATTTATGGCCCTGAGGTCTGCAACATC
>CALNXI010000481.1:110937-150937 GCA_942486025.1 Porites evermanni | reverse complement strand
TTTGTGGGTGGCCCCCTTGGGCTTGTTGCATCTTATCATGCCTTATTGGCGAGCTTTTCAGTGTACTATTTCAGTAGATGTTTCGGGTCTTGGGGTCCAGGGCGCTAATCATCTGGATTGTGTTTCGGCGCCCAATGACGCTATTCAGTTTATTGGCACGGATGCTGAAGTTACTTTTGAGCGTGAAGTCCATTAGCGGGATGCTATGCCACAAATTGATTTCTGCTAATGGTGTTGATTGTGAGATTCATGGGGGGGCCTCGTCCCCAAAATGTTTTGATTTATAATTTCCCTTACGAGATTGAGCATTGTGTGGTACAGAATGCATTGAGTTTTTTTGGGGACGTTGAGTGGATGCGTTTCCGTCATTGGACTCACCTTGCAGAGGTTTGTGAAGGGGTTCGTATTGTCAGAATGGTGCCATTCCCCACGATCTGATTGTAGATGGGTTTTCTGTGAAAGTCTATGTTGGGCAGGAATTCGAATGTGATATTTGCAGAAAGAAGGGGCATATTGCCAAAAAGTTTGAAATGCGTGGTAGATGTATGGAATGTAAGCAGCCGGGGCATTTCCAGCGGAACTGCCCTATCCGGCGTCAGTAGCTCTTGCACCTGGATCAGGACACTGAAGCTCTGCCTAATGTGGAACCCTGTGTTGTGGCTTAAGCCGGGAGTGCGGATGGTGCTGGCTCTCGGGGTTCCAGCCAACTGGTTCTTGATGTTGTGTCTGGGCCTTCAGTTGGGAGTTCGGATGGTGCCAGCTCCTTGGTTGCTAGTCCTTCCAGTGTTAACCCCCTGCCTGTGAGTCCAGATGGTGCCGGCTCGGCGGCAGCTAGCCAATCAATCCTGGCTGCTGTCACTAAGTCTGGATGTTTCGCTGTCTGGTGAGAGTGCGGATGGTGGCGGCTCTCAAATGGATACTCATGATAACCAGTTGGATGAATTGAACAGTCAGGTCCCCTCTGGGGGGCAAATTGGTGCTGCTCCAAATTCTCCTGGTTCTTTGTCTGGGGCTGTGGTACAAACCCCAATTTCTGTTTTTGATGGGTGAATTGGCGCTGCACCAAATTCTTCAGATTCATTGTTTGGAGCTGTTGTCCAAACATCAAATTCCGATTCATGTGTTGATTCCAATCCTACTTTAAATATTGTCAATTCTAAAGAAACTAGTAATATAGATGAGGATATTAATGATAATGTCTATGAAACTAGTAGTGAAGGATTATAATGAAATAATGAAAAATATCCTCGAAGAATAAAAGAAAAGAAGAAGCCTACAACATGGGTTATTCCTTGGCGGTCACCCATCTAAGTACTAACCCCGCCCGACAGGGCTTAACTTCGGTGATCAGACGAGAACCGGTGTTCTCCCTGTGGTATGGTCGTAGGCGAGAGAAAGGAGAGAAAATTTTACTTCTTATACCAAGTATGGTGAACATGTAATAGAGGCACTCGTTGATTACCCTGCTCAGGCAACCCTGACCGTCAAAACAGCCTATGAAGTCCTCTTTTGTAGCTGTAAGTTAATTTATGCAGCCACTTACACAGAGCTTTGCAGGCTTTGCGTTTTAGTCTTCCCTGTCTTCCTATAGGTTGAAGGCCAAGCTGCTAGGGCCTGGGTGCCATGTAGACGCTGTTTGATACCTGTCTATACACACTACAGTGGCCTGAAGAGCTTGGCCGAGTATCTGTGCTCGGACTGAGCCAATCATACCTCCCTGTCCTCACACAGAGTGCCAGATTCATCATGGGATGCGACAGTATTGCAACCACCATATCTGGGACGGGGAAGGAGCCAACCACCCTAGGTCCGGAGGAACTAAAGTGGAATCGCTTTTCGGCCTTTTGGCTTAGTGTTCTCTCACCTGTGGGACACTCTGCTCTAGTTTAGTTGATTGGCTTTCTTGTTTGTTTGTGGGGCCTGTCTTAAGTACCTGCTGGGAGGGAACGGCATGGCCCCCGCCCTAAATCTCTCGCCAGGTGATTTTTGAACATCTTGGAACGTTTTCCTTGACGATGTCTTCCAAATTTGCTGATTGGGGCGACTCTGTTGATGATGGTAGTAAATTGGTTCGCACATTGCATCGATTGTTATCAAGTGATCCTGAAGCGTCTTGTGAAGAGTCTAGTGAAGAGTCCGGTGAGTTGGTGACAGTGTCTGAGGGTAGTTACCATAGTGAGGCGAGTGTCCTTGCTGCTGTTACCTACAGTGCCGCTGCTCAGAAGAACTTACCTAAGAGGACATTCCGAAAGAAGTCTCGTTTTGCACAAGCCATCTATCAGAGTTTGAAAAAGAACATTTTCATCATGCCGAACAGACCGTACATGGCCTTTTTCATGGCTCCTGCTGCTTCCTTTACCAACAAGGATATTTTTAACGCGCTGCTGTCAGATGGTGTTCCTGCTTCCGTTGCTCAATCTTTGCAGAGATCTCCTAATGGCAATGTCCTAATTACATTTGCGTCCAGACAGTATCATGATTTGTTCCTGCCTCGTTTCTCCCTTTTGGTTCGCTGAGAGTGGTATGTCACCCACCCCGGTTCACACCATCTCCTTTTTGTTACAATCTACGATGTATTGCCGAACTGCCAGACTCTGCTATCAAGCACCGGTTTAACCACTACGGCAGGATTTTCTCTTCTCGTCGTGGTAGAGTTCTTGGTTACCCAGACGTTTTCAATGGCCTGCAGCATGTACGTATGGAGTTGAAGACCCACACCCTGGGCTTCTTACGCTTTGGGAAATGTCAGATTCGTGTTAAGTACAATGGCCAGCCAATGACCTGTTGTCTGTGCAATTCTCGACATCACCTGTATAAAGATTGCAGAAGTTAAGTCTGTTTCAACTGCCACCGTACTGGTCATCATTCCAGATCATGTCCTGGGGATATGAGATGCTGTATTTGCCAGGAAGAAGGACACATGGCTATAAAAAGTGAGCATTTGAGGTACCGGTGCCCCCAGCGTCCATGGCCCTTTCTCCTGAGTCTGTGTCCAAGGATGTGGGACCTGCCCCTGAGGAGTTGACACGTGTTGAATCTGTGCCTGGGCCTACCGCTGTGGAAGCTCTCCCCGATGAAGTGTCCCCAGAAGATGAGGACCCTCCCCCCCCCTTGCAGATGTTGGTTGAAGAGAGTGTTTCTAATGAGGTCGCCCAGTCCAGTGCACTGTCGGATGGGCCATCTGGTTCTCTGGCAGAGGAAAAGGATAATCATACTGTTTTGACGTCTCCTGTTGTTGCTGAGGGTCAGCAGCTTAGTTTGGATGTTCATGTTTTGGATTCGTAAGGCGATTTGGTTTCTGAGGAACCTGCTGTTGCAGAGAAGTCTGCTGATGTTATGAGCTCCCTTCCGGAGCCCTCGCTTCCTGATAGTGTCTTGGCTACAGTGGATCCCCGCTCTTCAACTCCTCGGTCTGACGATCATGTGTTTTCAGTCTCTGACAGTGCTCTTGCTCAAGTTTCAATTCCTCCTCCTTTGGATGCTACTGCTTTGGACCTTGCTCCTCCTGACGAGAATGGTGATGATGATGACATGGGGGACTCTGCCACCCTTCATGATGACCAGGAATTGGCAGCTGCCTGGAAGTGCATTTCCCATAAAAAAGGAAAGAAGAAGAATTTGGCTAGGAAGGCATCTTCTGCTACCTCCGACTTGTTTATCCCAGTGTGCAAGGCATTCCACCCCAGCCTTCCTGGGGTGCTGTCAAGTAGACGTAAGGACCCGCCTGAGTGATCCTTTTTCCAAGATTCAAAAGGTTAACAATTAATGTACGCAGTTTGAGTGAGAGTAAGTTTTTGTCTGTTGTTGAGTGTTTCCGTCGGGAGAGTTTAGATTTCTGTTTTCTTCAAGAAACAATGACTTTGGATAAGCGTGTTATTGATTCCTTCTCTTCTCACTGGCAGGGCCCTAGTTTCTAGTCTCTGGCTGCAGGGAGGAGGGGGGAGTTGCTATTTTGCTTTCGTGTCAATTAAAAAGTAATACTTCAGTTTGGAAAAAGGATACTGAAGGGCGGATCCTCAGTATACTATAAAAGATTGGTTCCTGCTCCATTAATCCAGTTAATGTTTACGCTCCAACAGTGCCGGCTGATAGAAAGGCTTTCTACCAGTCAGTACAGTTGTACTTTATTCCACACTCTGAGCTTGATGGTTCCCCTGATAAGTTTGGAGGCAACGTTTTAGTTACTTCTGACTTATCAGATTTCAAGTCTAGTCTTTCATTAAGAGATGCATGGAGAGCTTTTCATCCTAAGTCAGTTTACATGGTTTAATTCGGATTCTTCCATTGCTAGTCGCCTTTACATGTTTTTGGTTGTAAGAGGCCTGATTTCGTCTCTTAAGTTTTGTGATATTACTCCATGTGTTTTCTCGCATCATGAGTTTGTTTTCGTTACGTTAGAGCTCGGGGATCCTCCTAGACAGGGTCCTGGAGTGTGGAAATTGAATAATTCTCTTCTGGAAGATGTGATTTTAGATCTTTGTACCGCTTGATTGACATCTGGAGAAAAACACATGGCCACACAACTCAGTGTACCTGGTTTAATTTGGATAAATCGATCAGGAGTCGTCTGGATAAATTTTTTATGTATTCCTCCTTATCCTCTCATGCTGTTCAATGTGAAATTCTACCTTGTGTTTTTCCAATCACGATTTGGTTCATCTTGAGTTAAATTTAGACAATGGTAGTCTACACTAGAGCCTAAATAAACTTAGAAATATTTCAAGACAAGTAAATTTTAATTACGTCAAGTAAAATAAGCTTCACACACAACCGATTCTTTTTTACTTCAAGTTAACTTAAGGCCATTTTCCCACGCAACATAATTAAGATTGATTGACATGCTTCACCTTTCTCAAAGCTCAAGAAACCGCAAGTAAGCGCAAGTCAGCTAAGTTGGTCATAAGGATGGTTTTCAAGTCGCTTGAAACTTTCTTGAATTGTTTCAACTTTCCGACTTTAATAAGATGCAAAGTAAAGTTACTTGAGATTTTACTTAGGCCTTCACAGACTAATTTTTGGCTAAGTAAAACTTAGCAGCTCTAAAGTTTTACTTAACAGCCTAGTGTAAAGACAACCAATGTTTACTCTCATGGCCCTGGCGTTTGGCGGCTAAATTTAGAACTTTTGAGCGATAAAGATTTTTGTTCTGTTATTGTGAATGTAATTCAACAACATATTTCTTTCAAACAGTCTTTTCCTTTTACTTCATCAATGGTAGGAGCTCATAAGAGATTGTATCTGTAAAACGGCCATTGATTTTGGTAAACAAAAATTCCGGAAAATTAACTCAGACCGGGTGCACTTGACAAATTTGTTGATCAGTGAGAAACGACAACTGGTTGCTGGAAATCCTACCACTAGATTTACTATCGACCGACCGGAAAGCTGACTTAATGCCATAAGTGAGATAAGAAAAGTAAGAGAAAGGTGAGAGGAAATCTCTCAAAAATTATCGTCATTTCATTACTGACTACAAAATCTCCTGTAAGGCTGTTGCTAACAGATTAATGAAAGTTTTACCTCGTCTTATTCATAGTAACCAAACTTGTTCAGTTCCCAGGTGTACTATTTTTGAGACTTTATTTTTGTTGCGAGATGGGCTACACCATATCGATCTCACTAAAGAGACCAGAATTTTAGTTTAGACCAAGAGAACGCTTTCGATCGCTTAGATCGTTCATTTCTTATGAACGTCTTACAACGTTTCCGATTTGGGCCTGATTTTCGACACTGGATTGATGCTCTTGATAATAATGCTTCCATGAAAGTGATTGTTAGTGGCTATCTCAATGAGTCCATCCCGCTTGAACGAGGTGTGAGACAGGGTGACTCACTCTCCCCACTTTTGTATATTTTATGCGCCGAGGTCCTTGCCAACTCTATTCATTGCAACCTGTGCAAACAAAGTTTCCTCCTCCATGGGGCTCGTAGAAGTTTTAAGATTACACAATACGCTAAGGATACGTTAGCCCTGAGTCGCTTGTTTCAAGTAGTAAATAGATATGAATTGGCCATTGAGGCAAAGCTTAATCTCTCTAAGACGGAAGCCATGTGGCTAGGCTCATGGCGTACCAGGTCAGACACTCCTTTTGGTCTGACTTGGGTGAACAAAATGAAAATCTGTGGTGTTTGGTATTCAAATGCGACCATTAATGTGGACAAGGATAATTGGCAGACTAGGCTAGAAAAACTCGAGTCTAAACTCAACTCTTGGAAATCTCGTTCTCTCTCCTTTGTTGGCAAAGCCCTCATTGTGAATGTTGTAGAAGCAAGTAAGCTTTGGTTTCTGGCCAACGTTATACCCCTCTCTAAGAGGGTGGTCTCTCGATACAACAAATTAGTGTACCCCTTTGTGTGGGGCACTAAGATCGAAACTGTCAGTCGTAAGTCCTTGACCTTCCCTCTTAATCAGGGGGGTTTATCTCTTGTTGAATTAATTACTAAATGCAAGGCTTTGAAAGTAGCAGCAACTGTTTCCATTACTGCAAATCCTGATACTGATGACCACTATCTTTTGAAATATTTTGTGGGTACTCAGCTAGCTCGCCTAGGGGGCGGAGTAGGTAGGTACACATGATAGTAAACACTGATGAACTAGTGGCCCTCAATCGTAATTAAAATATTTAGAACTATATCTACACATAAAAACTAGGCTAAAAAAAAATACTTTTTCAGAGCATTCTGAAACGTGCCAGTGGTGTCCTTCATTCGCATACCAGGAGGAATCCCATTCCATAACTTAGCTCTATGAACTTTAAAAGTACACCTCCTTCCATTTCTCTATTATAAAAAGAACATACCAAAATTAAACCTTCCATAATGGCTAGCCCTGCTGTCGCTCCTGAGATCTGAGTTTCTAAGTTTCGTTATATAGTCTGGGCAGGCATCTTCATTTCTTATGCACCTAAATATTAAACTACATTATTGACGATTTACTTCGTCCTTAAACGGCAACCAATCAAGCTGTCTAAAAAGGTCTTTACTCCTATCTCTTATATTTGGGTCTAAAATTACGAGCTGCCCGCTTTTGCAGTTTAAATACACATTTCACATTCTCTTCGGTTGCTGTGGTCCATGCAACAATATGAGCTTAATCAATGCATTACAAAACAGCCTGCGCTCTGCGAGGGGCAAATTATGCTTAATCTTTTTAAGTACAGCAATACTTTGTACCACTTTCTTCTAAAGTTCATCAATATGTTCAGTAAGATTTAGGTGGCTAATGTTACCCCAGTTAGCTTCTGTGAAGTGGCTTGCTCAATCTTGCTACCATTACATGCAATTTTGAGAGCCTTGTTTGAAATTTTCTTCTCCAAGCGCTTACCAGTTACAAGAAGAGTCTGTCTTAGAATTATTTAGCACCATCCTTTTTTCAGATGTCCAATCAGCTATCTCGTTTGTCTTCCTGCAGTCACTGCAGTACTGCAGGTTGATCTGAAACTGCAGCAGAGGCTCTTAACATAGTATCATCCGTATAGATGTCAACAATTGACCGAGAGACCGCAAGAGGAAGATCGTTTATAAAAATAACAAACAATAGCGACCCCAGTACCGATCCCTAGGGAATGCCATTTGTTATTAGCCTGTGTTCAGACTGGATCCCATCCATAACAACTGATTGTCTCCTATCGTTTAAGTGATTCTCAAGTAGGAGGAGTTCCTTCGATGCTACACCATATGCCTCAAGCTTTGATAAAAGGATACCATGGTCAATTAAGTCAAAGGCTTATTTGTAGTCAACAAACACAAGCCCACTGACATGATCTTTATCCATGTCTTATAATAGCTGATCAATTAAGTGAATGAGGGCTCTCCCTATGGAATGTGATCTCCGAAAACCAGACTGCAAAATGTATAGAAAGTCATTGAATCTCATATAGTTGTACAAGGGTTGGTGGATATGCTTTACAAAAACTTTGGAGAGTAAAGGGAGCACAGATATTAGGCGATAATTATTGTTCTCTCTCCTACCTTGGCCCTTGTAGATAGGTGTAACTTATAGCCGATTTCCACACAGAGGGGTAAGTGCTTGTATCAATGCAGTGACTTATAAGGCGACTTAGGGGCAAGGAGATTGCGCGGGCAGCTATTTCAAGTATTTGTGCACCAAGTCCATCAGACCTAGTAGCCTTGTGGAATGGCATGCTTTGCATAACCTCTCAACGTTTTCTGGTGTGATATATGAGATAGTGAACTGTGCCTTTCTATCATCCTTTCTTAAGTCTTTTATGCGCTGAAGAGAAATATGTATCACTTTATTTGAGGGTAGATTTCGGAGCAGTTCGAGGGGCTCCTTTACAGACCAAAAATTAAGGCATTCCACGATGTCCAGTGTACTTGTTATCACTTGATCTCCATCTTTCAACTGACGTATAGAAGCATGATTGTTCACATCATGTCTAGTAAGATTTTTAATAAGGCCCCACAACCTTTTGGGATTATTTTCATGTTCAGCGAGTTGGTTTTTGAAATACTGCTCTTTGGCACTCCTCATTAAGCTGCAGACTTTATTTTTTACTTGTTTAAAGGTAGCCCAGTCATCCGGACTTCCAGAAATCCTGGCCTTGTTAAGCAATCCATCTCTTTCCTTGATATGATCACTGATCTCCGTGGTGAACTATTTTGGCTGCATTCTCTTTTTTAATCTTTTCTGTTTCACAGGTACCTGAGAGTCAAGAACATCAGTAAATATTTTGTACCAGATGTCAACAATGTCGTCAGTATCTTCAAAGACGAAAGCTGCTTCCCATGGGGCATCTCTTAATTCATCTACAAATTTCTGCACGTCCAGCCTTTTTAAATTCCTGTAGGAAAAGGCGTTGCTTGAATTTTCGCTCAACAAAGCCTCGCCTTTGTAACGTTGAATTGCCATTGTTGCAAGTTGGTCCGACATTCCGATGTTCTTTGTTTGTACACACATCATTCTTTCTGGGTGACCTTAAACAAATAAACCTTTTCAATGTTTTTAGCGATACTAGCATCATCTTGAATCAAAGAAGAAGTAGGTCTGTAGAAACCAGCAATAAATGAGTGGTTTGATTTTAAAGAACCATAACTCAGTTCAGAGAACTTCAATTTCGCTTGTCATCAAGTCCGGGCGAATTTTAGCATGTAGTTTGTCATTCACATAAATCATGATTCCACCCCCTTTCTTCCCAACTGTGTCCTTACGGAACAGGACATATCCATTGATCTGGTAAAAGAAGTCTGGCCTTTTACTGTCGCAAAAAGTCTCCGTTAAAACGAGTACTTTGACTTTATTTGTTGAATCCTTGTGGGAGTTGAGCAACAGCGATATCTGTTCAAACTTAGAGTCTGTTAGATGTTGAATGTTCCATTGTCCAACCGTTATTCCTCTGCCTTGGCTTGGAACTCGTAAATCAAAAGGCCCAGAGTTAGAGGTCACTGTCATAGAATGCCTAATTACTAATAGTCACTTCTTTTATGCTAATTTTTTTTTGTTTAAGTATTTTTTTGGCCGTGTACGCCATTGCATAACTCTTATTGTTGCAGTTGGTACTTTATTGTTCATTATAAAACTAATTAGGTAAAATATTCATTGTAAGCCATTAATTACTAGATCAGACCTTTTACAATTGTCCCTTTTTGCCACACCTTGCATTTACAGCGGAATTGGAAGTTTTAGATATTAAGAAGGAGGTGTGTCGCAAAAAGTCAGTGCGGAGGGCGCGTTCAGAGAGACTGTAAGAGAGAGACCTTGAAGCACAAGCCGTTCTACTGAAATCCCTTCAGCAGAGGCGTCCTTTTTAACTTCACGGCAAAAGAAGTCATTTTGTCGGGGGAAGCAGCTTCATGTGCTGTAAAAGTTGAGAGACCAGGAGAAGTATTGTGTTACGTAACATCTCTCTAAGAAGTCAGTGTGTTACATAACATCTCTCCAAGAACGGTTGTGGAAAAGCAAACTGAACTAGACAGCAGCGGCAAACCGGGAGACTGAAGCCGCAGAAAGTGTATGAAAGATATAAGAGAAAGGTGGCTACCGGAGTTTGGAGGTTTTGGGATCGAGTAAAAGTGGTGTTGTGTTTGGAAGGATTCGCGGCGGGCTGGACTAAAGGAATGGACAAGGAACTCTGTTTTATACGTAAGGTGAACTAAAAGGAAACTATTACTGCGTGTTCAAAGAAGATAACTGTAAATACGTTGTAGACTAAGTAGTTAAAAAATTGCTGTGTATTTTTTGTGTAAATTAGTCGTTGGAATTTAGAATAAGTATCACAAGTAATATCACATTAGTCTTTATAAAATTAAAATAATTATCCCGTTTTAGTTGTTTAGTGAAACGAGTATAATTATAGAAACGCCTAGTTAATCTTAAAATAAGATTAAGTCAGAGGTGACCCGTCCCAGATTACATTGGGGGTGGTCATCCTATGTAGGTTCTGATTTTAGTACCAGCCAACACTGGCTCGGTGTTCGTGACCATCTTACTGAGAATTTTAAGAATGAACTTCTGTGGTTGATCACCCTGAAGGGAGTCAAGGTTTGGGACTCCATTCCTGGGGTTATATCAACTCTGAATCTTGTGCAGTATGTCATCATAAGGAAACTATTGATCATTGCTTTCTGAATTGTCATACAGTTAAGAAGGTCTGGCCTGCTTTTCGCCCTGTCCTGCCATCTTTATTAGCTACTCCCTTTAGATCTAATGTGAAGACAGTCTACTTCTTTTTGTGGACAGTGACCTGCGATAAGAATACAGTGATTGCCTGTTATCTCATAAAGTCCATCTTGTATGGAATATAGGTTTTTAGAAACAAGAGCACTTTTCACAATGGCACTGAAGCCTATAGGGCAATTGTACTTTACATCCATTATGACATTGCAATGCGTCTCAACGTCTATTTTCCTCTAATGACCAAACGTTCTTTTCTTGCTTTGTGGTGTCATGACAGCATATGTGAAGTGTCAAATGTGAAGCTAATAATAACTCTCTAACCCTAAGTTCTCCAGCAAACTCCCGATTCCCTTTGTTTAACTTGTTCACCGACAAAGACTATGTGATGAACTTTTACACATGTGATGACTAGTAGAAACCGGAAGTGACTTAATCTCTCACTTTATAGCTAAAAATCCCGCATGGGGCTTATCACAGTGACTGGAAGTGACTGTACCTTATCAGTATTTGCAACTCACGAAGAGGTAGCTTAATCTGGAAATGGCTTACCTTGTTTCCCGCAGGTGATCTTGTCCATAGCGGAAGTGGGCTTTCCCATGACTGGAAGTTATTTTGACACTATGTGACATGTTGTGTAGTGATGTACGTAGGACGTGTGAGCTGATAATAAAATTTAAAAACACAAAATCTGTTCTTATTAGCATAATATGTGATACGCTGCTCATTGAGCAGCTCATATATTAAACTGATTTTTGGAATTGGGCTGTGGAAAGGCGGCTTGCCTCGTCCCAGCCACTGGTTGCCTTGGTATAGCACTTGAGTGTGGCCCACTTCCCCTTGGGGAAGAAATATTCAACTGATAAGAGACCGCTCTTTTTCCTTTGCTTCTTGGTTAATTGTTTTTTGGTAACATCTGGGTGCCCTGTCCCTCACTAGCCTCCCCTACATCAGGCTTGTATTTAGGCAAGCGGTCGGTCACAGAACAGGACTCCTGTGGCCGTCCGGACTTGTGCAGTTACCACAAGGGCCCTAACAAGAAAGAAGGTTTTCCAATGGCCACCAATCATACTTCTTAATACTTACGTGACGTGGGACTCTTCATTGTGGTACCGTGGTATAGTATCCCGTCCTTGTGACGTTTGTTTTCGAACTAGGTTGTTTTTTTGTGAACAGTACTAAGTACCTGCCGGGAAACAGCCCCCAGGGAACGCCAAGTTTCACTAGTTAGTGGTGTGTTATGGTTTCCTTTTGTGGGGCGCCCATCCAGTTTGGTTCCCTCCGGATCAGGACTTTACTTTCGTAAGTTTTTCCTTTTACTTTTCTAATTTGTTAGTTGTTTTTGCTGTGCTGTATATAGCTTTTGCTTTGGGTCGTTAGTTTTTTGGCGTCCTGCCAACACCAATAACTAGGCCCTCTGTCCTGCAATTAGTGTCTTCCTGCCACTAATTGTTTCTTTCCTTTTGTTGATTGGTGTCCTTTGGACCCTAATTTACTTTTTTGTGTTTTTCTGCTTTCAATTAGTGTCTTTGACATTAATTGTTAATCTTATTACAATCAGTGTCCTTCTGCTACCGATCGTTATATTTTCGCTTCTGCTGTGTGGATTAACGTCTTTCGACTGTAATATTTTTGCGCCTTGCTGCTTTATCGCTTTTTTGCGTTTTGCCTTTTTGCTTCTTTGCTTTTGTTATCATGCGCCTACCAAAAACCATTAGCTTGCAGGTCAGCTGCAAGCTGGCCGACAAAACCAAAGATGAGATCATGACCGAAGTTCTTCGGGTTTTTGCCAGCCTTGACGTCAAGGCTGTCCAGATTGCGTACGAGGTCGTTCGTGTCACCTTCGCTTCTCCGGAGCACTTTTGGGCGGCCAAATCGTTTTCGGGAAAGCATCTTTTCGGTTTGTGGTGTTCTATCTTGGGGGGCAGTCCCCCTGCTATGCGCGTGCACGTTTTCGATTTTCCTTTTGAAGAGGACGATAGATCTTTGGAAATTGCTTTTGAGGCCTATGGTGCAGTCAAGTCTGTCAAAAAGCAGACTTCTCTTTCCAACCAAAACATCTTTAATGGTACCAGGCTTGTTGATGTTGTTTTATCCGGGGTATTACCCTGCTTTCTGATGGTGGATGGCTATTTGTGTCGTTTGTGGTATCGTGGTCAACCCCTTGTTTGCAATCTTTGTGCCGTTCAGGGCCACAGATCGGCAAACTGTCCCAACAAGGATAAGTGCAGAAAGTGTGGGAAATCTGGGCACTTTGCTCGGAATTGTACTTTTGACGGGTCAGCGGGAGACTCTGCGGATTTTCTGCCCTTGGCCTCTTCCTCGCAGTCTGCGGAGGCCAGTGTCTCTTGAGATTCTTCCGACTCTCAGCTCCTTAAGGATAACGAGCTTCATGTTCTGCAAAGTCAGTCGATTCTGCAAGACTTAGTCCCTGTCAGTGGTGATTCTTTTGAGGGGTCCAGCCAAAGGGCTTCCAAAAGAGCCGGGAAAGATAAGGGCTCATCTGCTAAAAGGAGTAATTCTGCTGCAGACCCTGCTTTCAATATTTGTTTTACCAACAGCCAAGAGTTTGCGTCTCTTCTTACTAATCCTGAATTAGAGAATAATGAGAATACTGCAGTACGTAATGAGCAATTAAATGTTAGTAATGAGAATATTAGTGTTAATAGAACTGAAAGATCAAATGAAGTTATTAATAATAGTAGTGCAAATGAAGTTATTAATAATAATAGTACTGAAAGGGTTAATGAAGTTATTAATAATAGTACTGAAAGGGTTAATGAAGTTATTAATAATAGTACTGAAAGAGTTAATGAAGTTATTAATAATAGTACTGAAAGATCAAATGAAGTTATTAATAATAGTAATGAAAGAGTTAATGAAGTTATTTACTATAGTAGTACTGAAAGATCAAATAAAGTCAACGATATTACTGTTAATGAAAGTAATGTTGTGATCGTTGAAAATGTTGCTGAGATGGAGTCTGTTGATGTAATGGCCGGTGCTGTTGCGGCCACTAGTGGACGGCCCTTTATCGAGGTTATTGATGAGGGTCAGGCTGACCTCAGTTCTGATGAGATTGAGTCTTTTGAGGACTCTTCTTCCTCTTCGTCACTCCTCCCTATTTTCTCTGATCCTGCCCCTGACTTTGCTGATGTTATGGACGAGAGTGACAGTCCCCCCAAGGATACGTCCTCTCCTCTTTCTGTTGCCCCTCCTTCTGGTCAAGTTGGGTCTCGTTATGAGGGGCGTAGCCTTTGCGCTAAAGCCAAGGGTTCGCGTGGGGCTGCTAGTGTTCGTCAGTCCCTGCTTCTAAAGCCTTTGTCTGGCAAGCACGTTTTGCCGCAAGCTGTTTCTAGCAAACCAAAAGGGTCTGGTCTTCGTCATAGTGCTTCCCTTGAGGAGCTTGATCTGTAGTTTTCGCCCTTAACAGTTGCATTCAATTTTTTAACTCTCAATGTTAACGTGCTGGTTTATTACAGTGGCTGAGCCACTTGTCATGTGATTTCGTGTGTCTCCAGGAGACTCATGTTACTGATGCTGCAGAGGCCTCTTTAGGGTTCTCTTCTTCTGGTTTCCTCACTGTTGCGGCCCCTGGCACCGTTGCATTACCGTGTGTCATGTTCTTTTTGGTTTCAGTAGTGATGAGCTGTTGTGTGTCCCTCGTGTCTTCTGTTATCTTCTGTCCTTAAGTTTTTTTTCTGGTGTCAAAGGAATGACTATTGTTTTCGGTCCAAACCTCCACGTGCCGTGGGTCTTATTGCTAGTATCAAGGGTCACCTGTCTTTCTATTTACCTCTGCTTTTTAAGTGTTTTCGGTCTTGGCACAGGTGCCGTTTTTTCCAACGCCAATGGGGAGCCAATGGCTGTATTGGTAAGGTCGTTAGTGACTCTTTTCATTTCTGTCTTTCTTAGTGGTTTCGAGTGTGTCTCCCTCGGTCGCCTTTGTTGGCTGTACTGTGGTCGTGTTCTTTTGCTTGAGTGTGTGTGTCTCCCCGCTCTTTGCTCCCCCTCGGTCGCCTTCGTTGGATGTACTGTGGTTTTCTTGGGCTCTGAGTTGGTTTTGCTCAAGTGTGCGTGTCTCCCCTCTCTTTGCTCCCCCTTGGTCGCCTTCGTTGGATGTACTGTGGTTTTCTTGGGCTCTGAGTTGGTTTTGCTTGAGTGTGCATGTCTCCCTTCTCGCTGCTCCCCTCGGTCACCTTTCCTGGTTGCACTGTTGTTTTTCTTGAGATAGGTCTGAGTGAGTGTGTTTTGAGCGTATCTGCTCTTTTTGTTTTTCGTCTTGTATATAGCCTTTTATACTGTATATAGTCTTAAAGTATTTTAATTAGTAGGGAGGCAGGGTTCGATTCCCTGGCGAAGTTGGTGGGCTGGCTCCGTATGGAGGTGCCCCCTCCCATTTTGGCGGTCTTTTTACCATGAAGGTTACCCTAGTTTTTTGTTTTTCTTTTTGTCGGATCGTTTTGTTCCCTTTGTTTTCATGGCCTTGGGGCATTGCACCGCACCCCTNTGTCTCTTCATATCCAATTGTGTATATGTCTTCGAGTTCACGGGCGACTTTAGTGATGGGTTTTTCTTTCTCGTGGCTTAGTTGATGGTGCTGTTTTCATGGCAAAGGTCGTCAGTTTTGTAGGTTTTTGTTTTCTTCTACGGTTGGGTTGCCCCCCCCCCCCAGTCCTGCTTCTAGTGGTCTTAGGTGGTTGCCCGTCTCCCGCTTGGGCTTCACCCACCCGGGCTTAATTTCGGTTTGTGGTCTTCTGTTTTTTGGTGGGTCACTTTTTGGTCACCCTTCCCCTTCCCTCCCCCGCCCGTCAGAGCTTAACCCCGTTGGGGTTTCTCCTTTTTTCTCCTTATTCTTGTGTTTTGCGTTTCTCTTTCATGGCTCTGCGCGCATTCCGCCGCACCGTCAGTCTGGATGTTTCGCAGCTAGCTGGTTCTAATGACCGCAAAACGGTCAGTACGTTTATCGTCGAACATTTCGCGCGCCATAAGATTCACGCTGTTCAGTTCATCGGCACTGTTGCAAAAGTGACCTTTGCCGTTGAGGCAAGCAAACAAGAGGTCATCAGTAACTAGGCAATCAATATTAATGGGGTTCAGTGTGCGGTCTGGGGAGGTGGTCCTCGGGCGCAAGATGTTCTTGTGTACAATTATCCTGTTGAGGGGCCTGAGGACCCCATTCGTAGAGCGCTGGGTGTGTATGGGGTAATTGAAGAAGTCAAGTTTTGTCACTGGGCGCATATGCCGACTGTTGGGGATGGGGTTCATATTGTGCATATGGTCCGCCGCGAAGCTATCCCGCGGCACATGTCTATTGGTGAAGTGTGTGTTAAAATTGCTTACGTTGGTCAACAGCAGGTGTGCGACTTGTGTGATACACCTGGCCATATTGCGCGGAATTGCCCCTATCGGAATAAGTGTTTCCAGTGTGGGCTCAAGGGCCACTTTTCGAGGAATTGTCCTCAGCTCGCTAATTACCGCGATCGTGATTCCATTCTGGATGAGTTAGACCCCACCCCTGCTGAAGCCGCTGGCCGTGCTGTCTCTGCTGCTGGCGCTGCTGCTGCTGTTCCGTCTGAGTCCACTGATGCCCCGCCTCGTTCCGACGCAGATTCCTCGGACGGGGTGTCTGTGTCTTCTGCTCTTGTTGCATCTGCCACTGGTGCTGCTTTGGATGCCGATATTGACTTGTCCAACTCCGAGCTTACTCCTACTGTGGGTTCCACTCCGTCTCCACCTTCTGATGCTTGTGACAACCAGCTCGACGAGTTGGCTAGCCAGTCCGTGCTCTCATCACCTACTCCGTCTGGTGAAGACGTTGACTCACTGCATGGGGCTACCATTGAGTCTGCCGTTTTTGATTCCCTTGCGTCCCTGTCTTCCCCTGGCCAGGGCCCTCCCAGCAGTGCTTCTAGTGTCTGGCTTTTGGGTAAAATTAAGCAAAGGGTTGGGTTGCATAAAAAGAAAGACTCTAAAGTTCTTGACAATGTTAATGTTAGTGATACTGGTAATGGAATAGTACAAAGTAGTAATGCAAAGACATCTACTAGTAATAGTAATGGCAATAATAATGTTAGTGATATTAGTAGTAATGCAAAGACATCTATTAGTGGCAATAATAATGTTAGTGATATTAGCAGTAATGCAAAGACATCTATTAGTAATGGCAATAGCAATGTTAGTGATATTAGTAATAATGCAAAGACATCTAGTAGTGAGAGTGAATACATTGGTCTGGGTGTTCTTGCTGGTCGGGAAAACAACAGCGATATGGAATTGGAGGTTGAATCTCAAAAACGTCCACACCCAGATTCTGATTCAGTTGACTCTGTGGATGATAATTCCTTTGCTGCGCCTGAGGCGCCCCCTCCCCCCTCGTTCCTCCAAAAAGAAGCCAGCTGTTGTCGTCTCTCCAGGCACTGCTAGGCCCGTTGCTGTTGACCGTGACCGCAGCCGCAGTCGGTCCCCTAAGCACTTGCCTTCTGCCACTCGTTCCACCTCAACTGGAACCCATGCTCTGTCACCTTCTCTTGGTTATGTGCCGAAACCTCCCAGGAGCTCTAGTGGCTCTAAGGGCTCCAAACCGAGGTGATTCTTACTCAAATGGTTCAGTCGTTGTTGGTGCAGTGGGTCAGACATTTTGTAATCAATCCAGCTGGTCTGCTTTTGTGCATTTCTGGTTTCACTCCGTCTTTAACTCTTCTCCGGTGGATGTGTTTTCTCGGCCTTTTGCTTTTAGCCCTTGTGCTCTCCCTCCGTTTTATCAGTCGTTACTGTTGGCCTGGCGTGCTGTCGATGGCTCTTTCTCTCGGTCGCGGGTGGCCTTAGTTATGGCCTCGTCAGACCCCCATTTGTTTGCTTTGGCTTCTTCCATGACAGCCAAATCTGCCTATCTTTACTTGCTGTCTGTTAACTTTGTTCCCCCTCACTGTGAAGAAAAGTTTCTCCCCCAGTATGGTTCTCTGTATTGGTCAACTACCTGGAGGCAGCTTAGCTTCTGCCCTGTCGATAGATCTGTCATTGATGTAGCTTGGGAGGTGGCGCATGGTGTTCTATACACTGCTGACCGGCTGATCTCCTTTGGGTATGATTATGACCCAAATTGTTTTTGTGGCTCTCTGGAGACTCCGTCTCACCTTTTTTTCGAGTGTGCTCTGGCTCAGAGCGTTCTTGGCTGGATTCAGTCTCTTATGTTTTGCGCTTCCTCTTTGTGTCCTTCTCTGTTGTGTCGTCATGTCCTCTTTGGCTTCTCTGCTTCTGAGCTTGCTGTGGTTCCTCGTGTTTTTGTTTACTTGCTGAATCTTGCCAAGTACTTCCTGTGGAGGGCACGTAATGATTATCGTTTCCGTGATGTCCAGCCTGGGGCTCTTCCTCTGATTGAGGTTGTTAAGGCCCGTGCAAAGTGCCACCTTTGTATCCTCTTTAAAAGGTTCAGGTCATCACGTCGTCAGCGTTATTTTCACAGGCAGTGGGGAGCAAATGGCGTTGTTGGGAGAGTGTCAGAGGGTTCATTTTACTTTTGTCTTTAGCTTGAGTGAGCGTGTCTATGGTCTCTTGGTCGCCTTTGGTGGTTGTACTGGGTTTCCTTTGTTCTTGAGTGAGTGTCTCTTGGTTTCTTAGTCGCCTTTGTTGGTTGTACTGGGTTTCCTTTTGTTCTTGAGTGAGTGTGTCTCTTGGTTTCTAGGTCGCCTTTGTTGGTTGTATTGGGTTTCCTTTTGCTTGAGTGTGTCTTGCTTCTCTTAGTCATCGGTGGCTAAGAATTGTCTTTCCTCGAGTGAGTGTGTCTTGGGTTTCTTGGTCGCCTTTGTTGGTTGTACTGGGTTTCCTTTTGCTTGAGTGTGTCTTGCTTCTCTTAGTCGTCGGTGGCTAAGAATTGTCTTTGCTCGAGTGAGTGTGTCTTGGGTTTCTTGGTCGCCTTTGTTGGTTGTACTGGGTTTCCTTTTGCTTGAGTGAGTGTGTCTATGGGTTCTTGGTCGCCTTTGTTGGTTGTACTAGGTCTCCCTCTTATTTGAGAGAGTGTGTCTCCGGAATGTTCGTGTCCGTTTCTAGTTTCCTATTAGTTTAGTTTCAGTTTAGTTTTTAGTTTCCTCCTTTTGGAGTGGTTCCGAGTGAGTGTGTCTTTAGTTTTAGTCATGGTTTTAGGCAGTGCCCGCGTCTTTTAACTTGTTCTTTTGTCCCATAGATGTTTGTCTTGTACTGTGCATGTAGGGGCGGGGGTTCAGTTCCCCCAGTCAGTTTCTGTGCTGGTGCACTGCCCCGTTTGATGTGTGTTTGGTACTAGACGTTAAGTCTGGCGGCATTGCACTACCCTAGTGGGGGCCAGCCATTCACCTCAAATACAAAAAAAACTTACCTGACACTTGATTTCACGACGCGGAAATTCTACCTTTTTGGGACGATTTTGCGTTTGGGAACTGGCTTTTTGGTGAGTGTAACTGCTTTTCCGTAGCGTGTGCAAGTCTTCGTGACCACCGACGTCTGTGGATGAGTGGTTTGGCTTGTCTTTGGCTTACTTGGTAGACGACTTGGTTTGGTCAAGCTTCGTTTTTGTGTAAGTTTTCTACTTGCTTTTTTGGGTGGGTCGCCCATCTTTTTTGGGTCCCTGCCCGTCCGGGCTTAAGTTTTTGCTTTCTCCTGCCGGCTTTGTCCAGCAGGTTTCCCTTTATTTTTCTTCTTTGCTGTCTGGCTGCTATGGCTGGCACCAGAACTGTAGTTGTTGACTTGCGTGATTTCCCACCAAATTTTGAACAGGAAGATATTGCTAAGAGATTTTATGACCAGTATGGGGAGGACTATCCCATTGACGCAATCCAAATTGTTCCTGGTGGGGTTTGTAAAGTCACTTTCAAATCTCGTGAGTCCAAAATTTCTTTATGTGGTCAGGAATCTCTCACTTTTGGTGGAGTTGACTGTCGCGTTCTAAATTATGCTAAACGTGTGACTAAAGTCCAAATTCATTACTACCCAGTTGAGGCTGATTTAGATCCATTAGGAAATGTCCTTGCCCAATATGGGGAGATTAAAAAACATCGTTTCCAACATTGGGCTGATATGACTGAAGTTAGTACTGGCACCCGCCTTTTTGATATGATTCTTAATTGCGTTATCCCATGTACTTTAAAGGTCGGTCAGTCTCGTGTGTGGTATAGGGATCAGCCCCTTCAGTGTGATATTTGTCATGGGAATCACAAAGTTAGTGAGTGCGATCTTCGCGGTAAATGCCGTCGGTGTAGGCAAGAGGGCCACTTTTCAAGGAACTGTCCTGTGCCGTGGGGCCGTACTGATAATGTTGTTCCCCGGGTCTCCCCAGTGAGTGATCCTTCCCCTGCTTCGTTGTCTCTATGGGTCAATCTAGGAGTGTCGCTATTGGTGATGAGCGCAGTCGTAGCCGTTCGCCTGTTAGGCGTTCATTGTCTGCTGGGCGCTCCCCTCAGCCTGCTATGCATCAGCTACCGTCAAGGGTTGCTTCTGTCCCCAAACCTACGAGGGGTTCTGAGAGTAAGCGTAGTTCCAAAAAGTCTTGAGTTACCTACCTAATTCAAATGGCAGTGTCAATAATTTCACTTAACATCAACGGTATTAGGAGTCCCAATAAATGTGCGGGTCTCTTGCAGTGGTTGCGATCTCTTCCTGTCGTTCCTGATGTGGTGTGCCTTCAAGAGATACACTGTGTGCGACGCCGAATGTCAATCTTGGTTTCTCTCTTCTGGTTTTCAGTCTGTTGTGTCACCGGGCTCAAACAAATTCTGTGGTTGTATTATTCTCTTTTGTCCCTCTTTGTCTCTTGTTAAGGTTTCAACAGATAATGTGGGTCGTTTTGTTATGTGCTAGTTTTGTTATCATGATAAATCATTTCCTGTAGTTTCTGTGTATGCACCGAATAGCGACCCTGCTAGAGAACAGTTCCTTGAGCAGGTTGGTTTTTGGGTAGATCTGTCTATCCCAACTATTCTGTGTGGTGATTTCAACACGGTCTTTGACCGCTCGCTTGATCGGGTTGGCTCTGATCCTACTGACACTTCCAAGGAAAGTTCCTTGGCTCTTGCTCACTTGTTTGATGCATGTTGTGTTATTGACACTTGGCGCTACCTGCATCCCTCTTCCTCTTGCTTCACTTAGTTAAGTCCTGATGGCTCCGTTTCTTCTCGTATTGGTTATGTTGGTTGTCCGTACGTGTGGGTTTCTTCTGTTTTGTCTTGTGACATCGTTCCCTGTCCGTGTTCTGATCATTGTGCTGTCATTCTCTGTGTGTCTGTTCCTGATGTTGTTCCTCCTGGCCCAGGCTTATGGAAGCTAAACATCTCTGTTCTCGAGGAAGAGGAGTATGTTAATCTAATTTCCAACTTTTGGACTAGCTGGCGTGGTCAGCGTCATCTTTTTCCATCTCTGGACAAGTGGTGGGAGGCTGGAAAATTCTGTGTCAAGGGTTTCTGTATTGGCTACTGTTGCTCTCGGCATTCGACACGTTCACCTTCTCTCTAGACTCCCGTCCCATCTTAAAGATCGGGTCGATGAGGGTCAATTATTGCTGGTCGAGGCCTATCAGTCTGTTCTCCAACAATTGAAAGATTTAGATATTGAAGTTGCCAAGGGGGCTCAAGTGCGTAATCTTGCACGTTGGATCGAGGAGGGCGAGTCCTCCAGCACATACTTCTTTTGGTTGGAGAAGAAGCGTAGTGCGGATCGTTGGATTTCTGCTTTCCAGAGGGATGATGGGACCATTGTCTCTTCTCCTGATGATCTTTGTCTTTCTCTCTCATCTTTCTACTCGTCTCTTTTTATGGCTGCACCCACTGATGCTTCTGCTCAGGATTCTTTGCTTAATAATATTGAGTCTTTGCTTCCTGCTGGTCAGGCTGAATTGTGTGAAGGATTATTAACAGTTGAAGAGTGTTTTGAAGCATTGTCTGGAATGGCAAAATGTAAAGCCCCTGGATCGGTCGGCCTTCCAGCCGAATTCTATCTGAAATTCTGGAATGTGTTGGGGCGTGACCTGGTCCAGGTCCTCAATACCTGTTACCTGAATTGGCGCCCATAACTCTCCTCAATGTTGATTATCTTCGCGATGTAGTGTCATGCTGGTTTCTTCGACTCTCCTTTGGCCATTCTATCTCTAGACCAGGAGAAGGCCTTTGATAGAGTGAATTGGGATTTAATGCATGCCACTCTTCGTGGGATGGGGTTTGGCACGTCTTTTCTTAAATGGGTTGATCTATTTTACACTGGTGTACAAAGTTCTGTAAATGTCAATGGCTACTTATCTCATTTCTTTTCCTTGTCTCGTGGCATTCGTCAGGGCTGCCCTCCGTCTCCTCTTTTGTATGTGCTTGTGGCTGAGGTTCTTACTTGAAGTATCCGTGCCAACCCACGTATCAAAGGCCTTTGTCTTCCTGGGTCATCTGATCCTCTGTCCCCCATCTCGCAGTATGCGAATGACACGTCTCTAGTTGTATGTTCTGATGATGCCATCCGTGCTTGCTTTGAAGTCTACGATGTTTATGAGCGTGGTTCCGGTTCTAAGCTCAATTTGTCCAAATCTAAGGGTCTCTGGCTCGGGCCTTGGGCAAATCGTCTTGACCCTCCAGTTTCTCTTGATTGGTCTTCCGCTAAAATAAAGGTTCTGGGGGTTTTCCTTGGTCCCAGTAATCTTGATGAACATAACTGGAGACCTCGCATTGATGCAGTGGCAAACACTCTCTCCTCTTGGCGTCAACGCATTCTGTCTTTCCAGGGTCGTGCATTGGTCATTAATGCTTTTGCTTTGTCGAGGGTGTGGTATGTGGTTTCTCTTGTCTACATGCCCCCCTGGGTTCATGGGGAATTAGTACGGCTGGTTTTTAAATTTTTTTGGAAAGATAAGAGAGATCTTGTCTTGCGATCAGTTGTTGTCCAGGCTCCTTCGGTGGGTGGTTTTTGTGTAGTAGACGTTAAGCTAAAGATACAATCTCTTCTTGTGCAGTGGGTCAAACGGTTTATCCTGACCTCTTCTAGCTGGTCTGCTCTAATGTTCTTTTGGTTTCGTTCTGTCTTTAATTCCACACCTGTTGGCGTCTTTTCTCGTCCTTTTGCTTTCAGTCCTCGTTCTTTGCCTCCTTTTTACCAGTCTTTGCTTTTGGCCTGGCGTTCAGTTGATGGCTCCTTTTCACAATCTCGATCTGCACTGGTGATGGCCTCTACCAACCCTCACTAGTTTGCATTAGCCGCTTCTATGTCTGCCAAGTCAGCATATCTGTATCTTCTGTCGTCCCACTTTGTCCCACTGTACTGTGAAGAAAAGTTTTTTCCCCTGTATGGTGCTTTGTATTGGTCCACCACGTGGAGACAACTCCACTTCTGTCCCCTGGACAGACCTGTCATTGACTTGGCATGGCAAGTCGCACATGGTGTCCTCTATACTGCTGATCGCTTGATCTAGTTTGGTTATGCCTATGATCCTAATTGTTTTTGTGGTGCCCCTGAGTCTCCTTCTCATTTGTTCTTTGAGTGTGCCCTGGCTCAGAGCGTCCTTGGCTGGAATCAATCTCTCATGTTTAGTACTTCTAACCAGTGTCCTTCTTTGTTGTGTCGTCATGTTCTCTTTGGTTTTTCTGCGGTTCCTCAGGTCTTTGTCTATCTATTGAATCTGGCCAAGTACTTCCTGTGGAGAGCTCGGAATGACCATCGTTTTCGTGATGTTCGTCCTGGGACCATCCCCTTGATGGAAGTCATAGAGGCGAGAGCCAAAAGTCATCTTCGCCTCTTCTTCAAACGTTTCAAGTCACCTCGTCGTCAGCGTTACTTCCATAGGCAATGGGGTCATCGGTGTAGTGTCCAATGGTTCTTTGTATTGCCGTTTTTAATCGCTTTCTATCTTTCTTGGTCTCCCTGGTCTCCTTTTTGCTTGGTCTCGTTCCTCTTGGTCTTCGGTGGCTAAGAGGTTTCTTTGCGTGAGTGGGTGTGTCTCTTGGTTTCTTGGTCCCTTTGTTGGTTGTACTGGGTTTCCTTTTGCTTGAGTGAGTGTGTCTATGGTTTCTTGGTCGCCTTTAGTGGTGGTACTGGGTATCCTTCCTGCTTGAGTGAGTGTGTCTCCGGACCCTTCGTGTTCGTTTTTAGTATTCAGCTAGTTTAGTTTCAGTTTAGTTTCCTCTTTTGGGGTGTACTTTTTGAGTGAGTGTGTTCTTGTTTTAGTTTTTAGGCAGTGCCCGCGTCTTTTAACTTGTTCTTCTGTCCTGTATATGTTTGTCTTGTATCTGTTTTGTTCTGTACTGTGTCTGTAGGGGCTGGGGCTCAATTCCCCCAGTCAGTTTCTGTGCTGGTGCACTGCCCCGTTTGACGTGTGATTGGTACTAGACCGCAAGTCTGGCGACATTGCACTCACCCTACTGGGGGCCGGCCATTCACCTCAAACACAAAACAACTTACCTGACGCGGGACACTTCATTGTGGTACCGTGGGATAGTATCTCGTCCTTGGTGGCGTTTTTTTCAAATTAGCTTTAGCATTTTTTGTGTGAACAAGTGCTAAGTACCTGCCGGGAGGGAATGCCAAAGTTCACTGCTTAGGTTTTCTCGCCCTCTCCGTGGGTGCGTCACCCAGCCGTTGGCTGTTGGTATTTCTTGGTTGGCCGCCGTTTTTGGTGCTGTGGATTTGTATTGTGCTTTTGGTCTTGGTCATTTCAAGCCTCGAACTACGTAAGTTTTTGCACATTTACTATCTTTGGCGGGTCACCCGTCCCTTTTTGGGCCCATCAGGGCTTAACCCCGTTGGTGGGTTTTTTTCTCTGTTTTTTCTTTCTTTTTCATCATGCCCCGGCGTTTCTCTTGTACTGTTTCGATCGATGTTAGGGAGTTTGCTGATTTGGGTAAAACTCACCCGGAGGTCGTTTCGGCAATTATTAATTCGTTTCATCCAATTAAGCCCATTGTTGCGGTTCAGTTTTTGGGTTATGATGCAAAGGTTACTTTTGAGAGCGAGGCCCATAAGCGAGTCCTTAATTCTGATGGCGTTGAGTTGTCTACTTTACCTGAAATAATGAAAGCTCATGAGGATTTTTATTCCTCACTTTTTGCTGAGGAGTCTGTTGACTTAGAAACACAGAATCATTTGTTATCCTTTGTTTCGCGTAGTTTGTCAGATAATGATCGCGATGATTGCGAGGGGGCTTTGCTGCTGGACGAGGCTACTGAGGCTGTTGGCTTGTCCAATAACAACAAGGCCCCCGGCCCTGATGGCTTGTCTGTAGGATTTTATTTAACTTTCTGGTTTGCGCCTCTGACCACTTTTAGTGGAGGTTTTCAATCAGGGTTTGCATGCGTCACAGCTTTGCGATTCTATGAAAACTAGTATTACTTGCTTAGTTTATAAGAAGGACGACAGGAGAAATTTGAAAAACTGGCGTCCAATCTCTCTTGAACATCGCTCATAAGATATGTTCGAAAGCTATCTCCTTACGGCTTTCTAAGGTTTTAGACTCCATTGTCAACCCGGATCAGACTTGCTCTGTTCCCAGGAGATCTATTGCTTCTAATTTGTTCTTCTTGCGTGATGTTTTAGATCATATTGAGCGAACTGATGAGACGGGCATTCTAGTTAGTTTAGACCAGGAGAAAGCTTTCGATCGTGTCGATCCGACTTTTCTTCTGAATCTCTTAAGGAATCTAGGTTTCGGTCCTTCGTTTTTGAACTGTATTCATACCCTGTATAATGGAGCTAATATGCGGGTGATAGTGAATGGTTTTCTTTCTGACATGATTCCTACTAGGCGTGGTGTCAGGCAGGGTGATTCCCTTTCACCGATGCTCTATATTTTGTGTGTCGAGGTTCTGGCATGCAAGATTACAGCCAGTAATGATATCGAAGGGTTTTTGCTCCGGGGTGCTCATGGACTACAGTTCAAAGTTGATCAGAATGTTGATGACACAACATCCTTTGTAAAGAATGTTGTGTCTCTTAATAATCTATTTAGAAAGATTCAGTTGTATGAATGCGGTACAGGAGCTAAATTGAATATCTCGAAAACAGAGGCCATGTGGCTGGGGTCTTGGAAGGACTGTCTTGACCAGCCACTTGGTCTCAAGTGGGTTAATACGATGAAAATTTTGGGAGTTTTTTTTACGGTACAGTCCCAGTTGAGAGAGACAACTGGGAACCGCGCCTGTCCAAGCTTGACAGTTGTTTGTCTTTGTGGAAATATAGGTCTTTATCTTTTCTTGGTAAGGTAGTGATTCTTAATGTCTTAGGTTTGAGCAAGTTTTTGTACTTGTCATGTGTTTTGATTCCCCTGCGATGCGTGCTTGACAAGTATAACAGCTTGATCTGGCCTTTTTCATGGGGTGCTCAATTAGAGCCCGGCGCTCGGAGGTCAATCGTGTGCTCTCTGGACCAGGGGGGCCTTGGCCTAATCGATTTTTGGTCTAAAGGAGAGGCGTTGTGCTTGTCCTCTTTTGTTAAGTCCCTTTCGGATCCTAGTTTTAAGTGTTTTCATCTCGTCCAATATTTCTGTGGTTCGCGTTTGTCGGCTCTACACCCCGAGTGGTCTACTCTACGGGATATTTGTGTACCCAAAGCGGCTTCGCCTTCTAAATTTTATTCCCGCATGATTGATCTTAAGTCTTGTAATTTTCCTGGGTCCTTTGCATTCGACCCGAAATCTATTTACAAGGAAATAATTAAGTGTCATTGTTCCCTCCGTCCTCCCCAGGTTTTGGTCTCCCTTAATAAGTAGATCCTTTAGTGTTTCGCGCCATTGGTCCTTGGTTAGAGATTCATTCACTGAAAACTATAAAAGCGATCTTTCGTGGCTTATTAACTTGAGAGCAGTCAAAGTCCGTGAGTCTTTGCGGAATTGGGGGTACATTGACAACCCATCGTGTGCGACTTGCTTGCAAACAGAATCTGTTGATCACTGTTTTCGGGCGTATCCCCAGGTCAACGCTGTGTGGTTCTTTTTCCTCCCTTTGTTGTCCTCTCTTTTGTCGCAACCATTCCCCCTTTGCGGTACCTCCATTTTCTTTTTTCAATTTCCTTTTCTCAATGATAAATCTCGGCATTTGCTCCTGTTCCTAATCAAGTCTATTTTGTATGGTATTTGGCGCTTTGGGAATAAGGCAGTTTTTCATTATGGTAGAGAGGATTCCAAGGCAATAACTACATATATTTTTACGGATATTAAGAACAGAATTAAAACTGATCGCTTTAGATTTTCCCCTAGTAAGTTTCACTCTTTGTGGTGCCACCCGGCACTCTGTGATTTCCACCAAGACGATAATCTAGTGTTTAAGTTTTAATCTCAGTAATATGATTATTGTTGTAGTTTCCTTAGTCTTTTCTTTAGTTTATAAGTAGCAATTTGCTTTGAAAGTTTTTTGCCTTTTTGTATTGTAGTTGGGTTGCCCCCCCCCGATTCCGCTTTAAGTGGGCTTGGGTGGTCCCCCTTTCCCCTGTTGGGCGTTGCCCATAACGGTTTTTTTCGGTTGTCTCTGTTTGTGGTTTGGTTTGGTTTGGCTTTTATGGTCGCCCGTCTCGTTTTTTCCCCGGCCCGTCAGGGCTTAACTCCTTTGGTTTGGTTTTTGCTATGCATCTTTTCTGTGCACTGTTTTAGTGGATGTCTCGGGTCTTGCGGCTCAGGGCTCCTCCCATCAACATGTTGTTTCGGCCATTCTCGACCAGTTTCGTGCAATGCCAATCGCGGCCATTCAGTTTTTTGGTACTAAGGCCAAAGTAACTTTTGAACATCAGGAGCATAAGCGTAGTGTTGTGCAGCATGAGTGTTTATATTAGGGGGGTGGATTGCGATATTCGTGGTGGGGGTCCTCGCCCTTAAAATGTTCTTATATACAATTTTCCTTACGAAATTGAGCATGATGTCAAAACTGCTTTAAGTTATTTTGGCGATGTGGAATACGTTCGTTTTCGTCATTGGACTCACCTTGTTGACCCCTGTGACGGAGTTAGTACGGTTAGGATGGTCCGTACTCAAGCTATTCCCCGTAATTTAATTATTGATGGTTTCCCGGTAAAGGTTTCGTATGTGGCCAAGGAGCCTGAGTGTGACATCTGTGGTAAGAAGGGGCACATTGAAAGAAATTGTGATATGCGGGCAAGTGCATGGAGTGTAAGCAGCCTGGGAATTTTCAACGGGATTGCCCAGTGTGTCTGCGTCGTCTGTCTCATCCTGTCTTGACCTTTCCGAAAATAGTAAGTCTGTTCCTGTTGATTCTGCTCCTGCAGGCCTCCCAGCAGGGACCCCGGATGGTGCCGGCTCTCCGGGGGTTGTTCTTTCGTCTTCTGGGAATTCATCCGTTCCTGTGTCTGGGGGTATGGATGGGGCCGGTGTTTAGTCCAAATTTTATTTTGATTTATTTTTGCGTTCACTTCCTTTTTGGACACTACGTGACTACTTATATCATGTTAGTTTCGGATGGTCACATGACCACAGCAAAAGCAGATCACCACGTGTTTTCAAGTGTAGTGTTATAGAGCAAATGTTTTGAATTTCTCATCGATTGCATCGCACAGAATGTAAGTAGTTTTGCTCTTTAGTGTCGCTTTAGGTTTATTTAGGTTTTCTTTAGGTTTATTTGTCATTTTTGCTTATTTTATGTTCAGTTTTCACCGTTCATGACCAGTGATCACCGATCGAACCAAGCACGAGAAACTTGGCGATTAAAGACAGATTAATAGTCCAATCAACGCGTCGAAATTTCTGTGTCGACCCCAACATTGTGAAAAATTCTACAAAGTACGAAGAGAAAACTGTGTTTTCACCTGGATTCTCGAGAAAACGAACGCTCCGAACCGACCGAACGGAATCGCAGGAATCTCTGGACTGGACCGCGCGATAGTGGATCGCGGAATGGACCCTGAGGACTCAGCGAAAGGAGCAGTTGGATACTCCCTACGCCAGGACCCCGTACCAAATACTCAAATTGATTTTGGTGAACTTGTGTATCAACGCGAAATAAGCGAACAACGCAGACTTGCATCTTTGTGGAACAAGGAATCTAAAGAAGTTGCCTTTGAAACACAGCAGCTCCAAACTCTCCTCTACACTAATTGGGAGCACTTGTCCGCCCGCAAAATAGTAGATCGTTTAGCTATCATTTGGAAATCCTTTGAGACTGTACACTCGAAGTACCTGCCAGGCATACGTGACAGCAAACGACTACAAGAAGTACAGCAAAGGTTCAAGTCCCTCAAAGAACAGATGATGTTTACAATAGAAGAATGCGAAACCCAAATACGGACTGATCAAGAAACACAAAAACGTGATGATGAACGCTCCATTAAAAGTCACAAGTCGCACCAGTCTCAGAGCTCCACTACTTCAAGATCCTCTTCGTCGTCCCGGAAAGAAAGGTTTAGAGCCATGCTTTTAGCAAAAAAGAAATTGGAGTTAGCGAAGAGTAGGGCACAAGAGGAAGCTGAGTTGGCGAAGAGTAAGGCTCAACAAGAAGCCGAATTGGTCAAAGCAGAGCATGAGCGGAGCGCAAAGAAGGAATTGAGACTACTCGAGGACGAAGCCGTTCTAGCTGAGCTGGACTGGAAGATTGAAAATGAGTTCGACGAGGAAACTGGTGTTGTTAATGGTGTGGACAATATTGTTCAGACAACCTATCCCATTGAGGAGAAACCACTGGGACAGTCACCTCAAATTCAACTTGATGATTCAGAACCCCGAACACCAAAAATCCCAGCACCGACACCCAAACCTTCACTGCCTCTTATACCTGTCAGTTGCTCCACCCCCCAAGACACAGCACCTGGTTCGTGCAAGGAAAAGCCAGCCACTGAGGTCAAATCCAATATTGCCGATACTGCAAACAAGGGAGCACTGCCAGTCACTGAATGCCAGCAGCCACCATACCAAGCCCCACGAACCTTCCAGTATAGACCTAAGTCTCAGCCAGAAGACAAAGTAATAGAGCAAGCCCCTAAAGACCATGTAGCAGCCATGTGGAAGGTACAGCTTCTGAACGGAATCTCTCCTACACCCTTTAATGGCAACCCAGCAGACTTCCCGTTCTTCAAAGAACAGGCACATACTCACCTTGAAAGTGAGCTACTAACTGATGCGCAGCGGGTAGAGTACTTACCGAAGTTCCTGAAAGGAGAAGCCTTGGAGGTCATCAAAAGAAACCGAGGCTCCTCCTATAGTGAGCTAATGAAGATCTTAGAGGAACGCTTTGGTCGCCCTATTCAGGTGACGCAAGCCTGCATCGAAGAGTTAGTCTCAGGCCCCAAACTTGCCTATGGTGACAACATGGGTCTGCTTAATTTTGCCGAGAAGCTGAACACTTCAACCAAGGTTCTGAAGGGAGATGTGGAACGCGAAGCAAGCGTAGCTACCAATTTGAGAAGAATCGTAAACAGACTCCCAAATGATTTAATCACCAAGTGGCAGACCGAAAACTACGAGATTGTTAGCCGTGGTGGAACTGCACGACTAAAGGACATTGCAAAATTTGTGAAAAGGCAAGCGTCAATAAGGAATGACCCAGTGTTTGGAATGCAGCCGCAAAGGGGAGAAAACAGGACAAACAAGTCCCCCCCCAAAGCTTCTAAAGGATCGGACCTGCCCACGAAAAATGCTACGATCAACGCCACATCGCTTAAGAACGCCCCCAAGAAAGAGAACTCTGCAAACTGTGCAATTTGCAAGTCTACTCCCCACCGACTCCAGGAGTGCCCAATCGTCAAACAGTGTGACCGTGTAGCCGTGCGTCGACAATATGCAGCATCGTATGGGTTCTGCTTTAACTGTGGTTGCCATAATCCCGATCACAGTGGTACTTCCTGTCCTGAGCCACCAGCTTGTTCTCTGTGTCCTGGACACCACTTACCAATACTGCATAGGGACAACA
Source organism: Porites evermanni (assembly GCA_942486025.1). Classification (NCBI taxonomy): domain Eukaryota; kingdom Metazoa; phylum Cnidaria; class Anthozoa; order Scleractinia; family Poritidae; genus Porites; species Porites evermanni. Next base: position 120,463 of record CALNXI010000481.1, on the reverse strand, counting down.
ACAATGGACGCAGAACTCCTGGAAACAAGAACACTCATAACCCCACTAACCGATACAGTACTCCGACTGCTGACCCAATAACCCGGCAACCACAAATGGAGCAAGGCACAAGACAGCCGCCCAGCGACAGGCCACAGACTTCGATTACATCTGCCGGTGTCAGCACCACAAGAGCCCAAGTTTTGTTAAATGTAGTTCCTGTAACCATTACTGCAGAGAACGGTGGTTCCCTTTCTACATATGCATTTCTTGACAATGGCTGTACCGATACCCTCATTGACAAAGAGCTTGCTGATCATCTTGACCTGAAAGGGATCTCGGAGCAAATCGGGATTAAGACTATTACGAACAGCGAGGAGCTGGTGGAGAGTCGACGCGTTTCCTTTACTCTCAGTCCTGTAGAAGCATACGGTGAAGACATTGATGTTAATGAAGCTTACGTTCTCCCTGACCTGAATCAATCAGAACGAGTTTTGCCGGGGACAGTAGATGTCCATAAGTATCCGCACCTTCAAGACCTTACATTCCCAGTGGTGGACTTTGAACGAGTCTCGATCATTGTGGGGAGTAACGTCCCTGTTGCACACTTGCAGAAGGAAGTCAGAATCCCGAAAGACAACAAGAGCGGCCTCTACGGTTATCGGTACCCTCTCGGTTGGAGCATTTCAGGTCCATTGACTATCGCTGGGACAAGAAGAGCTGAGCTCAATTTCATCTCTGTTGGACACAAACCTGACGACTTTGTTGAAAGGTTTTGGAAGATCGAAGACTATGGAACATTGAAAGCAGGAGAGAAGCCCTTATCTGTGGAAGACAAACGAGCCCTAAAAATCATTGAAGAAACTACTACCCTTGTAGACGGGCATTATGAAGTTGGCCTACTATGGAAGGAAGATCAGCCAAAGCTGCCAAACAATCGCATTTTAGCTGAAAGACGAGCAGAATTGCTTAGACGACGCCTGACCAAAGCAGGAAATGAGCAAATGGCTGCTAAGTACCGTGGAGTCATGACTGAGTACATCTCGAAGGGTTATGCACGCAAATTGTCCCCTGAAGAAGCAGCTAGAGAAAGCTCGATAACTTGGTACTTACCTCATCATCCAGTGACTAATCCCAACAAACCTGACAAGCTCCGTATCGTCTTCGATGCCGCATCTGAGTATGAAGGAACATCTCTAAACAAGAATCTCGTTCAAGGGCCAGACATGACAAACAGTCTCGTTGGTGTGCTGCTGCGATTTCGACAGGGGCATGTAGGGGTAGCCGCTGATGTCGAGGCAATGTTTCATCAAGTGCGTGTGCGTAAACAAGATCAAGAAGCTCTACGATTCCTCTGGTGGACAGATGATTACGACAAACCCCCGGATGTCTATGTTATGGAAGTACACATATTTGGAGCAACCTCGTCCCCTTGCGTTGCAAATTGGGCCCTGAGAAGAACAGCCAGTGACAATGCTGAAAGGTTCAACCCGCAAGTTGTTGCAACTGTTGACAGGAACTTTTATGTTGACGATGCTCTGCCATCCTTCAGTGAGGAGAATGCAGCATCTACTGTAGCATCGGACCTAGTGAAAATCCTGAATCACGGTGGCTTCAACCTTACGAAATTCATGACGAACAGTAAGAATGTTTTGGCAACCATTCCCACCGAGAAAAGAGCCACACCAGATCTGAATCTTGACTTAGACGAACTGCCAGTGGAAAGGGCGCTAGGGATTCGCTGGTTTGCTGAAACAGATGAGCTTGGATTTGACATCAAGAACTTGAATCGACCCGAAACAAAGCGTGGAGTACTGTCCGCCGTTTGTTCCCTGTATGACCCTCTTGGGTTTGCTGCGCCTGTGGCCCTTACTGCCAGAGTAATTATCCAGGATATGTGGAAGGCTAAGGTAGACTGGGACCAGCCACTCGAAGAAAACTTCTTAGCCAGATGGAAGTCTTGGACCTCACAGCTGTCATCCCTCTCTGCACTGCGCATCCCACGTTGCTACTTGCCAGCTGGAACAGATGCTTCCAAATGCAAACTACAGCTGCATATCTTCTCTGATGCCTCTGAAATTGGCTACGGTGCATCTGCGTATCTAAGAGTCGAGAATCCAGATGGGTCTATTCACTGCTCGTTTGTTGTGGGGAAAGCAAGAAATGCACCTGTCAAGTTCACAAGCATTCCAAGGCTTGAACTCCAAGCTGCTGTTCTGTCTACACGCTTGAATAAGATGCTGAGAGAAGAGTTGGACCTTCCTATTCAGAGCACCAAGTTCTGGACAGACAGCGAAATAGTTCTCCACTACTTGAAGAATGAAAGGCGTCGTTTCCAGACCTATGTCGCTAATCGAGTCGAAGAAATCAGAGGAAACTCACAGCCAGACGACTGGAACCACGTGCCAGGTGTCTTGAACCCAGCCGACGATGCGTCACGTGGCTTGAACCCCTCTGAGCTAAACCTTGATCACCGCTGGCTACGAGGACCAGAGTTCTTATGGCAACCTGAATCCTTTTGGCCCAACGCAAGCCTTCGAGAAGTCCCCGATGAAGGCCTAGAGCTTAAGAAAGAAACCCATGCTAACTGTACTGACATAAACACCAATGTCAAGACCCGCCAGGCAAGCGTACAGTCTAATTGCCCCCCCGCCACACCTGTTGAGACCACCATGCAACAAATAATAAGCACCTCCTCTGATTGGAACCGTCTCAGACGTCAAGTGGCTTGGCTCACACGCTTCACTCATTTCATCCGTGACCGGAAGACTGTCCACACAGGTCATCTGACTTTAGAAGATTACGATGCTGCTACCTTATCCATCGCAAAGATCGTCCAGCACGCAGCCTACGATCAAGAGATCAAGGATCTAAAGACCAGGGGCGAAGTCAGGGGATCCAGTAAGATCGCTAGTTTGAACCCAATGCAAGACGACCATGGTGTTTTGAGAGTCAAGGGACGTATAGCATCACCACCAGCTGCTGACACTGCCAGGAATCAAATAATACTGCCCAGAGATCATCCAGCGACAGTCCTGATGGTCCGCCACACCCATGCATCAATTGGTCACCTGGGGCGTGAACACCTCATAGCAAGGGTTCGAGAGACGTTCTGGATCCCACAAATAAGGGTGTTAACACGTTCTGTCCTGGGTCGGTGTCTTGTTTGTAAGAAGTTGAATGCCAAGCCGATGACTCAGCAAATGGCTCCCCTGCCAAGAAGCCGGATGATGGCGTACGAACCCCCATTCTCCTACACAGGAATGGATCTATTCGGTCCTTTATACGTCAAGCATGGAAGAGGAACAGCCAAACGGTGGTGCTGCTTATTTACCTGCCTGACGACACGTAGTGTACATCTTGAATTGGTTCACTCGATGGACACAAACGACTTCATAATGTGTCTGCGACGATTTATAAACCGTCGTGGTGAAGTGACTGAACTAAGGTGTGACAGAGGATCAAATTTTGTCGGCGGTGAACGAGAGCTGAGAGAGTCGATCGAGCAGTGGAACCAGCAACAAATTGTGCAAGAGCTTCTACAACGAGGGTGCAAATGGGTCTTCCAGCCGCCAACTGCTTCTAGCATGTCTGGGATTTGGGAGCGGATGGTGCGAAGTGCTAAGACTGTTCTGAAGTCTATCCTAGGGACCCAAGTAGTTACGGAAGCAGTTCTTCAGACGCTGTTGACTGAAGTTGAACGAGTGTTAAATGGGCGAGCGCTCACCGCCAATTCAGACGACCCAAATGACCTTCAGCCACTCACGCCAGCGCATTTCTTAATGCAGAGGAAGACTATCTGCCTACCCCCTGGCATATTTGAGAAAGCAGATCAGTATCACAGAAGGAAATGGAGGCAGGTACAATTTCTGGCAGACCTATTTTGGAAGAGGTGGTTGCGTGAGTATTTACCTACCCTGCAAGCCCGAGGAAAGTGGAGAAAGGTCTTACCTAACTTGAAGCCGAAGGCCCTTGTCCTGTTAGTTGATGACAACGTGCCGAGAGGATGCTGGAAACTTGGACGAGTCCTAGAGGTCTTCCCTGGCCCCGACGGCCTGGTGCGCACAGCGAAAGTCAAGACAAAGGACTCTGTGTTCATCCGACCTATTCAGAAGCTATGCCTACTGGAGAACGATCTTGAGAATAATTAGTCTAGGCTAGTGACGTTGGGCCTACCTACTGGGTTGTCCCAAGGCCGGCGGAATGTTTAGTCCAAATTTTATTTTGATTTATTTTTGCGTTCACTTCCTTTTTGGACACTACGTGACTACTTATATCATGTTAGTTTCGGATGGTCACATGACCACAGCAAAAGCAGATCACCACGTGTTTTCAAGTGTAGTGTTATAGAGCAAATGTTTTGAATTTCTCATCGATTGCATCGCACAGAATGTAAGTAGTTTTGCTCTTTAGTGTCGCTTTAGGTTTATTTAGGTTTTCTTTAGGTTTATTTGTCATTTTTGCTTATTTTATGTTCAGTTTTCACCGTTCATGACCAGTGATCACCGATCGAACCAAGCACGAGAAACTTGGCGATTAAAGACAGATTAATAGTCCAATCAACGCGTCGAAATTTCTGTGTCGACCCCAACAGCCGGCCCTCTCGAGGATAATGCTGCCCTTGTTCTTGAGGATGGTGCCTCCTCCCAAGCTGTTAGCCAGTTGATTTTGGCTGCTGTTTCTGGTCCCGGTGAGTCTGTTGACTCTCGTGACAATCAGCTGGATGAGCTTGTTTCTCCGGGGTCTATTGGTGTCGTTACAAATTCTTCCAACTCCTTGTTTGGAGCGGTCGTTTATACTCCAAATTCGAATTTGTCTGTGGAAGCTGGGGACCAACCTCCAAATTCTAATTCACTTGTAGTTAATGGTACTGTTAATAGTGAATTACTTAAAAATGGTAATAATGATATTAGTAATAACATAGTTAATAGTGAATTAAATAAGAATGATGATAATAATATTAGTGATGAAATTACAAATGCAAAGCAATAATGACATTAGTTCTATAGATAATGATGATATTAATGACAATAAGTACGAAACTAGTAGTGAAGGGCTGTCATCTGATGGTGAGATTAGTGAGGATGAAAGTGAACTGGAGGCTGGTGATACTCCACCTTCTGGTAGTCATGGTAACTTGGTCAGTCCTAGTTCTAGTGACCTCTCTGCTCCTTTTGAGCAGCGTCGTAAGGGTCCCGCCTCAGTTGCTAAGGCCGGTGGTGCTGGCACTCATGACTCCTCGTCAGGTGCCAGAGTCCCAAGGGCTTCTAGCGCGGGTGTTCAGAAGTCTGGTGCCTCTAGTTCTTAGGGCATCAGTAAGGGTTTGAAGAAGGCTATGAGTGATTGGTCGTATTTGGCTAAACGCCGCAAGTAATCTTGGTGGCGCTGTCCCTTATTACTTTAAACGTCAACGGCCTTCGTGACGTTGACAAGTGTGCTGGTGTTGTTCATTGGCTTCAGTCTCTGCCCTCTCCGGTTGATGTTGTTTGTTTGCAAGAGACCCACTGCACTTCTGTTGAGGAGTGTCCTAGGTGGTTCTCTACTATGGGGCTTTCATGTGTTGCTTCTTTCGGATCCTCGCATTTGTGTGGGACTGTTGTGCTGTACCATCCTCGGTTATCTCTTGCTCGTTCGTGGACGAATGATGTTGGTCGGTTCGTGCAGTATGAGCTTACTTTTCAGACCAAACTCTTTCGCGTGGCTTGTGTTTATGCACCAAATCGGAATCCTGCTCGGGATGATTTTTTTCCAGATGTTGAGTCTCACGTTGACCCTTTGGTTCCTACATTGCTCTGTGGGTACTTCAATACTGTTTTTGACCGTCTTCTTGACCGGGTGGGTTCTGACCCTTTTGATATTCTTCGTGAGAGCTCTGCTTCTCTCTCTCGCCTTTTTTCGTCCTGCTGTGTCCTTCATATTTGGCGTTATTTGCATCCGTCCACTAAGAGTTTTACTTGGTCTCGGTGGAACGGCCTTCTTGCCTCCCGTATTGATCTCTTCGGTGTTCCTTTTTCTTGGGTTTCTGCTGTCTCTGCCTGTGATATCCATCCTTTTCCGTTTTCTGATCACTGTGCGGTTCACCTATCTGTCTCTGTCCCGAGGCCATTGTCCCGGGTCCTGGACTCTGGAAGTTAAATCTGGCTGTTCTCGATGAACTGGAGTATGTTACCTTAATCTCCGATTTTTGGGCCTTTTGGCATTCGCAAGCCTTTGCTTTTTCTTCCTTGGATGATTGGTGGGATGAGGGAAAGCGGGAGATAAAGCGTCTATCTATTGATTACTGTAAGAAGCATGCGTCTGCCAGGAGAGCTGAGAGAGACCTGGTTCGGTTAGCTGATTTCTTGAAACAGGGTGTGGATTCTGGTGCTATGTTCTGTTTTGGTCCTTATCAGTTTACCCTGTCCAGCCTTGCCAAGTTTGACCTAGATGCGGCGCATGGTGCTCAGGTTCATAGTTGTACCCGCTGGGTTGAGGAGGGTGAGTCCTCCTCTTCTTACTTTTTCCGTCTAGTAAAGAAGCAAGGGGCTGAACGTTTAGTGTCTGCCTTACGTCTAGATGATGGTTCTATTGTTAACTCCGCTCCGGATGTTGTTGACTTTTCGCAAATTTTTATTCTACTCTCTTTACTGCGGAAGAAGTTGACCGTGTTTCTCAGGAAGAGCTTTTATCAAAGATCTCTGCGCGTTTGTCTACTGATCAGTTGGAGGTTTGTGAGGGTGTGCTGTCAGTTGATGAATGTTTTTCTGCTCTTAAGGGGATGGCTTATCGTAAGGCTCCTGGAAATGATGGTCTCCCGATGGAGTTTTATGTAAAGTTCTGGCAGGTTTTGGGGGCTGATTTCGTAAGAGTTCTTAACTCTTGCTTCATAAATCGTCGCTTGTCCAAATCTCAGCGTAGAGGTGTTATTTCGTTATCCTTCAAGAAAGGTGATACGCTGGACCCCGGAACTGGAGGCCAATATCGTTGCTTAATGTGCATTAGAAGATTGCGTCCAGGGCGATTGCTGGCCGTCTGTTGAAAGTTTTACATGTTGTGGTGGGTAAGGATCAAATGTGTGGTGTCCCTGGACGTTTCATCGGGGAAAATGTTGCGTATCTGCGAGATGTTGTTGATTATGTTTCTCAGGCTGGGGTCTCTTGCGCCATTCTCTCTTTAGATCAAGAGAAGGCTTTTGACCGTATTGACAGGTCATTCATGAGGGCCACTTTGTCTTCGATTGGTTTTGGCCCTTCTTTTATTGGCTGGATTGATCTATTCTACAGTGGTTCGCAGAGTGCGGTCAATGTCAATGGGCACGTCTCGCCTTATTTCTCTCTGTCTCGTGGCGTTCACCCGGGATGTCCTTTATCGTCTTTGCTTTATGTTATGGTGGCTGAGGTTTTGGCTCGCAATATTCGTTCTCACTCCGACATCTCTGGATTATCTCTCCCCGGTTCTGTGGTCCCTTTGCCCCCTCTGTCGCAGTATGCGGATGATGCTTCTGTTGTGGTCACGTCCGATGAAGCCATCACTGCTACTTTTGAAGTGTATGATCTTCATGAAAGAGGATCTGGGGCTAAGCTCAACCTGACTAAGTGCAAGGGTCTTTGGCTTGGTGCGTGGAATGGTAGGACGGATGCTCCTGTTGCTATTGAATGGGGTTCCGTCATGGTCAAAATTTTGGGGGTTTTTCTTGGCCCTTTTGTCCCTGAGGAAGATAACTGGTGTCCTCGCATCACTGTTGTCCAGAATGGTCTGTCATCGTGGCGTCAGCGATGTTTATCCTACCGCGGGAAGGCTCTGGTGATTAATGCTTTGGCACTTTCAAGGATTTGGTATGTGGCGTCTGTGATTCACATGCCTCAGTGGGTGTTGAGTGAGTTGAACAAGGCAGTTTTTAATTTTATCTGGAATGGCAAACCTGATCTCGTTACTAAGGATGTTATTGCCCAACCTCCCTCAAGTGGTGGTTTTTCAGTCATCAATATTCAGCTGAAGGTCTGGGCTCTTCTGCTTCAATGGGTGAAGCATTTTTTGTTGTCCCGTCAACATGGGTTTCCTATTTTTCGTTCTGGTGTGGCCAAGGCTTTGCTGCCTCTCCTGTTCAGGTTTTATCCAGCCCGCCTTGTTTCTCTGGTTCGGGTGGGCTGCCGGTTTTCTATCTTGCTCTCCTCTCTGCTTGGAGGTCTATTGGTGGTTCTTTCTTGACTAGTCGGGGTGCGCTTTGTGTTGGTCGCGGTTTGATGGTATCCCCTGTGCCTTCGTCATCCACCAAGTCAGCGTATCTTATGCTTTTATCTGATCGTTCTGGGGTTCCTCATTGTGTTGGGAAATTTCTTCCTTCTTTTGGTCCTTTGTATTCGCTTTCCACGTGACGCAAGTTATTTTTCTTTGATATGGACCCGCAGGTGATTGATTTGTCATGGAAAGTTGCCCACAGTGTGTTATACACTGCTTATCGTTTGTCTTCCTTTGGTTAAGCCATTCCTACTGCCTGTTTTTGTGGTCATGCATTGGAGTCTTTGGATCATCTGTTCTTTTCTTGTCCTTTGGCTGTTAGTGTGCTTTCATGGCTCTCGCTGTTGTTTCTGTCTTCTCCATCTTTCGGTCCTGTCCTTCTTCGCCATGTCCATTTTGAGTTCTCGGAAAATGAGTAGCTGTGCGTCCCTCGGTCAACGTGACACCAGAGGACCCTTGTATGGCGCATTTGCAAGCGTCTGTTTTTGCTGACTCTGCTGCTGTATTTGACACCCTTAAAGCACAAGGTTTTGCTTCCTCGTCCATTCGTTGTTTACAACGTCGTCCGACTGGAGAAATGCTAATTACCTTCTCCAGTGTGCATATGAAGAAGGCCTTTGTTGAGAAAAACAGTATTCAAACTTCCCAGCGTCAGTATGCCATTAACGATTCTGACCGCTTTCTCACATTTTAAATATCTACAATGCGCCTCATGAGTTGTCCGACAATGCAATTATTAAGCACCTAGGCCATTCTGTGAAGTTGTCAGCTATCGTCATGGTTGATATCTTCACAATAAATTAGTCTTCAATGGTAATCGTCATTTTCGTGTCAGAATAAATGCGGCTATCCCGTCCTACCTGCGCTTTGGGAAGTTTCTTGGCGGAGCTCTGGCGCGCAAAGCGCGCCTGCGGAGCACCATGGGTAAGTAAATCTACCCATCCCAGAAATTCATATCAAATATGTTGTGTTTATGTCAGTATCGTCCCACACCATTATGATTTTGATTTCAAACTGACCTCAAATGCAAAAATTCAGCCCGTTTTTTTAAAATACAAGCGGGAAAGACCTTTTCTAACCATGGTCATGTGTTGGTCACGCTCCACGTCCAATTTTTATGCTCTGATTGGTTAAAATTTGACAGGTGACTTCATGCCTAAAATCATGCAGCATCTTGAAAGTTGTTTACTTTGACAGCTGAAGCTGACAGAGTTTTCAGTCAACTTGTGATGTTTTTAACTGTCTTTTTCCACTGGATGTAAAAAATAAAATACAGCTGCTATCAAGAGTGTTCTCTTATTCATGGCTGGTTTGTTTACTGGGTTTTTGG
>CALNXI010000481.1:65937-108437 GCA_942486025.1 Porites evermanni | reverse complement strand
TCAGTTCTTGCCGGGCCTCAAAGCCCAGCTTACCTTTGATTCAGAAGAGGCTTGTGTTATTATTGAGAAAAATACTAAAAGTGATATTGGTGGCTATCCATGTCAAGTAGTTGGGGGGAGGGGGGTCCGAGGGGGGAAAATGTCTTCGTTTTCCACCTTAGCTATGAATTGGACAATGAGGCCGTCAAAGTGGCCTTACAGTGTTTTGGTCCGGTGCACTCTGTGCGCCACCAGCATCACCCGCATACCTCTATTCATACCGGGACGCACATTGTTCACATGATTCGTGGGGCGCATATCCCAGTAGTTATAGAAATGGTTATCCTAGCGCAGTCTTCGAATTCCCAGAATTGCATTGAAAAAACTAATAAAATCCCAGAATATGCAAGGGATTTTAAAAATGAATACCTTTTTATAAGAGGGATTAATAAGGAATTGGATGATTTTACAAATCAATATCTTTCAGATTGTAGTGAACTTTTTGTTTCTGGTTATTCGGATAGAATTAACTTATTTATAAAAATTTTTTTAAAAGCTCAAGAACTTAATTATCTTAAGGATACTAGTTGTTTTATTTTTAAAGAGTGTGATGTCGAAAATATAATATTTTTATTTGATAGAATGTATTTTGATTTTGAAGATGATGAATTTGTTGATGGTCATCCTGATGATTATCAAGGATATAGAGATTTTTATGAGTTGTTTTGTAAATTTTACGATAAAATAAATACTGATTAATTGAAACTTAAAGTCTTATTATCTAATAATAAGGATAATAAGACTATCATGTCTAACCAATCAGTTGATGGTTTTCAGGGTTCTCAACCCTTTATAACAGATAAGCAATATCAGAATTTATCTTTGGCAGAATTAAAACATATATTAGAAGAAGAAAAAGAAAGTCTTAAGACAAATTATAAAGAATTACATGAAAAACAAAAATTAATAAGAGATATTAAAAAATTGAAAAAACTTAATAAGAAAGTAAAACAAGGTATTGATATAAAAAAAGAAAGGAAAAAAACCAAATCCAAATCCAAACCTAAGAAGATAGCTTTCGTTAAAACAACGGGTCCTTCTAAAATTAAAAAGATAAAATCATTTGATGAGTATTTTCAGGAATGTATAGAGAATAAAGAATTTCCTGCAGATACTCCTCCTTATTTTCGTGAAGCTCTTGAGAGGGCTATTAAGGAATATGATTTAGGATTTGTAAAAGAAAAATCAGCTTTTGAAGACTTGGCTGTTAAATATATTTTTGAAGGGGATCCTAGTCTAACTCCAATTGAATATTTTAATAAAGTTTATTCATCTTTAGAATATTTTTTTACTAATCATCGAAATATTAAATTTAGTATGGTATTGGTTTGTTTAATGGAACAACAAATACTTATTAAAGATAAGGGGGTTGTTGGATTAAATGAAAGTAAAGCTTACTTTATCTCAGGAACACATAATAATCTTGAATCAAAAAATATAAATAAATTAACTGATAAGTGTGTTAAGAAAATTATTAAAGATTTAGAAGTATATCAAAAAAATGGAAGTGGATGGTATTTTAAAGAAGTGGTTCAACTTGAAATTCATATTGTTGAGTATAATCTAACAAAGGGTTCATCTTATATTCCTCTTCCAGATTGGATATCAGATAAAAAAGCAATAGTTAATATTGAAAACAAAGATGAGAAATGTTTTCTTTGGTGTATACTTAGATATCTTCATCCAAGAGATAGAGATGAAGAAAGATTAACAGGTTTAAAAGAATATGAAAATTCTCTTAACACCAAAGGAATTAGTTTTCCTATGAAATTAAGAGATATTTCCAAATTTGAAAAACTTAATCCATCTCTTCCAGGAATCAATGTTTTTCAGTTAATAATAATATTTTTTATCCTTTGAGAATGGCAGAGAGAGATTGTTTAAATACTATTGATTTGTTCCTATATGAAGGAGATGGCGTTTCACATTACTCACTAATTAAAAATTTTAATCGTTTGATTAAGTCTCAAAAAACTAAAAGTAAGAATGGAGAAATATTTATTTGTAAAAAGTGTTTTACACATTACACTAAAGAAGAATTATTACAAAAACATATATTATATTGTTCAAATAATGAAACAGTTTCTGTAAAAATGCCTCCACAAAACACAATGTTAGGTTTTAAAAATTACCACAAACAACTTCCAATCCCTTTTGTAGTTTACGCAGATTTTGAATGTTTTACTAAACCAATGAATACTTGCAGTCCTAATCCAAAAGAATCGTATAATTACAACTACCAAAAGCATGAACCATCAGGATTTTGTTTTTACATTAAAGGAATAGACCCTAATATATCATTTAAACCAATTACTTACACAAAAACTAATAGTGATGATAATGTAGCTGAGATATTTGTTAGTAAACTTGCAAAAGTAACTAATAAAATATATAATGATTTTTATCGTCGACCAATACCTCTTCGTTTAACAAGACAAGAACAAAAATCCTTTGATGAAGCAGAAAATTGCCATATTTGTAAGAAAGAATTATTAGATGATAAAGTTAGAGATCATTGTCATTTTACTGGAAAGTATCGTGGAGCTGCACATAACAGCTGTAATCTTCAATGTCGCAAACCAATGATTCTTCCAGTTATATTTCACAATCTTCAAGGATATGATGCTCATTTGTTTATAAAACAACTTGCTTGTTTACCAGGTGAGTTAAACTGTATTCCATCTACGGAAGAAAAATATATTTCCTTTTCTAAAAAGATTAAGGTTGATGAGTATAAATCTAGACGCAATGGAGATACTATTCCATTATATTTCGAAATAAGATTTATTGATTCATTTAAGTTTCTTCAAACGATTCTTGCTAATCTAGTTGGTAATTTACAACCAGATGATTTCCATAATACAAAAGAAGTATTTAAGGAAAATATAGACCTACTAACTCGTAAGGGAGTTTATCCATATGACTATGTTTCCTCAATGGAAAAACTATCTGAAACACAATTACCTCCAAAAGACTCCTTTTATTCAAAACTAAATGATGAAGATATATCAGATGATGACTATCAACACGCTATCAATGTCTGGAATACTTTTAAATGTAAAACAATTAGAGATTATCACAATCTTTACCTAAAGTCTGATGTCCTACTTTTGGCAGATGTATTTGAAAACTTTAGGAAAACTTGTCTCAAACATTACAACCTAGATCCAACTCATTATTACACATCTCCTGGACTAGCTTGGGATGCATGTCTAAAAGAAACAGGTCAGGAATTACAGTTACTACATGATTATGATATGTTGATGATGTTTGAAAAAGGAATTCGTGGTGGAATATCTCACATATCAAAAAGATATGCAGAAGCAAATAACAAATATATGAAAAATTATAATCCTGGTAAGGAGACTAGTTATATTCAATATCTTGATGCAAATAATCTTTACGGTTGGGCAATGTCTCAACAACTACCAACACAAGGATTCAGTTGGATGAAAAATATAACAAAAGAAAAAGTAATGGATATCTTGGATAAAGCAAATCATAGTATGTCAAATCGTGGAAGAAAAGGATATATATTTGAAGTTGATTTGGAATATCCTTCCAACCAATGGGAAACACATAATGACTATCCACTTGCACCTGAGAAGATGAATGTTAATGGTGTTGAAAAACTAATTTGTCATTTTAAACCAAGAAAAAACTATGTTGTACATTATCGAAATTTAAGACAATATCTTGAGATGGGAATGAGAATAACTGCTGTTCACAGAGGAATATCATTCTATCAGAGTTCTTGGATGGAACCTTACATAAGAAAAAATACAGAACTTCGAAAAACAGCAGCTAACAGTATTTGGAAAAACAATAGAAAACATAAGAAAAAGACAAAATATTTTTATTATTGATGATCGTAAAAAAGCTGTAAAATTAACAAGTCGTCCTAACTTTGATAGAGCAACAATATTTGATAAAAATCTTATTGCGGTTCATATGAAAAAAACAGAAGTGTATTTTAACAAACCAGTATATGTTGGACAAGCAATACTTGATCTGTCAAAAACATTAATGTTTGATTTTCATTACAACTATATTCAAAAGAAATATAAACACAAGGCTGAGTTATTGTTTACAGATACCGACTCGTTGTTGTATCAGATTCATACAGATGATTTTTACAAAGATATATCCTATGATATTCAAACCAAGTTTGACACTTCAGATTATCCTCCTGATCATCCATCTGGTATTCCAACAGGAGTTAACAAAAAAGTAATAGGAATGTTTAAAGATGAAGTAGCAGGAAAACAAATTACTTGTTTTGTTGGATTGCGACCTAAACTTTACAGTTTTAGAATAGAAGAAGATAAAGAGGTAAGAAAGTGTAAAGGAATGAAGAAAAATGTTGTAAAAAAGACAATGGATTTTGATGATTATGTTGATTGTTTATTTTTGGGTAAAAAGCAAATGAGATCGATGAAAATAATAAGAAGTGAAAATCATGATATATATTCGAAAGAAGTTAATAAAATTGCTCTAAGCAATGAAGATGATAAACGCGAGGTGATGTTTAATAAGATAAAAACTCTTGCTTTAAGATAATAAGATATAAATAATAAATGATTTATACAAAAGAAGAAATAGAAAAATATCTAGAAATATTAAGAAGTTATAATACTCAATCAGAAGGGGAAAAAAATACAAAAGTTAGATGTAGGAATTGTAAAAGCGATAGTTTCTTAGTTGATACAGGTTATAATATTTGTGATTCCTGTGGGACTACTAATGGTCATGTTCTTGGTTATTTTGACTTGAAAGAGTACGATCGATTTCATTTTCGAAAGAAGAGTATTTATCAGAGAAAGTATCACTATGAGAAAAAAGTTAATCAAGTTTCAAAAAGAATAAATCTATCTGATAATGAAAAGTGTGAACTTTACAATAAACTAATGAATATAGATAACCATGTCATGGAAATACTAAACAAACAATTTTGTAGAAAGAGAATGATAAGCATTTTTTATTTAATCAAAAAACTTTTGGAAGAAATGGGTTGTGAAAAGAGCAAACTAGTTTATCTTAAGATTAGTTCCCAAACTATGGAGAATTATAAAAAGTGGTGGGGCAGTTACAAATCACTCCTTTGTGAAAGCACCAGTAAATAATTCCAGTTAGATAACCAAGTACTTCACATTCTTTAAATTGTGTGTTAATTGTATATACGCATCCTCTACCAATTCTATAATGTTTCCAGAAAGCCTTGAAAGCGAGACTAAATATTAAATGATTGGTAATGATATTTGAATCTGAATTTAGGTAATGTCTTGCTTCTGTCAGTCTGTAAATAATTTGGTTTATATCTAGTTTTTGTGTAAAATACTTTGAATAGAGAAACTGGTAAACAAGACAAGCTTTCATGAAGTTATCTGGATAAAATTGTGTTTTATAAGTTGGAAAGTAGAAATTTACATATGCTACAATTGACTTGATCATTTCTATATTATGTACATTAATCTAATTAACACTCCATCTTCAGTTGTAAACTTCCAACGTTGATTAACATTGTATTGAACGGCTGGTATAGTTAATGTTGAGCTGTAGTTACTTATTTTAACTTTTGTAACATTTGTATCAAAATTTTCTGTTAGCCATAAAACAATTATTTTTCCATTAAAACTACTTAGCATGGTAAAATTTTGAGTTGTTTTGTTGATAGTTAAAGTTACTTTATTGTTTGATTTATCATAATTCAATTTTACTAAAATATTATTGTTTGTTGATAAATATTTAGTTAGGGTAAAACTCCTATTTCTCCAATAATTAAAAACAATACATAAAGTAGATTTCGAAGAATGCGAAGGAGAAAAAGTGACATCATAACCATGTTTATTTATTTAATTGACGTGTACATTTAGTTCGTTTATTAACGTCTTAATTTTACTTTGCGTTATTTTCCTCACTTATACATTGTCCGTGACTGTGCTCACATGGTGGGTGGCTCCTCCTAAAATGTTCTGCAATTGGTATAGGATTTAATGGAGCCGAAACCAATTGTGGAATTGCACGCATTTTAGGCATCCTACTGATGAACAGTTGTGACCCGTAGATATATATTTTTTAGCAACTAAGATAATTTGCAGTCTGTCTACTTTGAATTAGTAGCAATAGTAAAATGAATATTACTGAAACTAGTGATAGAAGTAGTGATTCTAATTCGTAGGATGGTGAAAATCGCAGTAATGCCTCCATTGGTGGTGGTCCTAGTGGTGACGACTCCTCTGTTGACTCTGTTTACTCTACTGATCGTGATGCATTTGTGGTGCCGCTGCCGGTTAAGCGGGCCACAGGGAAACCCCCTGTTGTGGTGTCTCCCGGTAGGTCATGTTCTGTGTTGCCTGTAGCTACAGGTAGGAGCAGGTCGTTCCCTGCAGTGTGAGTTTTCTTATCATGATCAGTCTTTTCGTGTAGTCTCTTTATATGTCCCGAATCGCAACTCTGCAAGGAATGAGTGTCTCAGGCAAATTGCTGATGAGCTTGATCCTACTGTCCCCACACTTCTTTGTGGGGATTTCAACACAGTTTTCGACCGTTCTGTAGATCGCAGAGGCTCTCTTGTGCAAGCTGTGATTTGAAAAAAGTGATGTCACAAGCGGTGATTTGAAGTCACAGAGCAAAATGGAAAATTACCACGCGCTCTCGGACCAACACGCGATCTATGTCCAAGCTATCCTATTATGAAAATAAATTACCCCACAACTTGATTACTTCGAAGAATAATTCGGCGTAACTTTGGAACTGACAGTAGAGGTACATTCCAGCAAGCGGTAAAACAGCAAAAATAATGAAGAAATTCCACGAAAAATAAAATAAAAGAAAAAGCCTACAACACGGGGTATTCCCAGGCGGTCACCCATCCAAGTACTAACCCCGCCTGACAGGGCTTAACTTCGGTGATCAGACGATAACCGTTGTTCTCCCTGTGGTATGGTCGTAGGCCAGAGAAAAGAGAGAAAATTTGACTTTTTATACCGAGTATGGTGAACAAGTAAGCGAGGCATTAGTTGATTACCCTCCTCAGGCAACCCTGACCTTCAAAACAGGGTATGAAGTCTTCCTTTGTAGCTGTAAATAAATTTATGCGGCCACTTACATTTTGCTTCGCGGGCTTTAAAAACCATTTAGGGCCTAGTAAGCGGTCCCAGTCTACCTCGTTTTCGTGTTCCCTGTCCTCCTATAGGTTAATGGCTGAGCTGTTAGGGCCTTGGTACCGTGTAGACACTATTTGATCCCTGTCTACACACACTGTAGTGTCCTGAAGAGCTTGGCCAAGTATCTGTGCTCGGACTGAGCCAATGATATCTCCCTGTCGTTGCACAGAGTGCTAGATGTATCATGGGATGCGACAGTATTGCAACCACCATATCCAGGATGGGGAAGGAGCTAACCACCCTAGGTCCTGAGGACCTTAAGGGGCATCGCTTCTTGGCATTTTGGCGAAGCCAAGTCAAGAGGTCCCCCTAGATTTTTTTTCTTAGGTCGTTAAAAGAGGAGCCCTTCTCTCATCCATTGAGATGTCCAACACTTATGCTCCCAAGGTTGTGGGAGAGCCGCTTATTCAAGTGATTTCAGAAAATGTCAATGAACCCAGTACATCGCCTGAGCTGTTTACCCCCCCATCACCGTCGCCCCCCCCTCCTGGAGAGCAAAAATCTGATGGATGGTTCTGATCGCCCCGCGGAATTACCTGAAGCATTGCTAAGACTCCAGAATTCTGGGCATCATTTACAAGTTGTGACATGCGCTTCATGGAATGTGCGAGGGAACAACGTTCGAATTCGCAAGGAGCTCTCTGTTTGTTTTTCGGTCGATTCAGTCAAGATATTATCATTGGCTTTCATAAAGCGGGAATTGATATCGATGATATCACTTCAATTCAGCGTAGAGCGAGTAACAACTCGTGGGTGGTGACCTTTGGTAGTAAAGCTGTTAATGACGCCGCTCTTAACGAGCACTCCATTAGTATCACCGCCTGCTCCGTTCTTCTTGGGGATTGTGAGAATGAAGTCTCAATTGTTAAGATCTACAAGTTCCCTGATGAGATGCCTGACTGTCGTTATTGGCCGTTTAGCTCACTACGGCAGAGTAATTTCCTTTCGACGCGACCGCGTGGCGGACACCATTTTCAACGGTGTTCGTATCGCGAGAATGTTTATTGAGCGACCTATTCCCGCTCAGACCTTCATTGCCGGCGAGTTCGTACGTTTTTGGTACCCGTCCCAACTCAAGACTTGCCGCAAATGCAGTTCAGAAGACCATCTCGCGGCCGCCTGCAAGTCCCAACGTTGTTTTAATTGCGAGCGACACGGCCACTGCGCGGAGTAATGTGATATGCCGGCACTCTGCCGCGTGTGCCTTGCTGACAGTCATGAGACCTCAACCTGTCCTTTTATCTATTACAGCTGTAACGTGACCAGTGCTAAGTCTGCCAAACCCGCTGAAAAGTCTTACTCTGGGGCTGCCAAGAACGGAAGACGTGACATGACGCTGCGAGGAAGGCCGAGGAGGAAAGCAGCCGCCACAAGCGCGAGGAGGAGGAGCGCATGAGGCGCGAGGAACGTACATGCAAGGAGAAAGAGGAGTGGGATAGAAAGGAGAAAGAGAGGAAAGAGAAGAAGCGAAAGGAAAAAGAACGAGAAGAGAAAGACTGTGAAGATCGAAGGGAGAGAAGAAAGCATGACAAGCACTACGACGGAAGGCATAAGGATGAGGATGACTACAGAAGGGATGAGAGGAGCGATTGCAAACGGGATCGTGATCGCTTTTGTTGGTCGTGCGATCGTTCCTCTCAGTACCACCGCGATTATAGTGGGAGCGAGTCTGGCTGTGAGAGCGAGGGATGGACCAAAGTGTCCCATCGGAAAGGCAAGCATAAGAGTAAGTCATACTAATTTATTTTAATTAACTACCTTCACATATAACCCACTTAGAATTCTTACTATTAATGTTCGTGGATTAGGCACTACCAGTCCACACACTATTGGTTAGATATCTTTTGCAGGTTGCCCAGTGGAATCCAAGAATTAAAATCATCACTACAACCCAACCATTTCACCAGAGCTTGTTTTTTCTTATAATCCCTGCCAATGACCTTTTCAATGCGAAATACATGCTGTTTTGCTGGCAGCAATTCTGGTTCATAAAAGCTGCCTTGCATTTCCTCATTATTGAGATCCTTTAATCTGTAGGTAATTGGGTTTGTGGATTGGATCTTATCAATCAGGAATATCTCCTCAGTCCAATTAGGTGTGTACTCTTTATCAAACACCTTTCTCTTGTACTTACTTGTTCTTACTTTACCACCAATCTTGCATTTGGGTTTAGATGACAATTGCTTCATATCACCATACAGATTGTAATACACAGCACTTTCATTCTTCTTCTTACTAGCTTCTACAGGTGTCATTTTAATAGAACTGTGTTTGGTATTATCATATTCCTCCAATATTTCTGGTAGTATGCCTAAATATAGGGTATTACCCTGGACAGTAAACTGCTTCCACATTCTGGTTTTAATTGTACGGTTCCATCTTTCACATACACTAGATTTTTCCTCATTTTCGGTTGAGTATAGTGTTATACCATTCTTTTCCAACAGTTCTTTCATATTTTTGTTACAATATTCTTTCCCCTTATCAGTCCAAAGATATTGTGGCTTACGTCCCTTTTTGAAGATAGTTTTGAACGCTTCTGTGACAGTTTCCCCTTTCTTATCCTTCAATGGGACAATCCAGCCATATTTGGAGAATAGATCTAGTACCATGAGAAGATATCTGTAACCCTTGTTCCATTTGCTGAACTGTTGCATTTCAAGCAGATCTGAGCACCAAATTTTGTCAATACCGGTTGTAATAACACGCCGCAGAGTAAAGTTGCGTTTTATTGGTTTATGTAATTTGTCCGCTAATTGCTGTTACCAACTGATACCCGACGGCTTTTCTAGTTTAAACCAAGACCAAGTTTCTGTTTTGTGTTTATTAGATTTCTAGCTAACCAGACCAGTGACCCCATTGTCGTTCATTATAGGGCATGGCGTCTAACGATTTTACCATTTTGCGGTCAGCTTTATTTTTGCACTTTCGGTTATCACGCAAACACTATAATCAATATCATGTTGCATGGCCACTACATCGGTTGGCCCAGTTGGTTGATCATAAATGTCTAATATTTCACCAGTTTCTGGATTGTATCTTACTTGGTTTTCGAGATCGTTGTAAGGCCCGCTGTACCTGTGGCCTGGTTAGGTCCATTCTCTTGCTGGTCTTGGTAATTTTCCAATAGCCTTGTGAATATCCAAAGCGCCTCCATCAAGATCTTTCATGTTTGTTTTTTGTTGGTCGTATTTTGGTTGATAATTGGTCAAGAGCTTGAGACCCCACATTGTGTATTACTGGATTCAATTTGTCCAGAGCGTAGTCGATAGCTTTTTTCTGTAACTTTTTATTGCATAATGCTTCTGACCCATCTCAACTGCTTTTTTACCCATGCAAGGGAGCCCGTGACATACAAACGCATCAAGAGCAGTACCAGCTAATGTGTCCATTACGCCTGCCCCAAGGACAGGCTGATCTACTTTCCCTTCTATACAAACTTAAACTTTTTTATTCCGCATTCAGCACAAGTGCACCAAAACATAAGTCTACCATTTTTAGCAGTTTTGTAACCCAAAGGTTCTACACATTCTTTTTGTTTCTTCTGTTTAACACAATAAGATTTCACCATTATTATATTATATAATTATTGTTTAATTGCTATCAATACTGTCTGGAACATAAGTATCATGGCTGCTATCTGACTCATAATCACTCTCACTCAAGGGCTGACAGTTGCAGCGCTCGAAACATCCATATTGATTCACATAATGTGGAGTAACTTCTTGGCAATAAACAAAGAACTTTTCAGACATTCTATATAATAGGAATACATAAAATAGTTTATCAGAAATTGGTGATTCATCATTTGATCTGTGAAACTGAATTTGGGGTTGTGTATAACGTCCACTAATGATTGTTATAGTGTATCATTACAATTGCTATAGTGTCAGTAATTCATACTGAGCCCGCAGTATGTATGCGGTTACCGTAAAACCCATGTGCTCTGGGATTAATACAGTTGTCTGTTTGCCCGAGAACATAACATTTCTGGCGACGAGAAATCGAGCGACCATGCCAAGCCTCGGCAAAATAGAGGAGTTCAATTCAGCTACTACAAGCATCAATCGCTACCTAGAGCGACTGGAACAATATTTCGTGGCAAACAGCGTTCCCGCCGATTCTGCAGAGTCACACAAACGAAGAGCAATCCTAATTTCTGTTATTGGCGCCAAGGCCTACAATGTTCTTTCGGATCCCTGCTCACCGACTTCTCCTTCTGAGAAAACGTACGCACAGCTCACCACTATTCTAAAGAATCATTTCGCACCGAAGAAACTGGTTATCGCCGAAAGATACCGATTCCACAATTGTACACAACACGAAGGCAAGAGTGTCACAGCGTTTGCTGCTAACCTGAAACATCTGGCTTCAACTTGCCAGTTCGGCACTCACCTGAATGAAGCTTTACGCGATCGTTTCATCTGTGGTCTTAGCAGTAAGGAGACACAAAAGAAACTGCTAACCGAGGAACACACTTTCGATGCAGCACTGAAGGTCGCCCTCGGCGCCGAAGCTGCTGAAAAGGATGTTGCTGCGTTCTCGCAAGAAAGTTCAGCTTCTGTTAACAAAGTCGACTCTGGTAATCGTCAAAGTTTTCAGCCTACCCAACATCGTAAGGGTCCTGGCAAGCGAGGCAAGTTCAACTCCTCTGGTAGCAACATTAAAGACCCCTTGGAGTGTTTGAGCTGCGGAAAAACAGGGCACCCACGTTCTCAGTGTAAATACAGAAATTACACATGTCATTCTTGCGGTAAAGTTGGTCACATCTCAGAGGCATGCAAAGGGAAACCTCAGAAAGTGCACCAGCTGGAAGGATCAGAACCCCCTCAAACTATGTCCTCTCGATGATTCGGTTGACCCTTTTTCTCTCTCGCTGTACAATCTGAGCTCAGGCCAGCAAGGTATTGAGATACCCGTTGAACTGAACGGAACCTCTCTTCTAATGGAATTAGACACTGGTGCAGGCGTCTCAGTTATTTCAGAAGAAACTTACAAGAAACACTTCAGTGGCACACCCCTCATGCCGTCCAATACTCGCCTACGTGCATACACAGGACACCCACTCAAGGTACACGGGCAACTTATGGCACACCTAAAGTACCAAGACCAGAGCGCCAATGTCCCACTTCTTGTTGTTGAAGGCTCAGGCCCATCCCTTTTTGGAAGAGACTGGTTGTCTCAAATAAGACTCAGCTGGACAAAGATCTGCAATATTCGTGTATCGGAGACAGACCTCTCACAGGGCGTGGCTTCCCAGTTGAGAACAACTATCTTAAATCACCCTAACGTTTTCAAACCAGGCCTCGGAACTGTCAAAGGAATCACAGCCAAACTAGAGATGAAACCTGACGCATGTCCAAAGTTTTGCAAGGCTCGTCCTGTCCCCTATGCTCTTCAAGAAGTTGTTGAAGCTGAATACAACTGTCTCGAGTCAGAAGGAATTGTTGAACGGGTGGAATTCAGTGAATGGGCTACCCCAATGGTTCATGTCCCCAAGGCAGACGGAACTACACGTTCTTGTGGTGATTATGCCGTTACTGTCAACCCCCAGCTTCACGTCCCTCAGTATCTGATTCCCCTCCCGAAGGATGTCTTTTTGAAACTGCGGGGTGGACAACGTTTCACTAAGCTCGACTTGAAGAGTGCCTACCAGCAGCTCCCTTTGGATCCTGAAAGCCAGCAGTTTGTTACCATCAATACGCACAGGTCTTTACCGCCACAAAAGGCTACCCTTCAGTATTGGGTCTTCACCCGCTGTGTTCCAGCGCACTATGGACATCATCCTTCAGGGTTTAGATCATGTGGTGAGTATACAAGATGACATTCTTATTACTGGCAAGGATGACGACGAACACATTAAGAACTTAGACAGCGTCCTCAGCCGTCTAGACCATTATGGCTTGCGACTTCAGCTAAGCAAATGCAAATTCATGCAGAAATCAGTAACGTACATGGGCTGTGTCATCTCTGCCAGCGGAATTTCTCCTACAGAGGAAAAGGTCGAAGCCATCAAACAAGCACCACGCCCTGAGAACCTCACCGAGCTGAGAGCCTTCCATGGAATGATCAATTATCATGGCAAGTTTATCCGAAACCTGAGCTCTATCCTCCAACCACTCAATCAGCTTCTCCAAGGTAACCAAGAATTCAAGTGGTCCCCCCGGTGCGAGGAGGCATTCAAAAAGGCCAAGGACTCACTCTCATCTTCTCATGTCCTGGTTCATTATGACCCCAGCCTTCCTGTTATTCTTGAGAGCGATGCAAGCCAGTATGGCATCGGAGCAGTCATATTTCACCGCTTCCCTAATGGTGATGAGCAACCTATCGCATATGCCTCCAGGTCCTTGAACTCGTCTGAGAAAAACTACAGTCAGATCGAGAACGAAGGTCTTGCCATTACTTTGGGGGTCACCAAATTTTACATGTATCTCTTCGGACGCAAGTTCACGCTGCGAACTGATCACAAACCCCTGTTGAAAATATTTGCTCCGGATTCTGCGACTCCAGTTTTAGCTGCTGCTAGACTGCAACGCTGGTCCCTTCTTCTCTCTTCGTACCACTATTACGCAGAATGGTTGGCCTATTTATCGCTGCAACGATCCTGACCTCAAGCCATACTTCACACACAGACACGAACTCTCTGTGGAGCAAGGCTGCCTTATGTGGGGCCTACGAACTGTCATACCTCCTTCTTTAAGACAAACCATCCTGACAGAATTACATGAAGGCCGTCCTGGAATTGCACGCATGAAATCAATAGCCCGCAGTCATGTTTGGTGGCCGAAAATAGATGAGGAGATTGAAAAGGTTACCCGTGAATGTCAACCGTGCAACAAAACCCGCAGGGCTCCTCCAGCCTCACCGCCTCTCCCATGGTCTTGGCCGACAGCTCCATGGCAACGTGTTCACATAGATTTTGCCACCCATCAGGCAAAACGTTACCTTATCATGGTCAACGCCCACTCTAAGTGGCCTGAAGTGATTGGTCCCATGAAAACAACAACAGCCGACTCAACCATTAATGCCATGCGTAATATTTTTGCAAGATATGGTCTACCAACCCAAGTAGTCAGCGACAACGGCCCACCCTTCCAGTCTAAAGAGTATGAAGAGTTCCTGCGGCAAAATGGCATTCAGAAAATTTTAGTCTCCCCTTACCATCCCTCTTCAAATGGGTTGGCTGAGCGGTTTGTGCAGACTTTCAAGTATGCAATGGAGTCATCAGCTGACGATCCCACAAGCTCTATACAGCGACGGATTCAGACTTTCCTCTTATCTTACAGAAGCACACCACACGCTACAACCGGCTCATCCCCTGCCAAGCTATTCTTACAGTGAGAACTTCGCACTCGATTGTCTTTGGTTACACCTGATATTGGATCTCGCGTGGCCAGCCAGCAAGACAAAATGAAGTGCAATCACGACAAGTTTGAAAAGTTCAGGAAGATAGCTGTAGGCGACTGTGTTCTCGCACGTGACCACCTATCGGAACACAAGTGGCAAGCTGGTACTGTCGTACAGCAAACATCACCTGCTTCCTTTCAAGTCCAGTTGAATGATGGACGGAATTGGAGGAGACATGCTGACGATGTGCTTCAAAACACCCCTAGTTCTACTATGACTCATTCCAGCTCTGTCGAAGTTACATCTGATCAATCTACTGAAGGTGTTACTTCTCCCAGTGTCGAAAGCAGTACACCCCCACCTGAAGAATCAGAGTCAGTGGAGTCGCCAAGCACACTCACTCCTCCCACCCCTGTTCCGCGTCGGTCCAAACATGCTACTAAACCACCACAGAGACTGATTGAAGAAATGGACTAAAACCATCAAGTCTCTCCTTAATGACATTGAACAGTGCTTCTAATAGTTTTGTCCTTTTCTTGAACTGGCCCTACTGGCCCCACTGGCGCTCGTGGTGCTACTGGTGCATCAGGCACTGGTTTTAATCTCACAGCAGATGGGAGTTATGATATAAAAAGCAAAAAACTGACAAATATGACTAAAGGGACTGCTTCCAATGATGCCGTAATAAAACAGCAACTTGATGCTAAACTATCACTTTCTGGTGGATTAATGACCGGCAATTTGGATATGAATAGCAAATGGATATACAATGTAGTACAACCAAATGGTGATAAACAACCAGCTACAAAAATATGGTCAGAAAATAAATTCCTGGATAAGTCCAGTGGAGTTATGGCTGGACCACTAAATATGTCCAATAATAAAATCACTAATCTTGCTAAACCAACTGATGATAAAGATGGGGTTAATAAGAAATACATAGATGATAATCACTTGAAACTATCTGGTGGCACTGTAAGTGGCCATATAATATTAAACAATGCTATCCTTACTTCACAATATCAAGCAATAAGCCGGTCCACTGGAAATGCATTTTTTGTGCAACTTACTAATTCGTATGTTTACCACAAATTTAATATGGTTAAAAACAAGATTATTCATCTTGGAGACCCAACTGATGCTACTGATGCTGTTAATAAGCAGTATTTGGAAAAATATCATGTTAAGCCCAGCCATTACAATAATGAATTCAAGTACCTGATGACTAATAAATTAGCATTGACTGATCTTCAGGCGGATAGTTTTGACATTACTAAAATTGATAGTTTAATGCCCCAAGATGGTACCTACCATCAATACAACCGCAAAGTTCTATATACAACCATTATAAAGGATCAGCAAGGAGGATACTCTTATAAAATGGGAATCAATTGATATCAACTTGATAAAGATAAAGACTATACTCTCCGTATTGAAATCCTCAATTCAGATTACCAATTATGGCATAAATCAGTTGTTACAACTACATCAAAGGGGGTATCAGTTGCTGGTTTTACAGTACAAAAGTTTTCTCACCGGTACACAAATAGTAGTGGGAACACTGCATATATGTATTATATCAAAATAACTGAAAACTTTCAAAAAACTGTATCAGATACATTTTACATTCTGGATCTTTGTTAATATACCCCAATCAGGCATTGATCTCAATACTTATTCAAAAAATTGGACAAAAAACTGGATGATTGCTTAAGGTGTTTTCGGAAAAGTGTCATCAATTGATCCCCAAAAAACATATGATTATCATACGGCATTAGATATTAAGCCGACTGAAGTTGTTTACAATGTTGATCTGGATATGAACAGAAAGAAAATATTAAACATTGCTCCAGATAAAACTAAAAATAATTCGGCAGCTACTGTAAAGATGGTCAAAGATTTGGAGACAAAATTGAGCCCTCATACAACAAATAATGCGTATAGGGAAATATTTGAGGAATTTTATGATTTCAGTAATGCTGGTATTTATAAAATTGAAGATACAGGAGAACCATCAGGTATGATAATTAACAGGTTACTTCCTAACATATATTTCACAAATATGAATATTGCCAATATCTGGGAGGGCGGATTGAGGATGCAATATAAACCAGTGAGTTTAGGATTATTTGGTAAAAGGAGCTTTACTCTTTGTGTTGTTATGCGACTATGGCTGAACAGATCCATGTATATTAAAACGTTCATGAGAAATGAAGCTGATGACAAACCACATTTAATTTATGACAAAACAACAAAGAAGTTAACACTGCAAACTAATGGTCTGAAAGCTGGGTCAACTAACGAAACTTCTATCACATTACTAAATAGTTTCAATGATAAACGGGTTGTGTTTTGGTTAACTAAGAAAGGTACGGGGGTGACCTAACAGTAAAGGCATCAATTAGCAATCATTCTGCAACACTAACACTAACATCAGCTTTAGAATCTCAGAGTAACTACACATTCAGAATATCCTCAGAAGATGCAGTGATCTATAAAATAATGTACACTCCAAACTTTCATGACCCGAATTCTATCGAATTTCATCAAATAATGGTTCAAGAGAAATTGAACGGTTCATATCTTATATAATTTGTCTAAAAGAACAGTTCTTATGTTCTGTAATTTGTCTAAACTACTAATATAATGAGTCAGAAGGAAAATATATTCCACTTTAATCATATTGACAAAAGCAAAACAAAGGAAGATATCCAGGAGATCAAAGAATATTACCGTTTCAAATATTGGATTTACCAAAAAGCCTATAAATACTTCAAAAAACTAAATCTCCTATTCAATATGTCCTCAACTGGCCTGATAGTAATCGGGACTGTTGCTGGTGGTTTGACAGCTAACCCAGCCATTATAGGAAGCATAACAGGTGTTGGTTTAGCTCTTAAAACATACTCTGAGACAAAAGACTACAAAAAGAAAATAGAGATGACTTGGTTTTCTTACACTACTTACGATAACGTGTTAGTCGGGCTGAGAACTTCATTACGAGGTGGGACCTGTGATAAAGGTGGTTTCCCGAGGGAAATGACAGTGCTCGATGAAATAATTGTGGATTTTGCTCTATTAGTGACAAGATTTGAAAAGCAGTACGCTAAAAAGTTCCTCTCCCGTCCAACAGAACATTAGTGCATCCTTGAAATTAGTCTATCAATATCATCCTTCATGACATCGTAAACTTTGTCCCGCCATTCATTGTAATATTTTAGTGTATTTTTTATTCGTGTGTGAGGAATGAACTTGTATTCTATTCCTAAGATGTCGAATAGTTATTTGATAATAAAATTCACACTGATAAGCCGTTTTCTGCCCACATCTGGGCGTTCAATACGTTCAAATAGTTGGAATATTCTCAGGATATTCTCTCTATTATGATGCCCAATTTGGATATTTTTTTTTTTAATAAATATACTTTCTTTTTATCCTGTGTCAATTCTCATAAAAGTCAATATATTCGGAAGAAAAATATTGATCGTGGACTTGACCGCAATTCTTACACACGATGAAATCTTCCTTGATCAGTCTCATAGAATCGCAGCAAAAATATTGCCTGGGCTTACCGCAATCCTGAATCTGTTTATTACAAAATATACAATTAACATAACTCTCTTGGATAAAAATCTCGTGAACTTCTTTATTACACATTACTATATACTATATATAGATGTTTTGTCTTCAAGTATTATTTGCCCTAAATTTGTATATCATGATCTGATAACTTATTATTCCCATTGGATTGTCAATTCACCGATCAGTTGTTGTTGCTTTTTGGTTATCTTTGACATTGCTTCCTCTTTGGATTGTTTGGTATATCTGGCCATTGTTTTATAACGTTTGCCATCAATCTTAGCATCGTAGTATAGTAGCTTATTCATGGGGTCATCCTTGATTTTGAGTTTATCACCAAATTTCTGGTTCAGACGGTCGTGCAATTGATTTTCTGTCTCAATTTGCGCTTGATGTTTGTATTCAATTTTGACCGTCAGTTTAGGGACTGATTGTTGAGTAGACGGTCCCCATATTTTTCACTATAATACCTGATATACTCAATTTCCACTCTGTTTAATTCTGGACGATCCTTACAAGGAGCACGTATTATTGGTGTGATCACTGGGTTGTCACCCTTGTATTGATATATTGCACTTGATTTTGTGGTCACATGTTCATTGAGCCGCTCTTGTAGATTTCTGATAGAGCTACCAATATACAATTTATTGTTGTGTTCGAATGTGATCTTATATATTTGACCATTATGGTAGTCGTCATTGATATCTCTCCTTTAGTCCTTTGTACTTAAATTCGATCTCCACATATTACAAGTTTTCTGTGAATCTATTACAGCATTCTTGAGTAACATGCTGTCTTGTTTTATTCAAATAACAAATATTATGCTAACTTTCTTGTGGTGGTTCAAAATTGTGCTTCAGTTTACCACTATTGAGAAACTCTGTTAATAGATCCCTTGTTTGTGGGTCATATCGGGCATTGTCTTCAATGTACTTCATTTTGACGTGGCGTGGACACATCTCCGATATTGGCACCGATTTGAAATAATCGTAAAACATATCTGTGGGTTCAACAGTGTCACATTGGTTGGTATCACTGAACATGTAAATTGTGAGCTTATATTTAGTAAATGCCTGATAGAGTTTAGTCATCCACTTATTGGGGGTCATTGAGTATTCGTCCACAAATATTGTTTTGCCCTCTAGTGCTGTTATGTCCACCCGAGATGATCACAAAAGAACAGATCAAATGTATAACACTTCTTGGCTAACTCATAATTATTGTACGCATCACACAATACCGATTTTACATTCTGTATGGCATTATTAGTAAATGATAGGATTATGGGATTATCAGCTGCCAGTGCCTTCTGGCATAATCAATATGTCTTACCGCAACCTGCTCCACCATAATAAATGGCACCATTGCCCACATAATCAGTGTAATAATCAGGATCAAAGTTCTCCCTGTAATGTTTCTCGAAATATGTGGCTGGACTATCAGTCTGAAACATCTGTCCGATACTATCTGTTGTAAATTTGACATCTTTTCTGCTGGGATATTGGTGTTTAGGATTAGTCATAAATATGCCATCAGTATTGATTGCATACACTTGACTGATTCCATTGCCATCATTATCGTGACTCGCATTGTCATGTAACATGTTCAGACATTTCAATATAGACTGAGAGATAGTAAAGCGGTTGATTGATGTCTTGTCAGAGAATATGCACTCAATTTGACGCTCTCTGATTAGATACAGCTCTTGTTTTGTGTTTGGATTCTGATAACTGTCAATTATAACATCACGATTCTCAGCAAGAGCAGATGTCCAGATGCATTGTGCTGTATCGAGTGAACTACAAGTAAATCCATGGTCTTTGCGACTATATTTCCTACCCAGTTCGCCGATGTAACTGTTTGCCAGTAATTAAGCCTGGGATTCTGGGAACATTGAGAATATTGCTAACATATAATTCTTGAATGTATCTGGGGCTAATGTTTTCCGTGCTTGAATACACCATTTGACATTAGAGGTGGGCATCTTGAACGTTGTGATCAATGTATGCACCAATGGTTCGCTATAGAACCCAATTTTGATCCCCTTACCTAATCGTTTGTCGGTGACATATTCATGGATATAGTATTCGCCTTTCCTAAATACCCCATCAAAGGGCTTGATAATATCGTGAATTGTGTATAATGGTATTGGTGATTCATTATCGATCAGTATAGAAGGATAACATTTTGATATATCTAATGACACCAGCTTATCGAGTGCTGGGTCTGTTGAACACCATTGTAGTGCTCGACGATAAAAATCATCAAGTACTTCCCGTGTTTTGGTGTCATATTGTGATTCTGGAAGATATCCTCTCATGTGTTTGAATAATGATAATGCTAATGAAGTATATGACTGATTGCACTATATGAAGTCAGATGATTTGTATATTTTATATAACCACTCACAGATCGATTTACGGTTTTCATATTCATTGCTAAGGACATACATATTATTCTTGTGATCCATAAAGTCATCTAATCTGCCATTGTTATCTTAAAGTAAATACTCGACAAAATAATTAGTCCTGATCATATACTCTTCAATTATGGGTTCTATTTTTGTGTCCTGCGGTAACACGGTTACCTGATTCTCGATTGTCGATAGTGTTGGTTTGTCCTTTTTGGCAACAATGTCATCGTCTACCATATCTTGATACATGATGTAATTTCTCGATTTATTAGACCATTTCATGTCTGTCATACATTTCCATAAATTGTCAGCACCACCTTGGTTAGCTTTTGTGGCAATATGTTTGAGGCGATCATCTTGAATGGGATATAGATGATGGTCTTTGATGTAAAACACGAGGCTTATATCTCTTGATGCCCAAGCAATATGTTTCATAAATTTGCGCCATGTACTGTCATAAGCGTGGATTGATACATTTGGATGAACGCTTTAGCCCAATCAATTAACTCTTGTGTTGACATCATTGGAAAACTACCTGACCCATAAACTTCCATCTCATCATATAATTTTTGATTCGTATATTTCTGGAATCCCTTCTTATCCTTGCAGTTATGCCAAACAAAATCCACCATACAAGTATTTTCACCCCGTTGTTTAATCTGGAACTTCTTGTCTAAGAAGAATGTGTTTAACTTCGTGATCTTTGAAGAACTGCTCATTGTGTGTTGTAATGGTAGCTCCAATTTCGGCCAGTTTCTGTCCATATGACTGTGAAGTTGTTTTGGAGCAATGTGTACGTTAAAAATTTGTACATATCGGGTTTACTTACTTTGGAACTTCCATTTTGAATGGCCCATATGTCTTATCAGTATACTCAGTTCTGTTACCAATTGTATGTTCAATAACAGCGTTTATTGTGATTTGTGTCCGCTGTCGTTTACCAGGCATCTGTTGTAGTCTACGGTGAAACAAATTTTGGAATGTTGTATGTTGTATATATTAAGACACATTTGCTTGCTCCAATTCTCCATCTCTCATGTTTTGCAGTGATACAGGAATTTTAAGTAACCTAATAGTAGGAGCTTGTTTATCGGACAATTCCTCAAAGTACTTGATTTTGTCCTTGACCATCACATTTGCAGCTAGTGTCTTTAATGTTGGCAATCTATTGCTCTGTTTTGGTAATACGGCTGGTCGTTTTATTGATTGTTCTAGTTTGTTAGCCGCTAGCTGTGTGAGTGATTTGGGCTGAAAGACTGGTCCTACCGCAGTGCTCGCAGTCTGTTTAACTGGTCCTGTCCATTGGACGCTCACGGTTTGTTTAGCCAGAAGTATATTGATTAATTGCTCCTTTGATAACTTTCGATAGATCTTTCCTATTCATACTAATAGGGTAGATAATTTTATTTGCGACAATTTTCTTACTCATACTCATTACTATATATATTGGCTTATCTTTCAGTAATTTTCGTTTTTTCCAATTAATTTGCAAAAACAACCAGTCCAAACCGCCCCAAACCAGTCTCATAAATGGTGACGTCAGCAGAAATCCAAAAAATCGTAACTGAGTGAATTTTGGACAGCACAGCCATCGTAGTTTCTTCTGGATTCCTAAGTGTTGTTTCGCCTGGTTCCGTTAAATTTTGTAGATGTATTGTCCTCTTCCGTCCTTTGTCCCTAGTCCAGTCTTGGGCTGACGAGGGGGGTCGTTTCCTGCAGTGTGATATTTCTTACCATGATCAGTCTTTTCGTGTTGTCTCTTTATATGCCCCGAATCGCAAACCTGCAAGGAATGAGTTTCTCAGGCGAATTGCTGATGAGCTTGATCCTACCGTCCCCACACTTCTTTGTGGGAATTTCAACACAGTTTTCGACCGTTCTGTAGATTGCAGAGGCTCTGACTCCTCTGACACCTAGAGGGAGAGTTCTGCTGCTCTAAAAGCGCTCTCTGAGTCTTCTTGTTTTGCTGATGCCTGGCGATATCTTCACCCCGACACGGCAGGCTTCTCTTGGACCGGGCTGGACGGCGCTGTTTCATGTATTGATCTGATTGGTTGTCCTTATGTTTGGGTAGCGTCTATGTTGTCTTGTCACCTTGTTCCTTATCCCCTTTCTGACCACAGTGCTCTTCTGGTTTCTGTCTTTGTTCCTGGTGTCCTCCCGCCTTGTCCTGGTTTCTGGAAGTTGAACACCTCTGTCCTTGGTGAGGACGGCTACGTTCAGCTGATTACATCTTTTTGGAATGGTTGGTGTACTAAAATGACTTCCTTCTCCAGCCTCGCCAAGTGGTGGGAGGTTGGTAAGAGAGAGATTTGGCAGCTTACATAAGATTATTGTGTTCGGCGGGCTTGGGAGACTCGTGCATCTAGAGATGTCTTGGTGCGCCTTGCTGTTCATTTGAAGGCTTGTTTCGATGAGGATTTGGTCTCAGCTCATGAGCCTTATCGCTCCAGGCTAAATCGCCTGGCTGAGTTTGATCTTGCTGCAGCCAAGGGAGCGCAGGTTCGCTCCTGGATCCGTTGGGTCAAGGAAGGTGAGACCTCCTCGTCTTACTTTTGTCGTTTGGAGAAGAAGCGCCCCGTTGATAGCTGGATCTCTGCTATTCGCAACCCTAGTGGCTGTATTGTATCTGACCTGCATGACCTGTGTGATTCTTTCTCTCCCTTTTACTCGGATCTTTTCACTGCTTCCCCTGTGGACTCCTTTGCTCAACAGTCTCTCCTTTCTAATCTGTCTTCTGCACTTTCTCGGGATCAGGCCGACCTATGTGAGGGTTACTTAAGTGTAGAGGAATGTCGAGAGGCTCTCATGGGTATGGCCAGAAACAAGGGCCCCGGGTCTGACTGCCTGCCCATGGAGTTCTATGTTAAATTTTGGGATGTTCTTGGCTCTGATCTTGTCACTGTCCTTAACTCTTGTTTCAATGCCGGTCTTCTCTCTTCCTCTAAACATCGTGGTGTCATCTCTCTGTCATTTAAGAAGAGTGATCGGCTCGACCCTTGCAACTGGCGACCGATCACCCTTCTTAATGTTAACTACCAGCTGGCTGCTACGGTTCTTGCTGGGCGTCTACTTAAGGTCATCCATCTCATTGTTGCGGATGACCAGACGTGTGGGGTCCCGGGGAGTACATTGGTGAAAATGTTGCTTTTTTTGCGGGATGTTGTCCACTATGCTTCTTTCTCTGGACAACCCATTGTAATCCTTTCCCTTGATCAAGAAAAGGCCTTTGATAGAGTGGATTGGGGATTCATGCGTTCGACTTTACTAACTATGGGCTTCGGCCAATCTTGTTAAATGGGTGGACTTGTTCTATACTGACGTTTCTAGAGCTGTGTCTGTTAATGGCTATCTATCTTCCTTCTTCTCACTGTCCTCTGTCCCCACTCTTGTATGTGCTTGTGTCTGAAGTGGGCTGTTAACGTTAGAGCTAATCCCTGTATCGAAGGCCTGACCCTCCCTGGGTCTTTGTCCCCTCTTTCGCCCATCTCGCCATATGCAGATGACACGTCTCTTGTTGTCGTTTCGGATAAATCTATTCGTGCAATCTTTGAGGTATATGCCATTTATGAGAAGGGCTCGGGAGCAAAACTCAATCAAAACAAATCGAAAGGTCTCTGGTTAGGCAGTTGGGCTGGTAGGCTGGATCCTCCAGTCCCACTTGATTGGTCCTCGGTTAAAATCAAGATGCTGGGCATTTCTGTTGGTCCTGTTGACCTCGAGGTTGACAATTGGCAACCGAGGATCAATACTAGTTGAAAAGGTTCTTTCTTCTTGGAGGCAACGGTCTCTGTCTTTTAAGGGCAAAGCCTTAGTCATTAATCCACTTGCTTTGTTCCGAGTGTGGTATGTGGCTTCTCTAATCCACATGCCCGACTGGGTTACCTTGAAATTGGTTAGGCTAGCCTTACATTTCTTCTGAGATGGTAAACGTGAACTTGTACGTAGATCTGTTGTCATTCAACCACTGATCAGGGTGGTTTCTCGGTGGTAGACGTGCAACAGAAGGTTTCATCTCTTCTTGTTCAGTGGGTGGGGAGGTCTATCTCCTCTCATGCTAACTAGTCTCACTTCCTTACTTTTTGGTTCTTCTCGTGTTTCAACTGTTCAGTGCTTGATGTTTTTACACAACCCTTGGCGTTTAGTCCTGTTGCTTTGCCCCGGTTCTATCAGTCACTTCTGCTCTCTTGATGTAGTTTCAATGGTTCTTTTTCCGCTTCTCGCTCCTATCCGGTTATGGGTTCTTCATCGTCTGAGCATACTATGCCAGCATTAGCATGGCTGCTAAATCTTGCTACTCGTACCTTCTGTCTGTTAGTCTCTCCCCGCTGCACTGCATTGCAAAGTTTCGTCCTATTTTTGGTGACCTTTACTGGCCGACCACCTCGAAGTCTCTATTTCTCTTTCCGCTAGACCGCCCTGTCATTGACCTTAACTGGAAGATTGCACATGGAGTGTTGTATACTGTGGATCGCCTCCTCTCTTTTGGCTACGCCTTAGATCCTGCTAGTTTCTGCTCCTCGCCTTTGGACACCGCTCACCATCTGTTTTATGAGTGTCCCCTGGCACAAAGTGTTCTCTCCTGGCTCCAATCTTTATCACTGCGTCATGTCCTTTTTGGCTTCTCTCCAGATGGGCTGGTCTCTGTTCCGAGGATCGTTGCTTATCTCTTGAACATCTGTAAGTACTTCATCTTGCTAGCTCAGAACGACTTTCGTTTTCGGGACACTCGACCGGGGGCCATAACTGTTATCGGTCAAGTAAAGGCCCGGGTGGCCTTCTACTTACCGCTCTATTTTAAGCATTTCTGCTCTGCTCGACACAAACTTTACTTCTAGCGTCAGTGGTGTGCAAATGGTACCTTGGAATCTATTGGTGAGGGTGGCCTCTCCATCACGTCGTAACCCTTTTTAACCCCTTCTTATTTGTTCTTGCTTGAGTGAGTGTTATACTATCGTGCCTTCTGCTGGATCTGCTGTTAGAGTGAGTGTGTCTGTGGTTCCTATGGTCGCCTTAGTTGGTTGTACTGTGGCTCCTTCTCCTGGATCTGCTGGTCTCCTTTACTGGTTGTACTGGCCCTAGTCTTTGCTTGAGTGAGTGTGTTGTTGGGCTGGTCCCGTTTCTTTGCTAGTGTGTATGGTTTGCTCGTTTTAGTTCCCCTTTTGGGGCCTTTTTAAGTGAGTGTGTTTTTAGGTATTTTCAGTTAGTCTAGTGCCCGCGTCTTTTTACTTGTTCTGCTGTCCTGTACATTTGTGTTGTATATGACTTGTCCTGTACTGTTTGTAGGGGCGGGGGTTCGATTCCCCCAGACAGTTTCTGTACTGGTGTACTGCCCCGGTTTGCTGTGTCTGGTACTAGACTTTAAGTCTGGCGGCATTGCACCACCCTACTGGGGGCCAGCCATTCACTGTAAACACAAAAAAAATTGGCAGGAGGCACTGTGATCAAGGAGGCAGTCCTCTCAAGGTGAGGCCCTCTCACTGCACTTCCATTGGGTTGGCCCTTGCGATTACCCCAAAGGTGGGTAACTCGAACGTATAATTTCTGGTAGTGGGGACCTGCGTTCACACTAGTCCCCGGTTTTGTAGTAATTCTTGTATTTACCGCGGTCCACAGGTTATTCAAAAACGTGCGCCAATGACTCAGATTAGTAACATGCGTGTGTGTGATTGTTTCACATACAGGTGATCAATTGATAAATCACGGAGAGAGAGAGCGAGCGCGGAAAGGAAAGAGAAGAGGAGAAGTCTCCAGGGACCAAGAAAGAACGTAAATTATCTTGGAATATAAGTTGATTTCTAGCTAAGCTAGCATGTTATTTAAAAAGCAGCTCAGTAGAGAGTAGAGACTGAAATATTTTACTCTCTCAAAGGTGAAGTGAAAGTCGCAAGGGATGTTCAAGAACAAGGATGGTCCACAATTGAAAAGCAAGAAAGCAGGATCATAAACATCCGTCTATACCGTGAGTACATTTCTCTCACTGCTTTGAAAGAGAACTTGTTTGCTTGTAAATATTAAACTCACCCTTTCTCTCGTTGGTCTTTACTGCACGGCGCTGGTTTCGGCGTTTAATTTAAACTGTCGACCGTTAATGATAAATGCTAACAAACTCGGTCTTGTGTTGTCAATAGAGGGCAACTAGTTCTTGGCCTTTTCGCTTGTTTCTCTGGTGTTCGCAGTCGTTTTCTCGGCCTCTAGTTGCACTTAAAAGCGAAGGTAGACTTGTGGAAGCTGTGATTTGAAAAAAGTGATGTCACAAGCGGTGATTTGAAGTCACAGAGCAAAATGGAATATTACCGCACGCTATCGAACCAACGCGCGATCTATGTCCAAGCTATGTTATTGTGAAAAAAAATGACCCCACAACTTAATAACTTCGAAGGATAATTCGGCGTAACTTTGGAACTAACAACAGAGATACATTCCATTAAGCAGTAAAACTGCAAAAATGATGAAAACATTCCATGAAAAATAAAGAAAAGAAGAAGCCTACAACACAGGGTATTCCCAGGCGGTCACCCATCCAAGTACTAACCCTGGCCGACAGGGCTTAACTTTGGTGATCAGACGAGAACCGGCGTTCTCCTGTGGTATGGTTGTAGGCGAGAGAAAAGAGAGAAAATTTGACTTCTTATACCGAGTATGGTGAACATGTAAGCGAGGCATTACTTCATTACCCTCCTCAGGCAACCCTGACCTTCAGAACAGGCTACGAAGTCTTCCTTTGTAGCTGTAAATAAATTTATAGGGCCACTTACACGGAGCTTCGGGGCTGTATAAACCCTTTAGGGCCTAGTAAGCGGTCCCAGTCTGCCTCGTTTTCGTGTTCCCTGCCCTCCTACAGGTTAATGGCAGAGCTGTTAGGGCCTCGGACACACACTGTAGTGTCCTGAAGAGCTTGGCCAAGTATCTGTGCTCAGACTGAGTCAATGATTTCTCCCTGTCCTCACATAGAGTGCCAGATGCATCATAGGATGTGACAGTATTGCAACCACCATATCTAGGATGAGGAAGAAGCCAACCATCCTAGGTCAGGAGGACCTAAAGGGCCATCGCTTCTTGGCCTTTTGGCTAGATCTTGTCAGAAGACCCCCCTAGATCTCTTAGGTGGTAAAAGAGGAGCACCTGTCTCGACCTACGAGATGTCTCTTTCGACTGCTTCCACGCTTGTGGGAGAGCCATTGATCGAGGAAATCAACAGTGATGGTACCAGTGCGATGCCCGAGTTGTTTTTAAGACCTTCAAAGAGTCTCCCCCCCGGATAATTCTGATCATGTCCCCCGGAGCTGCCGGATATTATGCAAGCTTTGCAGGATGCCGGACACAAGTTCCAAACCATTTCCTTTAACTCATGGAAGTTTGCTGGGTAACAGGCTCGTATAAAGAAGGAGTTTTCAGTGTGTTTTTTGGTTGACACGGTTGTTACCAGCCAGGACATTGTTGTTGGCGTCTACAAGGCCGGAATTGATATTGACATCATTTTCGTTTAGCGGAAAGCAAGCAACAAAACATGGATTGTAAGTTTCCATTCCAAAGTCGCCAAGGATGCCGCCCTT
The DNA here is from genome assembly GCA_942486025.1 of Porites evermanni. Taxonomy (NCBI): domain Eukaryota; kingdom Metazoa; phylum Cnidaria; class Anthozoa; order Scleractinia; family Poritidae; genus Porites; species Porites evermanni. The sequence continues at coordinate 80,337 of CALNXI010000481.1, read as the reverse complement.
AATGAGCCGAGTGTCAAGATTGCGGGCTGTGCTGTTTTCCTCGGCGACTGCAAGAATAGAGTTTCTATTGTCAAGTTGTATAAGCTCCCTGTCGAGCTGCCGGATTCCATTGTTTTCGGCCGCCAGTCTCACTACGGGAAGGTGTACTCTTTCTGACGCGACCAGCTTGCGGAGGGTATTTTCAATGGTGTTCTACGGCTCGAATGATTATCAATAAGCCCATCCCGTCCCAAGCTTTTATTGCAGGCGAATTTGTGAGAATATGGTATCGTTCTCAGCCGAAGACCTGTAGAAAGTGTGGTGCAGAAGGGCATTTAGCGGCGGCCTGTTCTTCGCAGCATTGCTTTAATTGTGAGCAGCCCGGTCATCGATCCGAAGAATGTCCGCTACCGCCTCTTTGCAGAGTTTGCCTCAGGGAAACACACTCAACTACGCGCTGTCCTTCAATTTAATATAGCTCGAATATTTCTACGGTGGAAGTGACAGCTGTAAGCTACGCTAAAGCAGCAGAAAAAGGAAAAGAAGCTGATGTAGCAAAACAAGCAGAGGAAGAGAAAAAGCGCGCAGATGAAAAATCACATGCTGAGCGAGCAAGACGCAAGGAGCACGCGAAGAAAGAACAACGCGACCACGTGAAAGGAATGCGAGGAGCTTGAACGGAGGAAGAGAGAGGAGAGAGATCGCAAGGCAAGTCATCGTGAACACAAGGACTACGAGTGCAGAAGAGAAGGCAGGTGTGATGAGAGACGGGATGACAGACGAGCTGATCGACGTGATGACCGACAAGAGGACAGACGAGATGATAGGAGGAGGGATGAGAGGAGTGATCGCGAGCATGACCGGTCTCATTCCAGTCTCATTCCAGTTCCGATGATGATCATGAATGGATCACGGTTTCTCGCCGGAAGTCTAAAAGCAGGTCTCACTAAACTTATTATAATTTCTCTTCAGGTCCCTTAAAATTCTCTCCATCAATATTCGTGGGCTTGGTAGTGCCCGTAAACGCAATATTTTTCTTCACGAGTTAAATGAGAATCTTGATTATGATATTTTTCTTCTACAAGAAACGTATATCTCCTGTAAAACTTAAGATGATCTTGTTGAGAAGAATTTAAAGGGCCAATGTTTCTTTTCCTTTGGGATAGGTAAATCGGCTGGTGTAGCTATTTTTATTTCTCCTAATTTTTCCGGGAATATTATCCGCTATGTTCACGACACTGATGGCAGAATTTTAAGTCTTCTTGTTAATTATAACTCTTTTAAGTTTAACGTCATTTGTCTTTATGCACCAAACACCGTGTCTGACCGTAGATTATTTTTTAATTGTCTACATGCCTTTTTTCTATCACCCAGTTATTTAATTTTAGGTGGCAATTTCAATTGTATTGATTCTGACCTCGATCGCTTGAATATTAAATCGGACTTTAGCGCGGACAAGCGCTGCTTTTCAGCCCTTAAGTCCGATTTCTGTCTTCTTGATATTTTTCATAAGAAGAATCCGAAGGCGATTTCTTTTACTTTTTCTAATAAGGATTTTTCTCAGGCTTCTTGTCTCCATCGTTTTTATATTTCTTCCTCTCTCCTCCAGTCAGTTCATGGAAATAATTGTTTCCCTTGTTCCCTCTCTGATCACGACATTGTCAATTTGTTTTTTTCCCTGGTTAATGTTTCTATTCACGGAAGCAGTGTTTGGAAAATTTAACTGTTCTCTTCCTTCCGATGATGACTTTATGAATGCTATGACCCTCTTGATTACTACTGAGAAGGAAAAAATTCCTCTGTTTAGTTCGCTAGCAGATTGGTGGGATAACTTGAAAATTCAGATTCGCCGTACTTGTATCAATTTTTCCTCTCGAAAACGTAAACAACTTCTTTCCGAACGCAATTCTTGAACTAAACGTTTACTTAGAGCTAAATCGGCTGTTTTTGCTGGCGATCACGACCAGATTTCTGATGTAAACAAACTTAAGTCTCCCTTAGAAGCAGTCATTAACAGCGAGTGTGAAGGCGCTAAAATCTGCTCGCGAGTGCGATGGATTGAGGAGGGCGAGAAACCCACTCGTTTGTTTTTTTCGCCTAGAGCGTTAACGCGCGGAGAAGAATATTTGAGTCCTTTTTCGATGAATCCGGCAAGGAAAAATTCTCGCATAATGACATTGAGCGTTTTTTGGTTGACTTTTACAAAGCGCTAATCTCTAAGGATTCCCTTAATATGCAAATTCCGACTGAAATTATAGATGATCTTGACCTTTCTTTGTCTGATGCGGAACGAGAACAATGCAAAGGATTATTCACAAAAGATGAGCTTTTTGCCGCTTTGAAAGTCCTTCAGACCGGTAAATCGCTTGGTTCTATTGGCCTTCCTATTGAATTTTATTCGGCTTTCTGGGATTTGTTATGCGATCCCCCACTTTCTGTTTTAAATGACTGCTTTCGGGTTGGCTCTCTTTGTACGAGCCAGTGCGAGGTCCTTTTGTGTCTTATTTATAAGAAGGATGATAAACGTTTAGCTTAAAATTGGCGGCCTATCTCGCTTCTTAATTGTGATTATAAATTAGCGTCCAAAATGATTACGGATCGTCTGAAACAAGTTATGCCCTCAATTGTTCATTCTGATCAAACTTGTAGCGTAGATGGTAGATCAATTTTTTCTAACTTACACTTGATCCGTGATACCCTAGACATCAAATAAAACAGATGAGACCGGGATTTTAGTCATGCTTGATCAGATGAAAGCTTTTGACAGGGTCGATCACAAGTTCCTCATAAGAGTGTTAACTAAGTTTGGTTTTGGACCGTCTTTTTGTCGCTGGGTTTCTATTTTTTATTCTAATGTCTTTTAACAGATCATTTGTAACGGCAAACTTTCTACTCCTGTTTTCTTAGAGAGGGGGGTTAGACTGGGGTGCCCTCTCTCCCCCCTTCTCTATGTCCTAACTTCTGAGGTCTTGGCGAACCAAATTCGAAAAAAACCCCGCGATTGAAGGCTTCCTGCTCCCTGGAACAGGTGGCCTTCGATTTACGATATCGCAATACGCAGACGATGCCACTATTTTTGTGAAAAACGAGAGATCTCTCTGTCACCTTCTAGAGACTGTGAACAGGTATGAGAGGGGGTCTGGGGCCAAGCTCAACACCGCCAAGTCCGAAGCAATGTGGCTCGGCAGGTGGAGAACTTATGGTGCCTCCCCCTTCGGTCTACAATGGGTTAACAAACTTAGAATCTTAGGAGTTTATTTTCAAACGGATAAGTTACTGTTGATGAAGAAAACTGGCGATCGAAATTAGATAAGTTAAAAAAGACTTTAGGGCTATGGTCGCAAAGAGATCTTTATTTTCTAGGCAGAGGCATGATTTTAAACGTCCTCGGGGCTGGCAGATTTTGGCATGTTGCAAAAGTACTGCCCCCCAAATGGGTTTCTGTCGAATATAAGCGAGCTGTTTGGCCTTTCGTCTGGAAATCCAAGTCCGAAACTGTAAGCCGAGCGCGTTGCATGGACCCATCGCACGTGGGGGTCTGAATATTGTTGCCTTTAAAACCAAGTGTTCAAGTTTGCATTTGTAGAGTCTCTCTGGGTATCGGGAGGGATCCGGCACATGCAAATGGCACTTTCTAGCTCGCTACTTTTTCGGAAATCGCTTTTTTAATCTTGATCAGAGTTTTGATTTTTCTTCTCGTTTGATTCCTTTGTCCTCCGAGCCCTCTGCTTTTTATCGTAATTGTCTATCTCCGTTGTCTTCCCTGCATAGTAAACACGGCTCATTACCGCACGATTTTTCTTGTAAAAATTTGTATAGTCTCCTTCTAGATCTTCCGAGCACCTCTCCGGGTTCCTCTGGTTTCTGGGCTGCTTCGCTTAAGAGGCCGATTAACTGGTGGGCTGCGGTTTGGCGCGCGTCTCGTCTTAAGTTGATCGAGAATAAGAAAACTGATTTACTTTGGCTCATAATTCACCGCGCAATTAAAGTTTAATATGCACTGAAAACTTGGGGATACAAAGTTAAATCTGATAAGTGTGCTCCGTGTTCCCAAGTTGAAACAATTGAGCATTGTTTTCTTTTTTGCCCTTGCATGTGCGCTGTGTGGAATTATTTTACGCGTTATATGTCTCGTTTTTCTAATTTCCCTTTTTCTGTTAACTGTTCTTGTGTTTTCTTTCCTTTCTCGTCTCGTGCTTCTTCACCTTCTTTCTCGCTCTACTGTTACTTGATCGCTACAATATTATTTTGGATTTGGCAAACTAGGAACCTTGCAACTTTTCGAAATTCTGTCTTGAATGCTAACCAAATTATTAACCTGATTAAGAAAGATATCTCCTGCTGTATTTTACGTGCAAAATAAGACGCAATAGAAAAAACTTCTGGTCTACTGGTAATATTCTCTGTAAGATTTCTGATGCTCACTCTTTTTGTTTTCCCTTACTGTCCATTTAGCTGCTCCTAGATATTTTTGTTTACTGAGAAGTACATAGCCACTTTTAATTCTAGTTCGCTTTGTTTAGCTGTTTCTACATATTTGTATATAGCCGCTTTAGTTTACTTAAGGGAACCTCTGTTAATTTACTTTCAATTAGTTCCCACAAGCCTTGTATATAGCCGCTTTAGTCTTAGTTTGCTCTATCTAGTTGCTCCTTAATTTTTCTAGCCGCCTTAAGTTAGTTTTGCCTATGAACATTTAGTTTGTTGAACACCTTGCACATAGCCACTCTAGTTTATTTAAGTGAACCTCTGTTAAGTGAATTTCCATTAGTTCCCGGAAATCTTGTTTATAGCTGCTTTCGTTTTTATTTGCTCTATTTAGCTGCTACTTAATTTTTGTCTAGCCACCTTATGTTTTGCCTATGATCATTAGGTTGTTGAACGCCTTGTATACTAGGCATACCTATCGATAGAGTGCCAACGAGCGAATCATGCGTATTTTGCTTAGGAATAACATTCCTTTTCTTTCCCCATTTGACCGTTTCTTGGGCCCTTCCTCTTGTAAGGATTATTTTCTTGAAAAGGTGTTATGCATGTAAGTACTTTATGAGGTTCCGGAGGAGAGTCAGTTCTTAGATTCAGTCTGGTGGCTTTACAAACCTGCTATGTAAAAGGGTGAAGTGTCACGAGGGATCTTTTTTTAGAGAATAAAATCAGCTTTGCAGAGGAAGCGATCGGCAATATTATTAAGTCCAGCTACATGATCTACTGTCGGTTAGGTTTCATATCGTAGATAAATATTTGCACAGTTTAATCATTTAAACCTCCTTTCAAATTTCCCAAGGCTTTTTGTTACCCGACTGAAACTTAGAATGATTCGCTGCGCTATTTGAAATGTTTCCTAGGACATGTGATGTACGGCACGACGGTATTTTATTTCATTGCTTTATACACTCGGCCACGTTTCGAAAAAATTCTTTGTTTTCTTTTCCTTTGTCGTTCACTTTAGGCTTGGAATTCGCTTTTATTCTCATTTTTTTAGTTTGTTGGTTAGATTTTTTCCCCAACACCAGGTTTTCCAACAGAAGCGACTGTATTCTTCATGTCAAGCTTTCCTTATCTCCTCGCGTAATCTGATCCTTTTTAGTGGTGAGAATATCGGGTGTTGCATATGGAATACTTTTGCTGTTTCACAAAGTTCTCTTCGTTAAAACTTACCATTATGGCCCCTAAAATTAATACAGTATATCAAGTGCTCATGTTTCTTGACTACAGTGGCAAAGTTTGACAAATAAATTTAGGTAAATAAACACAAGAAGTCGAGACGGCCGGAATTGTGTGACATTTTGTATTTTAAAAAGCGTGCCACATTCAACTTTAGCCCGTGCGATAGGTACTGCCTTTTGATTGGTTGAGAACTGACCACTTGGTCTCAGGGGAATCTACATTACATCAGGTTACACATTTTTCAGCTCGATCGAGTATTTTTCTGCCTCTCGACCCAGTCTTGTGCGGCTCTATTCTGCTGCCGCCTCGCCATCCAAGCGTCTTTGCTCGGATGGCTCGTTGGCAATAACCGTTCTAGTTTATTTCAGTTAACCTCTCTTAACTTTATTACCATTAGTTCCTGGAAGTCTTGTAAATAGTTAGTGTTAACTTAGTTCCACTTTCTTTGGAAACTCCTCTTCTTGTAAATACGTCGAGTTGGCTGTTCAATAAAACACCCCTGTGGGGGTTTTTATATTAAAAAAAAAATCTGTTTCTTTCTAGAGATCTGTAAATAAATTATTTAAAGAAAAGAATAAAGTATGTTTCTTACGCCATTAGGACTGTAGTTTTTACAAAGTTGTGGTTTTTTGTTTTTAGAGGGCTTGCCCTCTCAAAAATCCTTTCTTATTAGTAAAGCGATTGCCAGGTGGTTCCTCGCAAGGAACACATGCTTTACGAGTCGTTTTTGATGAGTCTCGTGAAGATGTAGTTGCTGTCGTTCGCGGGGTCAATGGCCCCATTTTACCTGCTCGTTTTAATGAAATCGTAGCTGGAGAAGTTGGGGAATAAGTTGTAAGACCAGAAGATGAGAACCGTTTACCAGGCCAACCGCTAACTGCCTTTTTTTCGCCTCAAATCCGTTTTCCTTCGTGTGATGTTTTGTCCGCCCTACAAGAAGCTGGCCTCGATGGCTCAATTGTTGCGTGTATTCAACATAAAGCTAGTGGTGAAATCTTGTTAACTTTTCGTAAAGGTGAACTTAAAGAACGCTTTGTTCGTTCCAGAGTTTTCAAAGTCAATGGTGCCCCTTATGCTATTCAAGACGTTGACTGCCCGCTTACTTTTGTGCAAATCTTCGACGTGCCACATGAACTCCCTGACTCAGCGATCATTCAACGATTAGCAGATCATTGTGAAGTTGTCACCTACCAACGTGGTTTTTTTCGCAACCCTGGATGGGAAAATGTTCAGGATGGAAGCCGGCATTACCATGCTCGAATGAAAAAGCCCATCCCTAGCTACATGCGCTTCGGCAAGACCTTTATTCAGTTTTGTTATGTAGGACAGCCTAAAACGTGCTGCCTTTGTCACTCAGCTTCGCATTTCGCCAACGCCTATCATACAATCATCTGTTTTAACTGTGAAAAAACCGGTCACCAGGCTGGCGATTGCCCTGCTCCTATTGCTTGTAATATCTGCAAAGCTACAAGTCATCTGGCTTGCAAATGTCCTTTTTCTTGGACCAACGTCACCGAAATTCTTTCTGACAATCAACCAGACAACACACTGCCTATTCCTTCGACTGACTCGCCTACGGACAACAACGAACCATCTTTGGAAATTTCTCAGTTCTCGGTTGGCCCAGCGACTGCTCACCAGCTCGACCAAATGGAAAGCGACGCTACTATTACTCCTGACGAACATCAACTGACTGACGAAGTACTCTCTACCGCCTCTGACGATGATGAAATTTCCAGGATTCCGCCGAACTGTTTGAACCGAGCAAGGAAAATATTTCAGCAACCCCTACGCCTAACCCTCCTTTATCGAATGGCCGCAAACCCGCTAAGCACATCGATAGTTCAGCACCGACAAGGATCACTACCCAACCTACACTCGTTACTGGCAAAGGACGTGAACTTTCCAACGAAAACACTCCTCTAGCCAAATGAAATCATTCTCGAAATAGGACAAACAAACACAAGAAACACCATCTAAAGAAAACTTAATGGACCTGGTATGTTTTGTTTACTTTAAATCCTGTTATTTGCCAGAGTTCTCTTTTTCCTTTTTCCGTATAATTCAGACTAAATTTATCTACTTTAAATAAGGGTTTGGATCGGGTTAACTGACAACTGACAACTGACAAATGGCCAAAATTTTAACTGACAACTAGGCTACAATTTAACTGACAACTGACATTTGTAGAGAGTTTTACTGACAACTGACAAAAGATCTTATTGCCCTAAATATCCTTTAAAACCTGTTGTAAATAACAATGTTTTACTCTTTTCGTCAAACAATTGCACGTTTTATATCAAATCTTAGCAGCAGGAAGCTTGAGTGTCATATTTCGTTAATAATTTACTGTATGACCCATGTACATCAGGGTCATAATTTTCACCTCTGATCTCGAACTTACAAACTCACGCTGAGCAGTGCCGAGCACGTGCCAGCTTATATGATGGCTGCCAATGCTGGCGTTATTAAAGCAATTGTAAGCTTTTACCGCATTAATTCGGATATGGCATTCGAAAGACATAGAAGCCGTATTCCGATAAATGACTTAAATACAGTACATGCTCTCAAAAAGCACCTTATTCAATTCCTTGGTCTGAAGGAACTAACAATTAAATATGGCCTTGGAGATTTCGATATAAAGCTTTATCGGATGGCACCGAAACCGGGTGGGAAAAGTGATAACTTCGCCATTACAACGGACGACCAGTGGAAGCTGGAACTTCCAAGTATGCTGGATGACGCAGGAAGCGAAATGAACAGTATGTATTCTTAGTGCTTGTGTATTTGTTTCATGTAGTGGTGTAAATATAAGCATGCAAGTTAGTTCGGAAAACCTTCTGGGTACAGCTACGCTTTCAGAATATTTTCGCTCTTGTTTTCACATAATACACTATGTAACATTTATTTTTCTTGAAATTATTTGTTATAATTACGGTGGCCTAAAGTATGACTACATTTTAAAGCTTTGCGGCAGCGGTGCAAACCACCGCGTGTGCTTGCTTCTCAACACCTTTCCTGGAGGGATTGTACACGTCAGATTTTAGTTGTGTCGGTTGATCGTATGTAAATTCATACATTAAAACATGCAGTACAGCAGCTAAAAACAAAACATTATAGAAACCAAACACTTCACCCCTCCAAATGAAATACTAATTCACTGATGATTGTATGCCGAGCAAGTCACTGGGCTTATTTCCTGCTAGTCTGTCCACAGACCCTCTATTTTGTCTAGAGTTCGTCGAGATCACAAACAAAATAGAAACCGCGGGGGATTTGAAAGCGCGCTTACGTAAGGGGGTGGCCATGGGGAAAGACAAATATATCCTTTTCTGCGCCTGCTTTGCGGCCACTGTCGCCCTCCGCGCACTCGAAGAAAATAACTCTTTGCAAAAAATAACCGTCTGTGGACAGACTAATTTCCTGCGATTTTGTTCACCAAAGTATTAAATCGTATTAAAAGTTTTACTGTACTCATACAAATTACCGCTTAAAATTCCAATGTCAGATATTTTAATTTCACTCTGAGCTTTTTTTTGGCAGTTCACGTTGTACAGAAGAAAATCAATTGGGCTAATAAAGATGGAGTTGTAGTAATAGCTGATCAACAGCAAAAGAAGCACCGATCAATTCTGCCTACAGAGAGAGAAAACAATACAGAAGGCAAGAAAAAGAAAAGAAAAAGCTGCGAGGAGGCCAAGGAAGACAAGTCTTTGTCAAAAAGGCTCAAAGAAAGTGGGCAAAATGTATCCAGTAATTTGAAACGAAACGAGGGACAGGAACGCGAGTTTCAACTGTTAAATGAAGGTATTGAAAAACTAAATTAGAGTGCTCTTAACCACAAAAATGCTCCTCTATGATTAGTGCCAGGACATACACAGGCCGGTCGCATTTCTTGAAGAATGAATGAGAACTTTCGGTGTCAGATAGTAAGTATGGGTAATCAAATGTCGACAAATGAAATTAGGAAATCAGTAAGACTAGTAATTTCACGCACGTTTTGTCAAAATTATAATAATGTCGCAAGCCTTTACTTTTAATACCATGGGTGACAAATTAGTCAACTTAAGCTCATAATCGTGGGTGTTTGGTGTGTCTATTGTATCGAGAAATTTCGTGCTAAACATTGTCATAGTAATTTTGTAATTTCACATGATTACAAATTAATGCTGAAATTTCGCACCAAAATTAAGGAGTAACTTGCCACACATAGCATGATGTTATCATGATAACGCACCATCAAGTCTCTTATAACACTTTGTTTGAAATAAACAGTATGTTTATGGGAGATAAAGATATGTCACGGCCATGACATTTGCAACCCATTTCCTTCAGCAACAATAAATTGCTTGTCTTTCTTTCAGAACTTAAAGTGTTGCAAGGTTCAACAGCCGACAATGAAGATTTATTCAAGTGTGGAATTTGCTCAAAGGTTCTACGAGTTGCTGGCACTAATCGCACAACACAAGGGAAGGTGTCCTATTTCAAAACAGGTAGGTTGCAATGTACTTTTTATAGTTGTCGCTATTTTCAAGTATAAGCACCCATATTGTTTACAGCGCACTATGATCGATCTGTAAAAAGACGAGAATCATCTCTCGGAGGTTCCAAGCGCACAGACAACTACTTCAGTATACCTTCCAACAGTCAGCAGCGTGATGATGCGGATGCCGTGATTGTTAATGAGCAAATGGAAGACTTTGAAGGAATCGATGGCGTCATTTTAGACAAGTAAATGATGGAGTGATATGGTTGTTATACAGGTTATTGATTCAAGAGAAAAGAATTTACTCGTTATCATTCTGGGTCTTTGTCTGTCTCACAGTGCAGAGGTATTTTTATTTGACCTTTAAGAAGGGGGACCGCATGGATGCTCGCAATTGGCTTATGATTTCCCTTCTGAATGTCGACCTTAAGATTGATGCTCGTGCCATTGCCGGCTGGCTGTTAAAGGTCATACACTTTGTTGTTGCAAAAGATCAAACGTGTGGGGTGCCTGGCCGCTCTATAGGCAAGAATGTTGCTTTTCTTCAGGACGTCTCATTTGCTACGACTTTTGATTTTCCGGTTGATATTCTCTCTCTCGACCAGGAGAAGGCTTTTGATAGGGTGGATTGGGGTTTTATGTTGTCTACTCTTCGCATTATGGGTTATGGGGCTTCTTTTGTCAACTGGGTTCGTTTGTTTTACACAAATGTTCAGAGCGCTGTCAATGTTGATGGTTACCTATCCTCTTTTTTCTCTTTGTCTTGTGGTGTCCATCAAGGCTGTTATTTGCGCCGTTTTCCGAACTTACGATTGGTACGAAAGAGGCTTGGGTTCAAAGCTCAACATGTCTAAGTCAAAGGGTCTCTGGCTGGGCCCGTGGTCTGGGCATCTTGACCCTTCATTGGATCTTGATTGGACTTCAGTTAAGATCAAGGTCCTTGGCGTTTACTTTGTCCTGGGGATCTTGCTGGTGATAATTGGTGGCTTAGGATTTCAGCAGTTGAGAGCGTTCTGTCTTCTTGGAAGCAGCGCCTTCTCTCTTTCAGGGACAGGGCTCTTGTAATCAAGGCACTAGCTTTATCCGGGGTGCGGTATGTGGCCTCTCTTGTACACATGCCCCCTTGGGTTTTGGGTGAACTTTGTAGGCTGGTTTTTGACTTCTTCTGGAAGGGCAAAAGGGACCTCGTTGCTCGTCCTGTTGTCGTTCAAGATTCTCCTGTTGGTGGTTTTTCTGTTGTGGACGTCAAACTTAAAGTACAGTCTATGTTAGTGTTGTGGGCAAAGCGCTATGTGCCTTCTTCCAGCTGGTCTGTCTTCCTGTCATTTTGGTTCCATTCTGTGTTTAACTCTTCCCCTGTGGATGTGTTCTCTAGCCCTTTTGCCTTTAGTCCTCGAACGTTGCCCTCCTTCTATCAGTCTCTGCGTTTGGCTTGGCATGCTGTGGATGGCTCTTTCTCTTCATCCCGCTTCGCCTTGGTGATGTCCTCGTCTGACCCTCACCAGCTTGCCATAGCCTCCAACATCACCGTTAAGTCTGCCTATCTGTACCTGTTGTCGCTGATTTTTACTCTGCTCCACTGTGAGCAAACATTTTTCCCTGTTTTTGGCACCCTGTACTGGTCTGCCACTTGGCGCCAGCTTTACTTTTTTGATCTTGATCGGCCTGTTGTCGATCTCTCCTGGCAGGTTGCTCGTGGGGTTCTCTACATTGTTGACCGCTTGATCTCGTTTGGGTATTCTCATGACCATCATTGCTTTTGTGGCCCTGTTAATGAGACTCCCTCTCATCTGTTTTTTGGATGTGCTCTCGCTTCTAGCTTACTGTCCTAATGGCATGTCTCTTATGTTTCGTCCTACTCTTTCTTCTTGACATGTTCTGTTTGGTTTCTCTCCCTCTGAGCTTCGTGCTGTTCCTCGTGTTTTCATTGATCTCCTCTGTTTGCTGAAGTACTTTGTTTGGCATGCCCGGAACGACTTTCGCTTTCGTGATGTTCGTCCCGGCGCTCTGCCCATTATTGCGAATACCAAAGCGAGAGCTCAGTTTCATTTGGTCCTTTTTATCATGCGTATCAAATCTTCTCGGCATTGACGCTACTTTCACCACCAGTGGGGTGCGTGCGGTGTGGTTGGTTCTGCTGAGGATGGCGCTTTTAAATTTTGCCTCTAAGCACTTTTCCTTGTCTTTTTAATTGGTCTCCTTCTGCTTGAGTGTGTGTGTCTTTGGTTTCTTGGTCTCCTTAATTGGTTGCACTGGGTTTCCTTCTTGCTTGAGCGAGTGTGTTTTGTTTGTTTTGTTTTTGCTGAGTGAGTTAAGTTGTATTTTAGTCTTTAGTTCCCCTCTTTGGGGTTTTTTACCGGGTGAGTGTGTTCTTAGTTTTATTTCCTGTCTTTAGGCGGTGCTGGCGTCTTTTAACTTGTTCTTTTGTCCTGTATTTTTTAGTCTTGTAGATGTTTTTGTCCTGTACTGTGTATGTAGGGGCGGGGGTTCAATTCCCCCAGTCTGTTTGTGTGCTGGTGCACTGCCTGTTTGTTGCGTTGGTTCTAGACCTTAAGTCTGGTGGCATTGCACTCACCTTAAACATGAGTGAATGAATGAATGAATTTCGCCGTTTTTTATCGCATTAGTCAGTGACGTTGCTTATGTTTTTTTCATCCTGGTTTCATCCCTTTGCTTCAAATATCGTCATGTCATTTGCTGGAGTCACAGCAAGTCATTTAGTTGCTGCAATTCAATACTGTTCGGTAAAGTTCTCAACCCTCTCACTTGCAAAAGCCGAGGAGATTGCACCTGTTCTTTACAACAAGCACTTGATCACCGCAACAGTGGCAGTTGCACCTCTGGGCACGATGCCCACAGATATCTAAACTGTGCTACAGGAATACGCCCAATTCAAGCAAGTTCATCCCATCTTCCTCCGTGACTTTTCTTCAATCAAATCTGGCAAGTTTCAGGTAGTTCCACAACTGAACGGGGAAGGTACTCCCAAAGAGGTTCTCCCGTCTTTCATTACACTACATGGCCGTCATTCTTCTTTGTTTTTCTCGGGTCGCATTTCACGTTGTCCTTATTGTAACTCTGCCGATCACCTGGGACGCGATTGCCCTCATCAAGGTCAACCACGCTGTTTTCCCTGTAATATGCTGGGTCATGTACGAGCAAATTGTCCGGATTTAGCTGCTCAATCAACGGCCACAACCGTAGCTCTCGCAGTTGTTGAAAATCACGAGTCCGCACAAACTTCCTCGCCACCTATACTATGAACTGCAGAACCCACCGCAGTGGCTTCTCAGGATTTCTTCGAGGAAAATTTGTTTACAACCGGGAGTACTATCGGCACTCCCCCTCTTATAAGGACCACTACCCCAGTTACAGCCGCTCTGATCACAGGTCTGAGGAAGATGATGATTGGAAAGTGGTTGAAGGAATAAGAGCCAGAGTCGTTAACTTAGTCAGCCTTTATGCACCATTTCTGATCACAGAGTTTTCTTCGAAAATTTCCATACCTTCTTTTTGCCTCAAGGTTCTTTGGTTCAAGGTTGGGATTTTAATTGCCTTGACTGTTATTGACAGACTGAATATTAAATCAGACTTTAGTACCGACAGGTGAGTCTTGTCCGCCCTGAAGGCCTATTTCTGTGTCGCTGATGTTTGGCGCAAAAGGAATCCCTCCGCGATCTCTTATACTTGGGCAAACAGTGATTTTTCTGAAGCTTCCAGATTAGATCGATTTCTTATCTCGAGATCTTTACTCTCGTTAGTGCGTTCTAATAAATGTTTTCCTTGCACGCTCTCCGATCATGATTATGTAGATTTATTATTGTCCCCTTGCAACGGTAACCCCACGGGGGCGGGGTTTGGAAATTTAATTGCAAACTTTTGGCTGACAGTGATTTTGTTGGTAAAATGCATGATCTTATTCTTTCTCATAATCTTCTTATCATTAGTTTTAGTTGTCTGGGTACTTGGTGGGAAGATTTAAAAACTTCACCCCAGCGTACTTGTGTAGACTATTCTGTTCAAAAACGTAAGCGTTTAAATCGGGAACGTGATTTGTTAACTGAGCAGCTAATCCGGGCCAAACAGCTAGTTTTTTCTGGTGACAACTGATACGTGGATAGGGTTAATGACCTTGAAAAAATTCACTTCTCTGATTAAGAAGAGTTGTGAGGGGGCTTATATACGATTGCGTGCTAAATGGATAGAGGAGGGTGAAAAGCTGACTTGTTTTTCTTTCCTCTTGGGCAGAAACGGGTGGAGAATACATT
>CALNXI010000481.1:30937-58437 GCA_942486025.1 Porites evermanni | reverse complement strand
ACACAAATAAGCCGAAATTGTCAAACTCCTTGTGCCACAGGGCAAAACCGAAGCATTTAGAAGCAGACTCGGCAACTGGATCATGGACGTGTGACAACCGAAGACCAGTCGAGCGAAGATATATGGTGATCAGAGACGCTGTTCCTGAGGTACAGTTCCGTTACGAAGAGGCTGATAGGCGTATTGTTCTCCATGCTCGGCATGCGCGCAGGAATGACAGTGTGATGCACTCTTACACACTGACACTGACACTGACACTGAGCAGATGTCTTTCTCCTACTTCTTGCTCATAGCAAAAGCTAGACTTTGAAAAGGTGCTACATGAAAAAGGGAAGAGGGGCGAACGTTCGATGCAAATCGACCGCGGCAAAGTTAACCACTGCGTCATGAGGAGTCCTTATCGGTGTAAACTCGACCACAGGCTGTGATAACATCTCTGCCTTCTTTGGTAAAGGGAAGTGAAAAACAGTCCAGTTATGGCGAGTATCGCGGGAAAGAATGATCAGTATCTTTAAATTCAAGATACGGAAGCACCCGTGTGTGAACTGTACGGAAAGAAGTGGCACAGTGTGGATGTGCGTGTGCTTACTATGAGATTCATCCCGAGCTTAAGGCGGGAAGGTCAAACTGGAGAATCTGCCGCCATATGAGTCATCTTTTCTACTTTACAGGAGCAATTATCAAGGCTCGATGAGAAGAAGAACCATTGCTCTGCTCCCCTCGTTGGCACGTTAAGTAGAGTAGTTGCAACTCATGCTTAGGAACCTTTCTTCAGCTTATGATGTTTGAGCAGCAAATGCAGTACATGTGAATCTATGTTTATGTTAAATGTTCCAAACGCTGAGTGTCGCAGTGAAGAATGGTGTTATGCGAATGATGTCAGTTATGGGATCATATAATGCTTTTGTTCTAAACTAGACTGAAGAGTGAAGCACGTTTTGAGGTTTGGGGGGGGGAGCACTTCCTTATTTGGCTTATACAGGTCAGGTATGGGCAGCTGAACACAAGGTCTTGAGTATTAAACAGGGTGTAGAATTTTACTGTTAAGCGACTTGAACAGTGTTTTTTTGGGGCTGGAAGCCTTAAAAAGACTGTAAAGGCTTGCGATGAGCAGTTTACATTTGTAGTATCAATAACGTTTTTCCAAAGTACCTACTTCTGTGATGTTAGTTTGAAAAACTACTTGATTCTTTACGTAAAACGAGAAACAAATCAAAGTCAGAATCGTAAACAGGGTAGCGAAGTGACTCATTTCTTAAACAAGGTGGAGCATTGAAGGCCTCAGCGGCACAGCTCTACCAAGACCCCCCTTGAGTGCCTCCCCCCCCCGGGGGGGCACGTTATCTGCCCTTACTTCTGCCTTATTGCTTTTTGTTAGAGGTATGTTTTACTTTGTCGTAGAAAACGACGTTACAATAGCTCTAAATGTATTCTTCTAGCATTGTGATTTCGATGGCTCTAAACCTTCGACGACTGCTTTGGTCGTTATCACTCCATATGGAACAATGCATGATCACCCATATTTTCCTTCCTAGACCCATTTAGCTTTCAGTTAAAGTTAATAAATTTCTTATTTAGGTGATTGAGATATCAGTTGCATACGCTAATTCTAAAAGCAAAATGGTGGTCACTATGACGTCAAACCTGACGTCATCATATCTTAACTAACCTTAACAATGCTAAAATAACATCTCAGATACCTAGAAGTTCAAATCTTCTTCAAAAACATCGTGTGTTTTTAAGAGGGAATCAAAAGTTTGTTTATAAATCCAAGATGGCGACCAAAATAAGGGTTTAAGTGGCAAATTTAAAATTCGATTTACAAAATGAAAGCTACCGTTCTATCCTTGCTGTCATGCATTTTTGTGATGCTTTTTGCTCAAAGATTTAGATTATACATGTTTTTTTCTTCCTCTTAAGTGAGCCATACAAACCCCTTAGCTGATGGACTAACTGGGGCACAAATGTGACCAAAAATCACTGACAAGCCATCAAAGAACAACAGAAGAATCGGTGATTGAATACATGACGAAATACCAATGCAAGCAACTTTGCAAAATAACTATTACAAAGCACGTAATGTATCTAATTATCTAATTTCCGACGTCTAAGGCTATAATAACTATTTTACAGAAACGACTTAAACAAAATAGCCTCAGAAACAAAACATAAATATAGACAGCTAATAGATCAAAAGATTTTAAAAAGACATTAGATGCAATAATTTCACGTGCGCATAACTTGATACTGAAGACAACTTAACTTGAACTTCAGAAGACAAAAACTTATCAAATTCATGACATAATGTAAACAACAACTTACAAAAATATTACAGAGAGACTTGAAAAACGGAGAGAAGGCGTTCATAAATTCATGGCCAAAAATATTTTGCCTTTGGGTATTACCGAACTCAATTCATGGGTAAGAGAAAATCAAAGAAATAATAAGCCAAGCAACAAGGCAGAGTACAAAAACGAGAATTATTTTTGTGATTGAAGATAATTACTAATGAGACGTCTATCCAAAATATGGTGTTCCGGTTCCCACATTGATTAATTTTTAGGATAGAGGAGCCACTTGACCAAGTCCTCAACCTTTCCGTTTCTCTTTCGATGTTCCAGAATTTTTTCTGCACTAAACACAGTTTCAATGTCGATAAACAATTGCTTCCGGAGTTGATTCTTTTGCATTTTGAAGTTGATTCTTTGTCTTTTCTTGGTCTGATTCTTTGTTTGACTCTTTCTCTTTTTGAGGCTGTAGGGACAGTGGCATCTCAATACTGACTGGATTTAAGTCAGTATCTTTAGGATTCGCTTCAGCAGGAATTGGCTCAAAACAATCTTTTGGAATATCAGATTCAATAATGTACGGCTCGGCAGGGTCATCAAAAGGCGGAGGGTCAATTGGTCTCAAATTAGGATCAACAAACGGCTTCATACGATTTGCGAAAAAGCAACTTTTTTATTGGTGATCGTGAGCCACTTAAAATGAACCGTGACAATTTCTCAACGATTCTGTATGGACCCAACCAATTATGCATTAACTTTTTGGATAACCCTTTCCTACTTCTCGGGGTATAAACCCAAGCACGTTGTCCAACTACAAAAACACGTTTTTTTGTGTTTTGATCGTAATAATCCTTCATTTTTTGTTGTGCACATTGTAAACTTTCTCTCGCTAAATTTTGAGCCAATTCGACTTTTTCGACAATACGTTTTGATAGTCAAGGACCAAAGTACTCAAATTATCAGCCGCAGGAGGCAAATACTTAACGTCAATTGTCAAGCGTGGCTCTCGCTCATAAAGAACGTGAAAAGGAGCATCCCTAATTGCATCTAAAACAGAAGTCCTATGCGCAGACAAAATAAGCGGTATGAACTTGTCCCAATCTTTCTGGTTTTTGGAAATATACATTGACAAAGACTGACACAAGGTAGAATTAAACCTTTCTACAAGACCATCGGTCTTTGGGTAATAACTAGAAGTATTGACCTTTTGAATTTGAAGTATTTTACAAACTTCTGCAACGACTTTAGATAAAAAGTTAGTTCCTCTGTCAGAGAGCAACACACGTGGTGCCCCATGTCTAGAAATAATTTCATCAATCAAAAGACGTGCAATAACAGTTGCTTCGACACTAGGCACTGGGAATGCTTCGACCCAACGAGTTAAATAATCACTAAAAACTACAATATACCTACTGCCTTTACTAGAATGTGGAAAAGGACCTTAAACATCAACAGCCACTCTGTCAAATGCACCCTCGACTGGAATCGGAAGTAAAGGTGCCTTTTTCGAATTTCGTGGAGACTTCCTCATTGAACACTCAACGCAAGACGTAACCCAACGTTCTACATCTTTAAACATACTTTCCACCAATATCTTTGCTTAAGTTTATGAAAAGTTTTGTTCAAGCCAAATGAGCACCGGCAATATGATCATGTACATTACAACAAGCTGAGAAAAAGATTCACGAGCATTATGCCTTCGATTAAAATCAAGGTGGTTGTCGTTAGTAGGTAGGATATCATTCTCTAGAAAATCAATCATTTCAGCTAGTTCAGGATCTCTTCTTTGCATTTCTTGAGTGTGGGGCGTTTGAGGTTCTTCTTTCTTGAGCGAACTTATTTCACAAGAATCATATGGACGTCTAGACAAACAATCAGCATTACCATGGTTTCCACCAGGGCGATGAACAATATTAAAGTCATATTGTTGCAAAAGTAAGGCCCATCTAGCAAGACGACCAGAAGCATCTTTAACACTCGTTAACCAACGAAGAGAACTATGATCAGTAACAACAGTAAACTTATGACTGTGTAAATGAGGCTGATATTTCTTAATACCCTTAACTAATACGAGAGCTTCTCTTTCTGTGGTACTATAATTTTGCTCTGCCTGATTCAAACCACCACCATTGTAAGCAATGACTACTTCTTTTCCATTTTGAATTTGTGCCAAGATAAAACCAATACCAGTGGAGCTAGCATCAACAAATAGCAAAAATGGTTCCCGAAAATTAGGATATGTCAAAATGGGTGCAGAAATCACGGTACGCTTAAGCTTGTCAAAAGCCTCGGCACAAGCTAGGAACGTTCTTCTTTGTCAAAGCATTCAAAGGGTTGGCAATATTTGAAAAACCTCTTACAAAACGTCTGTGATAATTAGCCTAAGAAATAACAAGAAACTCTGTAATAATTAACCGAACACCTAAGAAACTCCTCAATTCCTTCAAATTGGTGGGGGTGGGGAATTCCTGAACCACCCTTACATTGTCTCGGTTGGGATTAATGCCTTCTGGCGTAACCACGTGACTCTTTGTTTAACGAAACTGCCTCTCTTTGGATTCAACTAAACATTGGCGTCACGCAACCTTCTAAAAGCTTCCTTCAAATGGACTAAATGGTCATCTACAGACTTAGAGAAAATGATTATATTATCGATGTAAATCAAAGCAAAACGGTATTCTAAGCCTCTCAAAATATGACCCATAAGTCTTTGAAAACTGGCTCCTGAATTCACTAATCCAAACGGCATTGTCAGAAATCCATAAAGGCCATTGTGCGTAGCAAAGGCTGTCTTTTGTTGTGAATCCTGCTGCATTCGTATCTGCCAAAAGCCACTTTTGAGATCCAACGTTGAAAACACACTTGCACCAGCTAAAGAATCTAGCGCATCAGCAGCTAAAGGCATTGGAAAGCTATCTACTTTAGTGACTTTATGCACTTTACGAAAATCAACACAAAATCTATACGACCCATCTTTCTTTTTTACCAAGACAACTGGAGAGCTCCAAGGAGAGACATACTCTTGAATTATTCCTTTTTCAAGCATCTCGTCCACCTGATGGTAACCTCTTTCTTAACAACAGGAGATACTCTATACTGCCTTTGCTTAACAGGTGTAGCATCACCAGTATCAACGACATGCTGTGCAAGGGATGTTCTACCCAACTGATCCCCAGGAAAAGCGAAAACATTACGCTATTTATTAAACAAATTCTTAAATTTTACTTTCTCATCATCATTCAAAATACTATTCAGCAAATCAGGAAACTCTGAATAATATTTTGGCTGTTGCCGATCATCTGAAGAATTATGTTGAGCATCCGAAGAAGGGGAATTTTTGCCAATCTCAAATGTTGCTAAATCATTATCAACACGCTCACAATCTGCCAATTTAGGCCTACGAAAAATTTTAAGTGGTTGAGCGGAAGGGTTAACCATCCTAACAGGAATAGTTGTATCACTAGAAACCTTTACGAGCTCTGACGCTCCAAAAACTGAGTAAGGGTGAGGTAAATCAGACTCGGGCGTGACCAATCCGTAAATTTCACTGGCATTTGTGTTTACACCTTCTGGCGTTGAACTTAATCTACCAACGACAACGACTTCTGATTGAGCAGAAATAGTAACAGAATTATCAGCATGCACTGACAAAATACAATTATCAAAAACTTCAGCATCCAAATCATCACCAAAACTATCAGCAAAGGGAAGGGGATCCTCGGGGTGGGAAAATTCAATGATGTTCTTCATAAAATCAATTATCAAACAACATTTTTGAAGAAAATCTCTGCTCAAAACAACGTCATGAGTTAAATCTTTGATAACATAGATTTAACTCAAAAAAAACCATCAGACTTCATAACAAAATTGAGCCATGCTTTACCAAAAACACTAAGAGGGGAACCACTTACAGTCGTTACACAACTGGTCGACGAGGAATCTAAACAACAATTTTTATGTCTAAGATACTTTTCCCAAACTTGAGAACTAATTGCTGTTACCACTGCTCCTGTGTCAAGGAGTGCACGATAACTACGGTATTTCCTTTTATTGTTACTGTTACATTAAAATTGTCACTCTCGAAAGGATGAATAGAATCAATTTTACCCGATGTAGCAGGCAAAGAAACCCTGTCAGTCACGTCAGTCACATATGTCCTTGTCTCTGGGCTACTTGCAACAGATAAGCCACGACACTCACTACAAATATAATTATTTTTAGCCCCAATGATATTTACTTCCAAATTTTCTTCATTTTTAGACTCAGGCGCAACTGTTTAGCTTTTTTAATTTCTTTTATACTGACTTCTCGAGATAAATTTTCACTTGAAGACTTCTCATAAATGTCTTCACTTTTAGGAGAAGACATAGGTACATTTGGCGAATGAGCATTTTCTTTTTCATTTGGCGACGACCCGGCGATTACACCATCAAATTTTGTTATGACCTGACAAAGACACTTAATAACTCCAAACATAATATTTTCATTAGGGACGTTTTGAGGCTGGCCTTCTTTAGAACACCCATGTTGACATGTGACGGTAACTTGAGGTTTAGACATTTTAAAGTCTGACGAGATAACAGGCTCACAGGGATTAGACAAAACATGACTAAACTCTTGAACATTCTTTTTAGTAACATTCTCGACCGAGTTTCGAGAGTTACTGAAAGCACATTTATCAGAACTAGATCCGACGGAAGAATGGTTATTACTTGTAGAATTTTCAAGCGCCCCCATCACGGGTTCACTACCACACACGATAGGGGCGCCAGCCAGTTTAACTGAGCGCCAATTTTTCCCTGGTGAAAAGCATTCTGCAAATTGTTTCTCCGATACAGGCCTCTAAAGTTGGGCTTCGAGCTTCCATAACTGCCCAATTTAGGATTTTTGCTGAAAACGCTACCCCCACAACGAAAACGATTAAGTTTGCCCGATCGAAATTTGCGATTAATACGACTATTTCCATTATTTTGGAAATCTGTACTCCAAACGTTAAATTCTTCCCCGACAGATTGTTTGATTTCCTCTTCTGAGGGGTTAAACTGTAATTCTTCAAAATTCTCCACTTCTTGACCATTATTCGATTTACGGCTAAGAGTTACTAATTCTTTTAGTTTTGCAATGTTCAATGCAGACTTAAAATCAGGCGGTTGTTGTAAAATAACATGTTCACGTATTTTTGGCTTTAAACCACGTACAAAACTCTTCACCAAAGTAACGGGTTCTCCTCCAAAATATGTCGGGTTGGTTCGAGCAACTCGCTCGCAACACGATGAGGTACCAGGAATCTGATTTACATCTTGCCTCTATTCTTCTTAATCTTCTTACTCTTCTAACTCCTTCCCTTTTTCAGTAACTTTCCTCTATCAGTATGTTGGTATTTTATTCAGTCTTAGTACGTTAGTACGCTTAGTACGGCCGTGTTCTATGTATGTTGCTATTTTTTTCGGTCTTAGTACGTTAGTACGCTTAGTACGGCCATGTTCTATGTATGTTGGTATTTTATTCAGTCTTAGTACGTTAGTACGCTTAGTACGGCGATGTTCTGGATGTTGGTATTTTATTCAGTCTTAGTACGTTAGTACGCTTAGTACGGCCGTGTTCTATGCATATCTGTATTTTATTCAGTCTTAGTACGTTAGTACGCTTAGTACGGCCGTGTTCTATGCATATCTGTATTTTATTTGGTCTTGGTACGTTAGTACGCTTAGTACTGCCATGTCCTATGTATGTTGGTATTTTATTCAGTCTTAGTACGTTAGTATGCTTAGTATGGCCATGTTTCTATGTATGATGGTCTTTTATTCGGTCTTAGTACTGCCATGTTTCTATGTATGTTGGTAGTTAAATTTACCCTAATCACGTTAGTACGCTTAGTACTTCTACGTTTGCTGCCTTTGTAATAGGCCTTATAAATACCTCGATACGCCAATTACGGACATGGTCTATGGCCACTGTATGGCCAAGAGTTCTGCATTTCTCAAACAAATGAGCTCGGAATCCAACTCTTCAATAAATATAGATTATGGCCTGTCTTTTTTTTTTACAGAAAATATAGTACGTTGTTCAGGCGTACTAAGAAAAAAAAAAGAAAATTCATTCCTAAACCTGGCATGGTATATGAATAATGTAAACAGGACACTGCTCTTATTTATATGTCAAATAATATGAAAGACGGTATTGAAATAGAAATTTTAAAAAAAAATCTGTTCTCATCGGTCACGCATTTGGTTTCTCCGCCAAAAACGTGATTATTCCCTTCCCATATGCCTGGATCGCTTCACTTGTGGTTGGTTTTTGTCCGTGGATTTCTACTTTGAGAGTTATTTTCCGTTTGCTGTGTTTTTTGCCATTTTTTGTTCTTGCGACACGTGTTTTGCAAGATGGTCGCGAGTCCTCCTCGCCGCGTCTTTGCCCACAAAAGAACTGTGCGCCCTATAATTGAGAATGACATGCGAATTGATTCTCTCTAAGTTATCGCCTCACTAACGCATTTTCAAGCCGATATCAGTGGCCTTGTGCCCCTCTTCGGAGGGAAATGTATCGATATTACTTTGCGCGACCACAAGGTCACAGCAAGACTGGCCACAAGGGGCTTTGATTATGGAGACCTCCAAAAACCCCTGCGCCTTCTCGGCAAAAGAGTGATCCACGTCTCTTGGTTTGTTCGGGCTGAATTCCCAGACGTGGTCGTCGACCTTTTAAAGCAATACAGTGAGCTAAAAACTGAAAACCTTCGCCGCCTTTACTTTTAGGAGGAAGGGTTTTCTCATATTGAGCGTGGGATCTCCGTGGCTGAATTCGTCAAAATTAACAGGGATTTACCCCACAGAATAGTGACTCAAGGAGTCGAAATTAATTTTACATACACTGGACAACCGCTTACGTGTTATCGGTGCAATTCCACCGAGCACGTTGTTCAAAATTGCGATAAACAGCATAGTGCAAGACCTACAGTTACTAATGTACATTTGGCGAATGAGCATTTTCTTTTTCATTTGGCGACGACCCGGCGATTACACCATCAAATTTTGTTATGACCTGACAAAGACACTTAATAACTCCAAACATAATATTTTCATTAGGGACGTTTTGAGGCTGGCCTTCTTTAGAACACCCATGTTGACATGTGACGGTAACTTGAGGTTTAGACATTTTAAAGTCTGACGAGATAACAGGCTCACAGGGATTAGACAAAACATGACTAAACTCTTGAACATTCTTTTTAGTAACATTCTCGACCGAGTTTCGAGAGTTACTGAAAGCACATTTATCAGAACTAGATCCGACGGAAGAATGGTTATTACTTGTAGAATTTTCAAACGCCCCCATCACGGGTTCACTACCACACACGATAGGGGCGCCAGCCAGTTTAACTGAGCGCCAATTTTTCCCTGGTGAAAAGCATTCTGCAAATTGTTTCTCCGATACAGGCCTCTAAAGTTGGGCTTCGAGCTTCCATAACTGCCCAATTTAGGATTTTTGCTGAAAACGCTACCCCCACAACAAAAACGAATAGGTTTGCCCGATCGAAATTTTCGATTAATACGACTATTTCCATTGTTTTGGAAATCTGTACTCCAAACATTAAATTCTTCCCCGACAGATTGTTTGATTTCCTCTTCTGAGGGGTTAAACTGTAATTTTTAAAATTCTCCACTTCTTGACTATTATTCGATTTACGGCTAAGAGTTATTAATTCTTTTAGTTTTGCAATCTTCAATGCAGACTTGAAATCAGGCGGTTGTTGTAAAATAACATGTTCACGTATTTTAGGCTTTAAACCACGTACAAAACTCTTCAGCAAAGTAACGGGTTCTCCTCCAAAATATGTTGGGGTGGTTCGAGCAACTCGCTCGCTACACGATGAGGTACCAGGAATCTGATTTACATCTTGCCTCTATTCTTCTTAATCTTCTTACTCTTCTAACTCCTCCCCTTTTTCACTAACTTTCTTCTATCAGTATGTTGGTATTTTTTTCAGTCTTAGTACGTTAGTACGCTTAGTACGGCCGTGTTCTATGTATGTTGCTATTTTTTTCGGTCTTAGTACGTTAGTACGCTTAGTACGGCCATGTTCTATGTATGTTGGTATTTTATTCAGTCTTAGTACGTTAGTACGCTTAGTACGGCGATGTTCTGGATGTTGGTATTTTATTCAGTCTTAGTACGTTAGTACGCTTAGTACGGCCGTGTTCTATGCATATCTGTATTTTATTCAGTCTTAGTACGTTAGTACGCTTAGTACGGCCGTGTTCTATGCATATCTGTATTTTATTTGGTCTTGGTACGTTAGTACGCTTAGTACTGCCATGTCCTATGTATGTTGGTATTTTATTCAGTCTTAGTACGTTAGTATGCTTAGTATGGCCATGTTTCTATGTATGATGGTCTTTTATTCGGTCTTAGTACTGCCATGTTTCTATGTATGTTGGTAGTTAAATTTACCCTAATCACGTTAGTACGCTTAGTACTTCTACGTTTGCTGCCTTTGTAATAGGCCTTATAAATACCTCGATACGCCAATTACGGACATGGTCTATGGCCACTGTATGGCCAAGAGTTCTGCATTTCTCAAACAAATGAGCTCGGAATCCAACTCTTCAATAAATATAGATTATGGCCTGTCTTTTTTTTTTACAGAAAATATAGTACGTTGTTCAGGCGTACTAAGAAAAAAAAAAGAAAATTCATTCCTAAACCTGGCATGGTATATGAATAATGTAAACAGGACACTGCTCTTATTTATATGTCAAATAATATGAAAGACGGTATTGAAATAGAAATTTTAAAAAAAAATCTGTTCTCATCGGTCACGCATTTGGTTTCTCCGCCAAAAACGTGATTATTCCCTTCCCATATGCCTGGATCGCTTCACTTGTGGTTGGTTTTTGTCCGTGGATTTCTACTTTGAGAGTTATTTTCCGTTTGCTGTGTTTTTTGCCATTTTTTGTTCTTGCGACACGTGTTTTGCAAGATGGTCGCGAGTCCTCCTCGCCGCGTCTTTGCCCACAAAAGAACTGTGCGCCCTATAATTGAGAATGACATGCGAATTGATTCTCTCTAAGTTATCGCCTCACTAACGCATTTTCAAGCCGATATCAGTGGCCTTGTGCCCCTCTTCGGAGGGAAATGTATCGATATTACTTTGCGCGACCACAAGGTCACAGCAAGACTGGCCACAAGGGGCTTTGATTATGGAGACCTCCAAAAACCCCTGCGCCTTCTCGGCAAAAGAGTGATCCACGTCTCTTGGTTTGTTCGGGCTGAATTCCCAGACGTGGTCGTCGACCTTTTAAAGCAATACAGTGAGCTAAAAACTGAAAACCTTCGCCGCCTTTACTTTTAGGAGGAAGGGTTTTCTCATATTGAGCGTGGGATCTCCGTGGCTGAATTCGTCAAAATTAACAGGGATTTACCCCACAGAATAGTGACTCAAGGAGTCGAAATTAATTTTACATACACTGGACAACCGCTTACGTGTTATCGGTGCAATTCCACCGAGCACGTTGTTCAAAATTGCGATAAACAGCATAGTGCAAGACCTACAGTTACTAAATGCCTTGAAGCCTCTGGGGGGGGGGAGCCATCCCTAGACCCCCTATACCAACCACGGCAACAGAAGAAAACACTACCGAGGAAATGGACCACGACACTGAGGAAACAAATATGGAAACTTCAGTCACAGCCTCTGAGCTACGCGCAAGTCTCAGACCCGAGCGAAGACCTTTCACCTTCCCTTTCTTCGGGTGACCTCTTCAACACCTGCTTAATCAAGGAAACGGCCCCCGTTGTCACCGGCGAAATCAGACAATCCTAAACCCAAACAACAACATGCTTCTTCTGCAACCGCTAACTGCGACCCTGCCTTCAAATTTCGTTTTACAGCTGCCAAACAAGCTGGTCCAGAACGGAAGAAATTGATGACCAGCATTCCTAGCCCGCAATATTACCAATGCCGTTTTTTATACCTTCCATACCGCTTTGGAAATCTGGAAGATTTGGATTTACACAGCCCCGCTCACTGCAACCTTAATGACAAAGAACTCAACATGTGGGTCGAACTACACAAAATCATATCTCAGGACGCCCCGGCCGAACTTCTTAAGGAAGCCGTCCCTGTGATGACCCCCTCCTCCTGGGGATCCTGCCCCCCCCGGGTTCATCACTGGAGGACTCTATGACTGGTGTTTGTTCCACCACTAATGCCTATCTATCTTCTCCTACGCTGTCTTCTGCTGAGGTGCACGTTCTTGGCTCCCATGGTTTAGTGCTTCCTAAAACCCCTATCGCGGGTGAAGTTGTAGCAGACTCGTTCTTGTCTATTGATGAGGGCCAGGATGCTGATTTTTCTACCGCCAATGACGGTGACTCAGAGTGCTCGGGTGAGGATACTGAGACAGAGTCTACAACCGCAGAACCTTCTATTACTGAAGATGCGGCAGCTTTCAAGAAGACACGCAAGAATGTGAAGATGAGGGTTGAAGTTCATCTTCCTCACAGAGGTAAAATGTTGCACTCTGGCCCCCCGGTCAGAAAGGCTACCCGGCCTTCTATAGTTACTTCCAAAAAGTCATAGTATTAACACCTATGTTGATTTATTATTAACCTATTTTCAAGTTAGTGACCATCAATTTGCATGGTTTTAATGCCCACAAACGTGACTTTGATTTTTGATTTTGCCCGTACTAGCTCTGTTGATTTCCTTGCTGTTGAGGAAACTTTTATATCTGATGAGAACTCTTTTAAGGCTTTAACCTCTTATTGGTCTGGCCCTGTTTTCTGTTCCCGTGAGTGGGAAAAGTGCGGGTGTTTCGTTGTTTATTTCCAAGTGATTTGATGGTCACGTTTCTTGGAAAAGGGACACGGATGGCTGAGTTATAAGTCTTGTAATTAATCATAGTGATGTTAATTTGAATATTGTATGTGTTTATGCACCTACTCAGCCGGCACAGAGAACTTGTTTTCTGCGGTCTCTACATACATTTTTTTTCACTCGTGCCAGTCTCATTGTTTGTGGTGATTTTAATTGTTATGAGAACGTGCGTGATAAGTTTGGTGGTAACCCCGTTCTAACCTCTGAATTTGCAAATCTTAAATTGAATCTCAGTTGAATCGATGCGTGGCGGTTTAAAAATCCGTGTGTGTCTCAGTTTACTTGGTTCAATTCCGATCTTTCTATTGCTAGCCGTTTAGACACTTTCTTGACCTCTAGAACTCTTCATGAACATATTCAAAGCTGTGAAATTAGTCCCTGCACATTTTCTGATCATGAATTTGTTTCTCTTGTTGTTGACCTCTCATCTTTTGTACAGCACGGCCCTGGAATTTGTAAATTAAATAATTCTTCGCTTTCTAATGAAATCTTTAGTCAGAAAATCCTTTCGGCTATCGATACTTTTTCTGTTTGAGCATACTTGTCCGTCAGTAGTTGATTTCTGGGAGGCTTTAAAACAGGACCTTAAACAAATTAAGTTGAATTTTCTCGTACTATCTCCCATGATCGCGCGTATGATCGAGGGCTATTAACGAATAAATTAATTCGCTTAAAAGCTGCTATTGTTGCTGGTAATTCCTCTCTCAAATCTGCAAATTTCTGTTCTGAAACTGACTTGAACGCAACCTATATGTAAGAAATGGAAGGTTTTCAGATCCGAAGTAGAGCCCAGTGGCTAGAACTGGGCAAAGTACCTTCGCAGTATTTTTTCCGCTTGAACAGGAACGTGTCTCTAAATGCTCAATTGAATCTGTTAATAACGCTGACCGTGTTGAAGTTTTCTCTCAGGCAGACATCTCTCGTGCTCACGTACATTTTTACTCCCGACCTTTTTCCTGTGAAGAAATTGATGATCAAGTTCTTGATGATTTATTATCTCACGTGCATGTTCGTCTCTCGCCCGATGAATGTAAATCATGCGAGGGCGATATCACTTTACATGAATTAACTACGTCTCATAAACATATGGTGCATAACAAGTCCCCCAGCCCTGATGGCCTCTGTGTTGGGCTTTATTCAACTTTTTGGGCTCGTTTAGCCCCTATATTAGTTTGGGTTTTCAATGTTTGTTACAGCAGAGGTGATTTACCTGACTCTATGAAAGAGTGCAACTCGTTTAATTTTTAAGAAAGGTGACCGTAAGTGTCTTAAAAATTGGCGCCCTATTTCTGTTAAATGTCGATTATAAAATTTGTTCTAAAGCAGTGTGTCTGCGTTTGTCTAAAGTTTTAGGCTTGGTTACTAGTACAGACCAAACGTGTTCTGTTCCCGGTCAATCAACTGTTTCAAATCTAACCCTCCTTCTTGATACTCTCAGCTATGTTTCCCGAACTAATGAGACTGGTATCCTGGTCAGTTTAGATCAAGAGAAAGCATTTGATAGAGTTGATCGTTTATTTCTTCTTAAGTTATTAGACCACCTTGGCTTTGGCCCTGGTTTCTGTCAATGGATTGCGACGTTATATACTGGTGTAGTTATACGTATTATTGTTAACGGTTACCTTTCAGATAGAATTAGTTTGTGTGGAGGTGTTTGGCAAGGTGACTCTGTCACCCATGCTTTACATCCTCTCTGTTGCAGTCTTAGCGTGCAAAATTAGAGATTCTTCCGATATAGTTGGTTTTTCATTGCCTGGTGCTCAAGGCCGCAAGTTTAAAGTTGGACAGTACATGGATGATACAACGAGTTTTGTTAAAGATACACGCTCACTTGACGCTCTCTTTCAGCAGATTTGTTTATATGAGCAATGAGGCAATGTGGCTTGGCTAATGGAGAGGTTGCCCAGATCAGCCCCTCGGGCTGACCTGGGTAGCTCAAGTGAAGATTTTTGGTGTTGTTTTTGGTTCGGGTTTAACTGATGTATCCGTAGATGATTGGGAACCACGTCTTGTTAGGCTTGAGAAATCACTTAATCTTTGGAAGTCGCGTTCCTTATCTTTAGTTGGCAAATCTTTAATAATCAAAATGGTAGGTATCAGTAAGTTAGTCTAAGTCTCAAAAGTTCTAGTTCTACCCTGATGAGTCATCGATCGTTTAAATAAGCTAAATTGGTCTTTCTTTTGGGGCTCTCAGATTGAGACTGTTAGCCGCCATACTGTTTTCTGCCATGCTAGGGACAGCAGGCTTGGTTTAGTTAATTTTTCTGTGAAGGCTAAAGCTTTACGCTTGGCCAGTTTGCTTCGTGTTTTGGATGACCCGTCGTCTGCGTGTTTTTACCCCGCTAGGTATTTCTGCGGCAGTAGGCTGTCCCGCTCGTGCCCTGAGTGAGCTTTTTTGCGGGACAACCGCTGTCAAAACGCATTTTTTCCTTCTAGTTTTTATTCTGAGTGTCTCGCTGTTGCTGATTCCCTTTGTGTTCCTAGTGATTTTATTTTTTCCTCTAAGTCCCTCTATGAGGAGCTGAGGAAGGTCTCTTCGTCTGCTCCTCCTTTCCATCATCATTGGAAGAGTCTGGCTCCTGCTTCCTTTTTAATAAAGTCGCATTGGGAGCTTGTGTGGGGCTCTTTTGCCGAAAATTTTAAGAACGACCTCTTTTGGTTTATTTCACTGAAGGCTGTTAAAGTGCATGATAGTTTGTGTCAGTGGGGGTACATCAAGTGCCCCGTTTGCGCTAGTTGCCCCTGTAGGGAAACAATTAATCACTGTTTCCTGCATTGTAAGCGAGTTAAACTAGTCTGGTCTTGTTTTCTTCCCCTTCTTACCTTCTTCATGCCCCCCCCCCCCCGTGTTTTTGCTAGTTGCCCCTGTAGTGAAACAATTAATCACTGTTTCCTGCATTGTAAGCGAGTTAAACTAGTCTGGTCTTGTTTTCTTCCCCTTCTTACCTTCTTCATGCCCCCCCCCCCCCGTGTTTTTATAAATAATTTGCCTTTTGTTTTTTTTTTTTTTGTTTTTGACTCCCTCTTCGAACTATAAAAATGTCCTTATCATTTAGTGCAAACAATAGTCTATGCAATTTGGAAATTTAGGAATCGGGCTACCTTCTATAACGGTCACGATGATCACCGAGCAATCATTAAGTATGTTTTACAAGATGCTAAGTTCCGTATTCATTGTGATTTTGTGTCTCTGTCTCGTACCTTGTTTTATTCCAGATGGGTTTTACCTGGCCTAGGGAAAGAAATCCGGAAAAGAACGAAAAAGAACTGCAGTCTGGTCCTGGAAACAATGCACAGACAAGAAAGCCTGTAACCGTAATAGCAGGAGATTCAATCATCCAAAACATCCGTGGTTGGAGCCTTTCTAAAACCAACAAGGTAGTCGTAAAGCCATTTCCTGGCGCAACAACTTAGGACATGGAAGACTTTATCAAACCCATCCTAAGAAAAGATCCTGAGAATATTATAATCCATGTTGGAACCAACGACGTAAACTCCAAAGATCAAGTGTAGTATCTGTTCTTATCGCTCTCGTTTTCGTTAGTGCTTGGATTGCTTTCGTATTGGTCTTGTTCTTTCCCTTTTGGCCTGGAGTTTCATTCTGTGAGGTTTGTAGTGTTGTTTTGCATGCCATTTTCTTCGCTGGAGTGAATTTTTTCTTCACTGTACCAACACGTGCTCTGCGCAATGGCTGCGCGACCCCGCGCAACCTTCACGCACACAAAAACTGTCCGTCTCATCATGGAGGAGGAGATGGAGTTAACCGCGATCGAAATTGTTTGGTCTTTACCTGAGTTCCAGGAGGAAATCACGGGCATTGTCCCCAATTTTGGGGGGCAAATGTTTTGATATAACATTACGCACAACCGAGCTGCCACACGCTTGGCCACGTCTGGCTTTGATTATGGAGCCGAAAGGAAACCCCTAAATTTACTTGGGGCGAAAACTATCCACGTCTCGGTGTTCGTTGCCGTGGAATTTCCCGATCAAGAGATTGTCAAATTTTTAAAACAGTATGGACAGCTGAGGTCCGAACATCTCCGGCGCCTCTGCTACACTGAAGAGGGGTTCACTTCTATTGAGCGCGGTATCTACGTCGCGGAATTTATCACTCGCGAAAGATCTGCCTCAGGAGGTCGTCACCCAAGGTTTGGAAATATTTTCTAAATACACCGGTCAGCCGATCACTTGTTACCGCTGCGGAACGGCCGACCACGTAGTTAAAAACTGTCCGAAACAACGCTCGCGTATCGGGCACCTTCGTGTGGAAGATCGTGTTTTGCCTGGCCTGCCGAACCCCCCGGACAGCAAGGAGGCTCAACTGGAAAGTGAAACCATTACTCCCAGCACTCAGGACTCTGACGATGAAGATCGTACACCGAGCGAGACTCTTTCTTCAACGCCCGCGCTGTATTCCGGAGTTGTATCTCGCAATCTCTTCTCAGAGCCAAGCAAGACCTCGCGTAAAAAGCCACCACCCTCCCCCGAAAAGTCGGGAAACCCGGAGCCTAAAAAGGCCGCAGCTTCAAACGGCAAACCAGCAACAGCCGCGAAACCCCGATGCGAAACACCAGCTATCAAGTTCTTAAAGAAGGCGCTTCACCAAACAGGTCCGGAGCAAACAAAACTTATGCACACAGTTTCCCACACAGGGAAACAATTGACCATTGTTTCCTGCACTGTAATCCAGCTAAATTAGTCTGGTCTTTTTTCTTCCCCTCCTTACCTCCTTTATGACCCGAAAACCCGTGAAGATCGTACACCGAGCGAGACTCTTTCTCCAACGCCTGGGCTGTATTCCGGAGTTGTATCTCGCAATCTCTTCTCAGAGCCAAGCAAGACCTCGCGTAAAAGGCCACCACCCTCCCACTCGTGAGTAACATGCCTTCTGTTTTCTTTTTAGAGTTTACGACTCCTTGTTTGAAACATAAGGATGTCCTTATTTATTTAATTCACACAATTGTTTATGCAATGTGGAAATTTCGAAATCGAGCCACTTTCTACAGGAGGACACGATGACCACCGAGCGATTAGTAAGTACATTTTACAGGATGTTAAGTTTCGTCTTCCTTGTGATTTCGTGTCTATGTCCAGTACCCTGTTCTATTTTCGAAGGGTTTTCCCTGGCCATTGTCAGGTTGTGGGTGATAAGTTGATTATAGTCTTCCCGTAATGTTTTGTAAATAGCTTCTTAATGCTCATTATCACCTGTCCTTTTTGAGACTGATTGTAATCCTGCCAGTAAATAGTCATTAGTGATTAGTTTTAGTGATCTTATAAATAGGTTCTGTTGATTTTTCATTAAACTTTTATAACATCCATCTGTTCTTATCGGTGACATTTTCGGTGTCTCTGCTGAAAACGTGAACAGTTCCTTTTCCCGCACTTGGATCGCCCTGTTTTTGGACTTTTTCGCTTCGTCTCGCTGCGGATATTCTGTTTGTGAGGTTTGCTTTGTCGCTTTTGGTATATTTTTTGTCTTTCGAGCGGATTTATCTTACACCGCCTGACACATGCTTTGCGCAATGGCTGCGCGACCCCGCGCAACCTTCACGCACAGAAAAATTGTGCGACTGATTGTCGAAGAAGGCATGGATATAAACGCAATCGAAATTGTGAGGTCTCTTCCC
Source organism: Porites evermanni (assembly GCA_942486025.1). NCBI lineage: Eukaryota > Metazoa > Cnidaria > Anthozoa > Scleractinia > Poritidae > Porites > Porites evermanni. The sequence goes on along the minus strand of CALNXI010000481.1, from coordinate 39,643 downwards.
GATTTCAAGGCGGAAATCACCGGCATTGTCCCCAATTTCGGGCACAAATGCTTCTATATCACGCTCCGCTCTACCGACGCTGCAACACGCTTGGCCACAACTGGCTTCGACCATGGGGCTGAAAGAAAGCCGTTGAAATTACTTGGTGCGAGAACCATCCACGTTTCAGTGTTTGTCGCTGTGGAATACCCCGACCAAGACATTGTAAATTTTCTAAAGCAGTATGGACAGTTAAAGTCCGAAAATCTACGCCGCCTCTGTCATACCGAGGAGGTTTTACATCTATCGAGCATGGTATCTGCGTCGCAGAATTTACTTTACTCGACAGAGATCTACCCAGGAAAGTTGTGACCCAAGGTCTCGAAATATTTTTTAAATATACGGGCCAGCCGATTACATGCTACCGTTGCGGATCGACTGAACATGTGGTTAAAAACTGCCCGAAGCAGCGCCCACGTTTCAATCATATACGCGTGGAGGATCGTGTTCTCTCCGCCCCACCTAACCCCCCTAATTCCCAGGACATGCAAGAAACACAGATGGAAACGACCTGTGCAGAAGATTCTGATGATGAAATTTCCGAGAGCGTTAGCAGCGAGATGTTATCGTCAGCGCCAGACCTATATTTTGGGGCTGTTTCTCGCGATCTTTTCGCCGAGCCAAGCGAGGGCTCGCGCAAACAACCCCCACCGTCCCCCCTTAAATCTCGAAACCTAAAGGCTAAAAAAGCCGCGGCGGCAGTCGAAAATCCAGACAAAAATCAACCACAATCTCAGTGAGTATCGCCGGCCATCAAATTTCTTCAGAAGGCCCTTAAACAAACTGATGTTTGGCATAAACAACATCGTCGATCACATGAATTCACCTGGTTTAACTCTGATTTTTCTATCGCTAGTCGCCTAGATAAATTCTATATCTCCTGACCAGTCTGCCTCGTTTTCATGTGCCCTGTCCTCCTATAGGTTAATGGCCGAGCTGTTAGGGCCTCGGTACCATCTAGACGTTATTTGATCCCTGTCTGTACACACTGTACTGTCCTGAAGAGCTTGGCCAAGTATCTGTTCTCGGACTCAGCCAATGATATCTCCCTGTCCTCGCATAGAGTGCCAGATGCATCATGGTACCATATCCAGGATGGGCAGGCAGCCAACCATCCTAGGTCTGGAGCACCTAAAGGGGCATCACTTCTTGGCCTTTTGGCTAGATCTCTATTTTTCATCTTGGAGGAATTTTGTTGCGATTGTTGAAGAAGAAATTTAGAAGTTTGCTTTTTTTCGGCTGGCGGCGAGAGTGGGTAAGTTTTTTCTCTTGAATTTTCTCAACCATGTTTTCTCGCCATCATGCCTGAACGGATCCTGAATATCAATGACCCGCTTGCCACCGCGATCCCTTGAGGATCTGATGATTAGGTTGTTGTTTCTGACGAAATTAATTCAGAAGAGAGTTTGATTGATGGTTCTGTGCATACAGCTGAACTTTATGAAGATGTTTCTGCAGATGAAAGCTTTGAAAATGAGGAGTTTTTGGATGAGGTTTCTAGACTTGAACGGGATTATTTTGTTTCTCTTCATGTAGACAAGGCTCCTGTTAATTCTGCCGTTCTACAGCGCCGCATAATGTACATGATGGATTTCTCACCAACTTCGAGCGCGATAATTTCCACGTCGAAAATATCACTCCTGATAGGCCATGTTCGGCTTTTTTTCGAACAAGCCAATTTGTGTCTGCTGCTGAGGTGTTGAAGGCACTTAACGATGGTTTCATTACAAATCATATTCGCTGCCTCCAGCTTAAACCGTCCGGTGAAATATATGTAACTTTTTGCACTGCTGATTTGCATGATAAATTTATCCAGCAGCGCTCTTTCTCCTTGACCGGCAAGCCTCATGCTGCGAATGATGCAGATGGCTCCACTGTTTTTCTTACCATTTATGACGCTCCGTACCAGCTACCGGATACTGCAATTATTCACTGCCTTCGGCCATTTTGACCTATTAAAACAAACACTTTGGTACTTTGTCAGGCTTACCATTAACTCAATTTCGGGTTGCTTTCGACGTTTCAGTGGAAAATTCCTGAAACAAACGGAACATCTGAGAAGGCATTCGCCTATTTTCCTGGTTGGAAACTTCCAGGCAGAAGTTCGGATTTCATGTCTTCAAACCTTTTTTGAATACTAGTTTCAGGCTTTCATGGCCGTTTTTCATTAAACGAAACTGACTTAGGACAATGGTAAATGCGATTACCGAACGGAATCAAGATTAATCAGTCCTGAATTCTCCTCACCATTTGCCCAAACCGTGAAGTGACTGGTTTACCCATGTAAATAGTAGAAAAGCCTTGTGTCCAAAAGCCTGCTATACAGGTTCCTCTCATCGCTATCTGCCCCTTAGGAAATTTCGTCAAAAAGCGATGAGAGGCAGTTGTATCGCAGACTATGCGTCATATATCTTAAGTACCTGGAGAGGCCTTGTTAAGTGCATAGTAGATCGTAGCAAGGGCAGATCGTTGCAATATCTCTAATTACTTATTAAGAGACACATACGAACATAGATTATTTTTCGATCGCCTTCAGACCTTTGTTCTGTCGCCTGAGGATTTAATTTTAAGTGGCGATTTTAATTGTATTGATTCTGACCTTCATCGCTTGAATATTAAATTGGACTTTGACGCGGTCATGCGTTGCTTGTCGGCCCTTAGGTCCGATTTCTGTCTTGTTGACATTTTTTGTAAGAAGAATCTGAAGGCGATTTCTTTTAGTTGGTCTAATAAGGATTTTTCTCAGGCTTCTCGCCTCGATCGCTTTTATATTTCTTCCTCTCTTCTTCAATCAGTTTGTGGGAATAAATGCTTTCCTTGCCCCCTCTCAGATCACGATTTTGTTGATTAATTTATTTCCCTGGTTAATGTTTCTTTTCATGGAAGTGGTGTTTGGAAATTTAACTGCTCTCTCCCTTCCTATGATGAATTTATTAATGATATGACCGCCTTGATCACCGTTGAAAAAGAGAAAATTCCTCTGTCTAGTTAAACTCGCTATTCCTCTACTCCAGACAAATGTTAAGAAAAATAGTTTTTCTGGAGCAGTTCTTTAGAATAGCCTTCCTATATATTGACCAGTAGTAGGCGAAGTCTCTTCGAGTTTTGAGGGCCGGCTGCAAACAATTCTTCTGGAGATTTACACAGTACTAATGTAAAGCAAACTAAGGCTTTCAGTCTTATTCGGTTTGTGATAAAGACAAAGGTAAGGTTTTGGAGGCCTGCTTGGGCATCTAAGTTTCATGGACTAAGGTTACGGAGGATGAGGAAGGTCCTCAAGTCTGTCTTTCCTTTTTAGGTGTTCCCATTCGTTCGTTACAAAGTTCTTTTTAGGTTAAGCATTATACTCTATTTTGTTTCCCTATTTTTATTGTTATTTATGTATTTGTTTTTGCGGAAAAGACGATGTTCTCTTTCCAAACGCTGTTGAAAGGAACTTTCAGTCTTTTAACCCGTCATCTGTAGTTCAGTATTACAGCTAGAGTTTCCATGACACTTAAACGTCAATCAGTGCAAAGTCTTTCAGACCACAAAGCAGCCCGTACTTTTTGCGTAAGCCAAGAACGCAGAATAGTCGAAGGAATGGTCTGGAGCAAAACAAAATGGTCATTCCCTCTTGTCTGGAGCAGAGGGGGCGCAGCGGGGGAGGGGGGAGGTGAGTGAGACTGGAGAGAATCGAAAAATAAGTCTAAAAAATACGATAGAAAATGACAAAGAAAAAATGAAAGAAAGGAAACAAGAAAGAAAAAAAAATCGCAGTCTAAAAGCAGTTGAAAAGTTGGTACTACCAAATCTGTTCCTGCTGATCAATAACAAAGCGCCAACAGTGCTTGACGCTCCAGTTGAATACCGTATTTATTCGAATAAGCGCCCAACCTCGAATTAGCGCCCACCTCGAGTAAGCGCCCATCCTAAAGGCAGAAAATTTAATAAGTGCCCACCCCCACCACACTTCCCCCGACACAAACTCAAATAAGAGATAATAAGAGACCCTCCCAAAGACGGGGTTTTCTTCAGAGCATTTTACAGAAACCTTGCTTTGTTACATCTCCGCTTTTTATTATTACCATTTATTTTTTTGGTTGCAAAATAAACATACTACACTTGCTGAGAATGGCGAAAATTTAATAAGCGCCCAGCCTCTAACAAGCATCCACCTCGAATAAGCGCCCACTCTCAAGGTCCAAAAATTTAATGAGCGCCCAGGGCGGTTAATCGAATAAATACGGTATATACCATAAAAATTTGTAAATAAAGGAGGTAGTTAACCTGTAACAGGCCTTCAGGTAGTTAGGAAAACGCAAAGAAAAGTGGCCTAGAAAAAATGGCGAAGGGGCGGGGTTAGGGAGAGAGGGTGAAAGGTCCTCCTACTCTTTCCCCCTTACTCTCTTCCACGTTTGTTTTCCTCTGTTCCCCATTTCGCGCCACTGTCTACTATCCACTATTCACTGTCCACTACGCCTGGAATAGGCTAGTTTATAGTGGGCCAGAGAGTTTTCTTCCAATGTATATATAATATAGATTGTATGCTGGAATTTGGCATGTGATCAGTGTTGAATAGAATGTTGAAAGTGAATCTGTCGTTAACACCGCTGGCATGATGGAGTGTGTCACGCTATTTTTAACCACTGGAATGTCACGATTTTTCGCAAAATTAGGGTTGAACTCAGCATCTTGCGGGGTACTTAAAATCGTTTGCCCAGAGATTTGTTTCGATTTTCTGATAGATTGGGGCCTAGTTAACCCATATAAAGTCAATTTGCGAAATTCTAAGTTATGGCGCATTGTAAAAATTTACATTATTTTAACCCTATAATTTTGAACCGGTGAAATTGTCAATAGGGCCTATTTTTAACAATACCTTTTTGGCCACAAACTTTTTACAGCTTTCACAAATTTATCGTCTTATAAGAAAGAAAGAGTCACGAAAACTATTTGTGTTCTTCAAAGGCGGACATATCGCTGTGGTTTGACGTATGAGTCAATGAAATGTGTGTAAAATTTCGTTTTACCTGAAGTGGATTTTGAGCTCTGAACGGGCAAAATGAGTTTTCTCAAATTTTAACAAAAGAACACGTTATTTGGGAAAACAAGCTACAGCATGTTTCATTACTCATTAAGGGTTATCGATGAGCCAAAAATGAGCGAAATTCGAATTCTGAACTTGTGCCACAAAAAGTCGATTTTGGTCGATATTTACAGACAGTTGCTCTTAAACATCTTGAGAACCCTTCACAACTATGTTCCCTACGGTGGTGATGGCGATGATTGGCAATATGGTGAACAAGGCATTGTGGGAGACCAACTAAGCATAGAGCAGGCAGTGAATGGCCACATTTCCCTTGCTAATGGATTCACTCCAGAAGACAGATTAGAAGGGCTGCACTTCGAGGTAGCTGACTGGCATGCTGGTAACAAATTTCTGGAGGTAAGCATACAGTTTGGATTTCAAATAAATTTAAAATCAGCTTTTTAACTGAGATGATACTTCTTTAAATTTAACAAAAAAGAAAATTTATATTTGTTGTTTTGCCGGCAAGGACTTTTTGTCATGCCAATGATTATCAATTATGTAAACTAACATAAGGCTAAGAGGAAAAATATCTGCCATCTTTTAAATGCTTAGCCTGCGCACAGACGAAAGTAAACTCTGGTTACTAATCAGAGTTTAGTTATCATTTGCAAGCAGGCTTTTTTCAACTAGAAGGGGAAACAAGAATTATTGCTGCTGCCTTAAATTTCCTGGGTTTAACTAGTCTGGATCTCAAGGAGAAACCAACCAAAAATGTTTTTCCGAATCAAGAAGACGCCTCTACCAAACAGGAGAAAAAACATTAACTCCGTAAAATAGCTACCCTTGTTGTTGACGAGTTTGTTATTGACCAAGAAAGGAACAGGAAAATCATCCAGTCAGCGCAGTTGTTGGAACATGAGCGGCAGGCTAAGGGGCAGGAAATTGATGCTGAAGGAAGATACCCATGCCGATCACCTGGTAGTATGAAAACATTTGCTCATGATGGAAAATTAAGAAGAGATCATGGAGCAAGGCACAATCCCCCGTAGTGATTCATGGCCCTTCTTCCAACCTTCTTACTATTGACTCTGAGACAAGTGAGGATAAGAGAGATGACACGTTTGCTTACCCAAAAGCTCTTTTGGACTATGGTATACTCATCTTTAATTTCTGAGATGCTATTTCAGAAGGGGATGGGGGGTGCATCCTTCATTGCTGATAATTTTTCCTTATGTACCTGAAACATCAGGGTGGGTCAGCTACAAAGTACTCCTTAGAGGCTTTGTATCTGATGTTCCAGGTTTATGCATTGCTGAGCCCACAGGCAGCCCATCACTTGGTTTGGGAACGTGTTGTAAAAACAAAGTATGGAAGGTGCAACATTCCCTTAGATTTGCTTCTGGAGTTCTTCAACAAATCAATTAAAGAGGCTGTCAAAAAGCTCGGCCCAAGGGCTTCCCAGAAGTCATTGGACAGGATTTGTAACTCTTTGGATGTGACAACAGCAATGATGAAATTGTTTGAGTCCAACCTCTCAGAAGATCAGGAAAGCACATCCAGAGATCAACAAAGAATGACACTGAAAAGCTTGTGAATGAATTAGTCACGAACAAAGCTTTCACTTATACACCAGGGAGGAAGTACACTTCCTATGCAAAGATGAAGCCCAGTATACTGTGTGGTTTTAACTTGCAGAAAATGTTTACATGGATAAATGAGCATAAGAAACACATGATTCTGTATAAAAGGGCACGTTGAGATTGCCAAAAAATTGATATAAACTCAGTTTCTTTTATGTCAGGAGAAATGAGAAGCCAGTTATCTGATGCCTAGTCCTCAATATAGCAAGTTTAGTAACTGATGATAGAAATAGTGTAAAAATAATACCCCTGCACAGCCATTTGGGCATATTAGGGAAATTGGGGGAATAAGGGCTATTTTCAAACATTCATCACAAAATGAGATTTCAGATTTCCCTTCCTTTGCATAAAGCTAATAAATATCTTACTGCCATTTCCTTTACCCTACCCCTAGTTTTAATGTTGTAGAGTTCATGCAGTTTTCTGAAATGAAGCCCCACTCGAGCTTAAGACCTTTTATAATATACATTGCGCAAAGTGTTAATTCTGAAATACAATATCCAATATTGTTATGAGAGAGGGGCTATTTTTGCCCTTGTGGAGGAGAGGGAGATTTGTTGTTGCTGATTGTAAATTGGGCATGTTTTCCATACTTGATTTTTGAGAAATGATACACAAGCCACGGCAGAACTGTTTGAAAAATGTTTTTGTACTAAATGCTAAAGCAAACTGTAAAATTTTGTTACTTTTGCAGCTGTTTAAATAATGATCAGATTATGAAAAGAAACTGCTTTTATTTCACAAGTTTTAAAAAAATTTCTAATATCCAGATCTTACATTGAGGACTGTTAGCTTATACTTTCCTTAATGAATGAGTACCAACTCAGTATTCATGTATATAGCTCAACCCTTTCATTCCTGAAGTGGCCAAAGGTAAAAAAAAAATAGAATATTTCCAAATTTTAACAGTAGTGTACAAAAGCTCTCCCAAAGAGGTCTTATGACTGATGACATAATAGCATTTTGAACTCAGATTCAAATGTTAAAGAGACGAGTATTCTCACTATAACTTATTCAAGGAGTGAAAGGGTTTAGTACACTCAAAACAACACAACAATGTTTAAATAAGTACAATAAAGTTAATTGCTGAACAGTGTGTTTACCAAAGCTGTCAGTCACCAGTGTTACCCAAACTTACATTGCTTAAAGAGTTACGAGTGTCATTGTCAGTGTCCATGAAATAACTCATGTCCTCCAAGTCCTGGCTATCTAGCATGCTGACAAGGGCAGGATCATCTCTGATCTCACCCCAGTCAGATGCAATAGAATCTTCAAGGAGATCATCCTCTTGTAAAAGCTGTGATGTTGACAACACCTCTAGCATAGTGATGTCACCATATTTCAACGGACGTGAGAACATTATCCACAGAGAATAACTTCTCACAACATTCAATGACCTGGTTGATATGAAAAGCATTGAATTCCAGAAGATAGGTTAGACATGTAACCATTTTGTCTGCTTGACCATGCGTTGCCATTTCGCATTGGAATTCGAGAAGCTTCTTCCTTAAAGTGTCTCTGTCTTGTGTTACAGTCCGCACAATTTCAAGGCTGTCACAGTCACTAGTAGGACCTGTCGAGAGCTTAGGCAGACTAGGGCTGTCTTTACAGGAGCTCCAAAACTCACCACAGTTCTCACTACCACATTTGCATCCACCAGCACAAATATCGCAACAGTCGTGAGACTTTACATTTGGGTCTGAACTCCCACAACTTTCTTTGGAACCAAACTTTTCCATTAGCCATCTTCTGCGGCACTCTTCAATTTGTAGATACTGCTTCATGTCAGCATCACAGTGACTACTCAGCAGACCGTTGTACAGTAGTACACTTGAAGTAGGGAGGCCATCTCTGCCAGCTCTTCCACACTCTTGTACATACAATTCCACTGATTTTGATGGGCCAAAATGGATCACCCGTCTTACTTTTTTACAATTGATCCCCATGCCAAAAGCAACAGTGCATATCCAAACATGCACATTTCCCTCATCCAAAGCCATAGATTTTCAAATG
>CALNXI010000481.1:13490-30514 GCA_942486025.1 Porites evermanni | reverse complement strand
GTAGTACACTTGAAGTAGGGAGGCCATCTCTGCCAGCTCTTCCACACTCTTGTACATACAATTCCACTGATTTTGATGGGCCAAAATGGATCACCCGTCTTACTTTTTTACAATTGATCCCCATGCCAAAAGCAACAGTGCATATCCAAACATGCACATTTCCCTCATCCAAAGCCATAGATTTTCAAATGCGATCTTTTACAGAAGCAGGGGCACCGGCATGATACATTTTAACGATTCAATTTTTGGGCAAGGTACTTGTGTGGTACAGGTGCTTTCCCAGGTATACCTCAAACACACGGAAGATCACAGAACATTGTTTTCATGTCTAGATCCTTTGTCTTCCAGGCCGTCTGCTTTTTATCTTAATTGTTTATCTCTGTTATCTGCCCTGTGTAGTAGACACGGCTCTTTACCAGACGATTTTTCTTGCAAAAATTTGTACAATCTCCTTCTAGAGCTTCCGAGCGCCTCTCCGCATTCCTGAACTGCAAACAGCGACACCATCTGATAGCTAACACTTTTGAGCGTTCATGAGTAAGTCACCACTCATCTCTTCTTGATAAACCTCCAGGACAAGAAAAACATCTGCCGCATTTGGTTGGAGGTTCATGAGATCTCCACAGCCCATTTCAGTACCATCGGGGAGGACAATGGCCATGAACTGCAGAGCTGTAGAACTGACAGGGATCGGCACTTGTGGTGGTGTTGGCGCTGGTTTGGATGTTGTGATGACGTGTGAAGCAGCAGGTCTTTTTCGTTTGACCACGGGTGTAAATCTGGGCGGTGGCAGTACATCACTGACAGCGACAGTCAGTTAAACGCTTTCACATTCAATGGTCAGCTGCTCACGGAAGGGATCCACTAGTCGTACCAAAGCTTGCTTTCTGGAACCCTCAACATCGATTGATATCTCATCATCTGGTAGGAGCTTGTTAAAATTTATGCTAGGAGTCCAAGGCTTCCTCTTCCGACTGTCAATCGTAGAGCGTGGGCGAACAACTGCAGGAGCGAGAACGGTATCGAACTTTCGACTCCATCTGTCAAACATAACGTTATATCCATCTTTTTCACATGTAAGAATGGTACAAACATACCAACCGTCTTCCTCTTTCCGATTTCAAAAGACATTGTAACTCGTCGTATGGGAAGCAATTTATGAGATATCAAACAAATGACGCTTTATAAATTTGTTTATTGTCTCCTTGGTTACTTAGTCGATGGGACTTGGGAACAAGGTTGTTCATTGGTTGTTTGCAATCACTCGCTTGATCGAGCAGAAAGGTTAAAACGAACTGTTTGCTTGTGTATCGTTCTTTAAAGTACAAAAGTGAAAAGTAGAGTAAAAACTCATCACAGAAATGACAGCATTAAAGAACATTGTGGTTTTATCCCTTGAAAACCTCGAGATTACGGCATATTGATTCAACGTTCTGTATTGCCACAAAATGTCGCCAAGTTCGAAAGCTTCGCAAGCGCAAGTGATTGCAAATTTTATGTAAGTTGTTGTAAATCCATAGAATAAAGTGAGGTAAATTAAATCTGAATTCTAGAAGACTTCATTTGGTCATATTCAAAGCGTTGAGAAATATTGAAAGAGAAATCTGCAATGATCGTTGCTGGTAATTTTTTTGTTTTTGACCCTTTGTCGCGAACTTTCAGGAATTAGATAAGAAAAAGAAACCTCTGGAACCTGTAATCTTATACTTAGTTTAAAAAGTTGGTGAATTAAGAGTGCAAATTGAATGTTAAAACCGAGTGACTTTGTAACAATACAGAGTAATTAAGATAATCCTTCTATTGTTTTCGTTTTTTACCACCTCATCTCACTCGTCTGGGCAAGAACAATGCAACATGCACGGTAGATTTCATCATTGACAGTTTTGTTCACGGTCCTCCATTAAGTTACGCATGCTCTGTGTTAACTTTTGCTCTCATTTGCAATTTTACGATCGACGTTTGTGAATGGGCGCCTTTCTGTAATGATCATCTGTTGCTTGTATGCCTATGGTACTGCCTATGGTGCTGTCCTGTCCTTTTGTCGTGATAAGATTTGACGATCAGCAACGGCATTCGTACCGCGTGTGTGTGCTTAAAGAAACCAATCCCCTCTGCAGCTTACATCGCTGGTGAGGTCGTGTACTTGTAACTTTATTTGATTTACCACAAAATAAAAGTAACGATGAAACAAGACAGTTACACAACAGCAAATGAAAGTGGCGAGGAAGCCCAAAAAGAAACCATGAGGCTTATAGACATTGGGTTCCCTCAGAGTAAAAATAAAGTTAACAGTAACAGTAAGGCCAGGATCGAAAGTAAAAATACAATGAAGGTTAGTATAAATTAACTAATTACATAGACTGAGTTGACAAAATATAAAGTGTGGTACATGTAACAATAAGTATAAAAATAATATCAGACGTGAAGAAAGATAACTATTTACTACAAGATTTAAAACTAATAATTCATATATAATTTTTTTTCAATTTCCTTTTGAATAAGTGGAGAGAATTAGATTCTTTAATATCATTTTCTATAGAGTTATAATAAGTAGGTCCTTGGAAACTGACAGAAAATTTATGAAGGTTTGTTCTACAAAAAGGAAGGTGAAAATCGTTCACGTATCTAGTGGCATAGCTATGGACTTGTTTGTTTAAAGAAAAATAATTGTTGAACTTTGAAGGCAAAAGAGAATGTTTAAGAGAAAACATAAGTTTACCCAATTCTAGTTGTCTAATATCGGAAAGTTTTAGAAGCTCTAATTCTTTGAAAATAGGGTCTGAATGAGAATTGAAAGTTGATTTAGAAATAATTCTGATAACTCGCTTTTGCAAAGAGACAAGACGGCGAAGATTGGTTTTGTACGTAGATCCCCAGACAATAATACAATAATGAAGATAACGATACACTAAGCAATAATAAAGAGTTTTTAGACAGGGTTTAGATAGAAAAAATCTTGCTGTATTAATGACTCCTACTGATGTCGAGATTTTACGAGCTACTTGAGAAATGTGCTTCAAGGACTACACAGAGGAAGACCGTTTCCTTAACCTGTTCAATTCTCTGTTCATTTATGCATATTTGCATTGGAAAATGATACCTTTTCTGTCTAGGTTTAAGGAGAGTTTGTTCGCCTTAAACCAAGTGGGTAATTTATTAAGTCCGGAATTGAGTGAGGCTGCCAGGTAGACAGGATCTTTCTGGGACATAAATAAATATAATCAGCGAATAAAATCAGCTCGACTAGCGTCGATACGTTATTTAAATCATTAATATGGAGCAAGAGAAACAAGGGTCCCAAAATTGATCCCTGGGGGACACCACAGCAGATAGTTTGTGGAGAGGAGCATTGAAAGAATTGCAACCTTTTGGAGAGGTAGCTTCTAACCCAGTCCAGAGCCAAGCCACATATACCATAGTGTTCGAGTTTGTCAAGCAGAATATTATGATCTACGGTATGAAAGGCCTCAGAAAGATCAAGGAAAACGCCAACGTCATGTTCATTGCAATCAAGAGCAAGGGAGATTTTTTCATATCGGTCAATCAATGCTAACGAAGTTGAATGATTTTTCCTGAAGCCAAATTGATTATCACATAGAATTTCTAGTTTACTTAAATAATTATAACGACGGTTCTTCTTTTACGCATTCCAGCCACCCACCTGTCGTAGGTGCAGCTTGGAAGGTCACATGGCCCAGTCTTGCTCTGCACTTCGGTGCTACAGTTGCAAGAAGCCAGGGCACCGTAGTAGTGAATGTAAGGAACCTCGCCGGTGCTCCATGTGTTTGGAGTCTTCACATGATCTGGCTGCCCCTTTGTGTTTTACAGTGCTAACATGCTCCCCCCTGTCCCTGGAGCTGCTACGCATGCTGAGATTGTTGATGGTAGGTCTGCTGACCTGAAGGATCTCCCTCCCGGGAGCCAACAGGCCACGCGGACCGGGAAATCCGTTTCAGAGAAGAAGTTATAGACGCAGACAAGCTCAACTCCCCTTTGTCAGAGTCCCTCTCGAGAGAGGAGAAGGAGCACCCCTGAGAGAGAAGAGGCCCCCCCGAGAGATGGACCAGTCCTCCCCAGAAGCGAAGAAGCAGTCCCCCTCAAAGGAAAAGGTAAAGGTTAAAGAAAGGTCCTCTAAGAAGCATTTGCGTGAGTCTTCATGTGATCGCAAGCCTGAGCGTGACCCTGAGAGGGAACGGGATCAAGAGTGAGACTGCCGTCGGGATCACTGTCAAGATCCGGACCGGGATCGGCCTCAGGAGCGCGACCATGATCGCGATTATGAGCATGACCGGGAGTATTATCGCCACTCTCGTTCTCACCGGGATTACTACCCCAGTCACCGACGCTCCGATCACAGTTCTGAGGAAGATGAGGCTTGGAAAGTGGTTGATAGGAAGAAGTACAAGAGGCGGAGCCGCAGCCATAGTAGTGATAGGGGCTAATTCTTATTTTTCTCTATTTCAATATGGCGCTTAAACTTCTCAGTCTAAATCTCTGGGGCTTAGCCTCGGCTCGCAAGTGGGATTCACTTCTTCATGAGCTTGAGCATTTACATTATGATGTTTAGTTTCTTCAGGAGACACACGTCTCTTGTAGGAGATCGGCCGATTTATTTGCGAACAAGTCGAAAGGCAAGTGTTTGTGGTCATTTGGTGTAGGTAAGTCTGCAGGGGTAGCGATTCTCTTTTCTCCTAATTTTGTGGGGAAAATAATTTGTTACCTACATTACTTTGACAGTAGAATTTTAAGCATCCTTGTTGAGATAGATTCTGTTAATTTTAATTTAGTCAGCCATTATGCTCACACACCACAAACACCGTTTCTGATCATAGAGTTTTCTTTGAAAATATCCACACTTTCTTTCTGTCTCAAGGATCTTTGGTTTTAGGTGGTGATTTTAACTGCATTGACTCTGTTGTTGACAGGCTGAATATTAAGTTGGACTTTAGCGCTGACAAGCGAGTCTTGTCTGCTCTGAAAGCCAATTTCTGTCTTGTATATATCTGGTGCAAAAGGAATCCTTCTGTGATCTCATACCTGGGCGAACAGTGATTTTTCTCAAGCTTCTAGATTAGATCAATTCTTTATTTCTCGGTCTTTACTCTCTTTAGTGCGTTGTAATAAACGTTTTCCCTGCACGCTCTCCGATCACGATCGTGTAGATTTATTTCTGTCCCCGTGCAATGGTAACCCCGGCGGGAGCAGTGTTTGGAAATTTAATTGCGACCTTTTGGCTGATAGTGATTTTGTTGCTAAAGTGCAAGATCTTATTCTCTCATCATTCCCTTATCCCTAGTTTTAGTCCTCTAGGTGCTTGGTGGGACGATGTAAAAGTTTCAATTCGGCGTGCCTGTGTGGACTTTTCTGTCCAGAAATGTAAGCGCTTAAATCGGAATCACGATTTGTTAACTTCCTCTGATGGGGATAGTGTGGACAGTAGTTCTTTCAAGTCCAAGCTTCCGGTGCGCAAAAAAAAGGAGTCCGCAAAACTCCGGCTCCCGCTCCGTCTGCTGCCACTCCCCAGGCCTTACGGTCTTCAAGTCTTATTCCCGGTTTGTCTAGGAGCCTTAAGCTTGCTGCAGCAGAGTGGGCTCGCCTTGCTTAGCGTTCGTACGTCAAGCCTTTTTTCTCCTCCTCATGGCTGCTACGCTTGCAGTAGTTACTTTAAATGTTAATGGCCTCCGTTCTGTTGACAAGTGTGCTAGGGTTTTTCGTTGGTTGCACTCTTTGCCTTCATTGCCAGATGTGGTTTGCCTCCAGGAGACATATTGTGTTTCTAGGGAGGAATGTCGCTTGTGGTTTTCAGCCACAGGCATGTTTTCTTTTGTATCTCCTGGTTCCCATCATTCGTGTGGTTGTGTTGTTCTTTATTGCCCCCACCTGACTTTTGTGCATTCTTCGTGTGACAACGGGGGGAGATTCCTGCTTTGCGAGTTTCTGTTTCATGAAAGGTTTTTCGTGTTGCGTGTGTTTACGTTCCCAATAGAAGTCCCGCTCGAAACGAGTTTTTGGAGGAGGTTGGGGATCGGATTGACCCATCTGTCCCAACGCTTCTGTGTGGGGATTTTAATATGGTTGTTGACAGGGGTCTAGATAGATCTGGATCTGACCCTCTAGATACTTCAAGAGATAGTTCTGTGGCCCTCTCTCGCCTGTTGGATAGTTTTTGTGTAGTTGATGCGTGGTGTTCCTTACACCCTGGGGTTAGGGCGTTTACGTGGTTGAGGCCGAATGGTGCCTTTGCCTCTCGTATTGATCTTGTTGGTCTTCCGGTTGTGTGGTCAGCTTCTTTAGTTTCTTGTGACATTGTTCCTTGCCCTTTCTCTGACCACTGTGCAGTTATTCTGTCTACTGGTGTTCCAGATGTGCTAGGGCGTGGTCCTGGCCTCTAGAAACTAAACGTCTCTGTCTTGTTGGAAGATGAATATGTCTCTATGGTCACGTCTTTGGCTTCACTGGCGCTTGAAGAAGGAGTTGTTTCCTTTGGTTGTTGACTGGTGGGAGAGGGGGAAGTCTAGGTTAAAGGCTTTAACAATCTCATATTGTAAGGAGCGGGCTGCCAGTAGGCGCGCTCGGCATGATGTCTTGACGCGACTTATTGACCATCTGAAATGCCAAGTAGACGGCGGCGTTGCTTCTTGTTTGGGCCTGTACAGGTCTGCTCTGGCGGAGCTTGAGCGCCTGGACTGTGCGGAGGCCGAGGGGTCCAGAGTTAGGACACGGATCCGTTGGATCGAGGAGGGGGAGGCTTCTACAGCCTTTTTCTTTTGAAAAGAACGTAAGCAGTCTGCGGACCGTTGGATTCCAGCTTTGCGTGACTCTGATGGTGGTGTTCATTCTGATGTTGAGGGGATTGGGGCTGTTTTATCTAATTTTTACTCCCTGCTCTTTTCTGAGGAATGCTGTGACCCTAGTGGTCAGGATGACCTTTTTTTCCTCTCTGTCTTCGTCCTTGCCTCCCGAACACGCGTCGTCATGTGAGGGTCTTTTGTCTGTTGAGGGGTGCGTTGTCGCGTTGAGGGGATGGCTAGCGGCAAGGCACCTGGTGTAGATGGCTTGCCCATGGAGTTTTATTTAAAGTTTTGGGATGCTTTGGGTGCAGATCTGGTGGAGGTTCTCAATTGTTGTCTTAGTAGGGGGTATTTAGCTAAGAGTCGACAGCGTGGTGTAATCTCCCTGACTTTTAAAAAGGGAGATCGGCTTGACCCCCATAATTGGCGCCCCATCACTCTCCTGTGTGTTGACTATAAGATCGCATCGCGTGCCATAGCGGGACGTCTGCTCAAGGTGATTCATTTTGTTGTTGATCAGTGTCAGACTTGCGGTGTGCCTGGTCGTTTTATTGGTGATAGTGTGGCTTTTCTTAGGGATGTGGTTGGTTATGCCACTTCCACTTATACTCCTATTTTGCTATTCTCTCATTGGACCAGGAAAAGGCTTTCAACAGGGTGGACTGGTCCTTTCTTCGTGCCACTTTGGCTAGGATGGGTTTTAGGCCCTCTTTTATCAGTTGGGTCAACTTGTTTTATGCCAGCCCCCAGAGTGCTGTTAAGTTTAATGGTCACATGACTACCTTCTTTGATCTTTCGCGTGGTGTTCGTCAGGGTGTCCTCCTTTCGCCACCCTTGTATGTGCTCTATGCAGAGGTGTTGGCCTGTGCCATTCATGCAAATCCCCCGATTTCTGGTCTCACCCTCCCTGGTTGCTCTACCCCTCTGCCAGTCATATCCCAGTATGCTGATGATACGTCCTTGGTAGTCACTTCGGATCAGTCCCTCATAGAGGTTTTTCGATCGTATGCTGTTTTTGAGCGGGGTTCTGGGTCAAAATTGAATCTGGGGAAATCAAAGGGGCTTTGGCTGGGTAGTTGGAATGGCCGAACTGACGCTCCGGTTAATCTGTCGTGGACGTCCGATAAACTAAAGGTGTTGGGTGGTGTGATTGGTCTGGTCCTGGGAATGTGGAGGAGGACAATTGGCGTCCCCGAATTGTTGCTGTGGAGAATGTTCTTCAATCTTGGAAAGCGCGGACCCTTTCTTACCAGGGCAGGGCCCTTGTTGTCAACGCATTGGCCCTCTCTCGTATTTGGTACATGGCTTCTATTTTTGGTGTGCCCGCCTGGGTGGTTTGGGAACTGAACATTCTAGTCTTTGGGTTTTTCTGGAAGGGCAACCTGGAGTTGGTCGCTAGAAGAGTTGTTGTTCAGGCATCTTGTTTTGGGGGCTTTTCTGTTGTTTCTGTGCAACTGTGCCCACGATGTGCTGGAGAATGTTCGGGTGCGCGTTCCTTTCAACCTCCCCAGTTTTCTTTCGTCGTTCTCGGTCTTCTCCTGGTGTACTTTGGCGATGCTTAATTGCCTTTTGTAATTTTGTGTTATGTTGTCTCTTGGTAGCTTGGTGCTGTTGGATAAGTCTCTTGTGTTCTTCACCGGAGTTAAGCCCTGCCGGGCAGGGTTGGTGTTTGGTGGGGCGACTGTCTCTTTATCTGTCTCTTGGTGTACTTTGGCGTTGTTAAATTGAATGCCCCGTGTTGTTTTGTTTTTCTTTTTGTTTTAACTGGATGTTGGCCCCTGCGTTGCTGCTTGGCCCTTTTGTATCATCAGAAAGCGCGCCATCAGTTTCGTGCGGTGTCTCTCAGTTGTTAATTTTTTGTTGTAGTTATCCTTAGATAGGTGCAGTTAGATAGTGTCTCTCGCATCTTTTAACTTGTCCTGCTGTGCTGTCTTGCCTTGTATATGTTTGTCCTGTCATGTGTTTCTGTAAGGGGTGGCGGGGCTCATTACCCTGGCGACTTTTGGCGTCCTTGTGCACCCATCCTGAGGCATGTCAACATGTAGTGTATAGTCTGGTGTCATTCAGTTTTGCGGTTTTGTGTGTGTTCCACGTTGTAAAATGGGTGACTTGGCATTGCACTCCACCTTGGATGCCCGCCTCGAGGAAAAAAAAACTTATCTGACTCTCATGGCGCAGAATTATACCCGTTTGGGTCCAGATTCCTGTCCTTGTGATCAGTGTCGCTGCTCTTTTCTAGGCGTGATTGCTCCTTCCAGACTACCGCTCCTGGTTTTGGCAGTTTTTGGTGACCTTTGCGTACTTGATAGTACAGCTTCTCTGGTTACACTCTTCGATTTGTAAGTTTTTGCCTTTTTTGTTCTTTTCGGTTGGGTTGCCCCCCTCCCTCCCCCGGATCCACCCTTAGTGGTCTTGGGTGGTCACCCAACTCCCGTTTGGGCTTTGCCCATGCGGGCTTAACCTTGTTTTGCGATTTTTCTGTTGTCTTGTTGGGTTACTTTTTGAGTCGCCCGTCTCGTTAAGTGCCCCGCCCATCAGGGCTTTACCCCGTTGGGGTGGTTTTTTTTTTCTTCTCCTGTGTTTTGCTCCGTTTTGTTATGGCTCTGCGTGCTTTTCGGCGCACCGTTAGCTTGGACGTCTTGCTGTTAGCCGGTTCTAACGACCACACAGCAGTCAGTAGTTTTATTGTTGAGCACTTTACATGCCATAAGATCCATGCTGTCCAATTTATTGGTACTACTTCCAAAGTGACCTTCGCAGTTGAGGCCAGGCAACATCAATGAGGTGCAGTGTGCAGTCCGGGGAGGTGGTCCTCAGTCGCAAAATGTCCTTGTGTATAACTATCCAGTCGAAGGGGCCGCGGATCCCATTCCTAGAACCTTGCGTGTTTATGGCGTTATTGAAGATATAAAATTTTGTCACTGGACACATATGCCTTCCGTGGGTGATGGGGTATGCATTGTTCGTATGGACTGCCGTGCTGCTATCCTGTATCACATCTATCGGTGAGGTCAATGTCAAAATTGCTTATGCTGGCCAGCAACAGGTCTGTGACCTGTGTAACGCTCCTGGTCATATTGCGCTGGGTTGCCCCTATTGTAATAATTGCTTGCAATGTGGGCTTGAGGGTCACTTCTCGCGGGATTGCCCTCAGCATGATAGTTATCGAGACTGTGATTCAGTCCCAGACCCCACCCCTGCTGAAGTTGCTGCCACCGTCGCTGCTGCTGCTGCTGCTCCATCTGATTTTAATGACACTTTGCTCTGTAATTACGCTGACTCTTTGGATGGGTTGTCTGTGGCTTCTGCGGCCGGTGTGTCCGTCACTGGTCCTGCCATAGACTCCCAGCTGGATGCTGATATCGTTTCATCCGATTCTGGCTGAGGTCTTGGAACGGTCATATGGACTGCCCGGTTGCTATTGAGTGGGTGTTTTTCTTGGTCCCCTGGCTTCACCGTAGGATAACTGGCCGCCAATATCTCTGCTGTGGAGCATGTCTTGCTCATGTGGTGTCAAAGGTCCCTTTCTTATGGTGAGAAAGCTCTTATTATTAATGCACTGGCTGAATCTAGAATCTGGTATGTCGCGTCGCTGGTTCACATGCCCCCTTTTGTTTTATGTGAACTCAAACAACTCGTTTTTAAGTTCTTTTGGGTCGGGTGGTGGTGCAGCCTACCTCCTGTCGTGGCTTCTCAGTGGTTGATGTGGAGTTGAAGGTGTGGGCGCTTCTCTTGCAGTGGGTGAGACGCCTGGCTGTCTCCCCTTCTACTTGGGTTTTCTTTTTTTCGTTTTGGTGTGTCTATACCTGGGGTGTTTCTCCTGTTCAGGTTCTCTCTACACCCTCTCGGTTCAGTGATTTCTGTCATCTGCCCTGTTTCTATAGGGCCCTTCTGTCGGCCTGATTGTCTGCTGGTGGCTGCTTCCTCCCCAGTAGGGGTGCGCTCTCTGTGGGAACAAGTCTTACAGTTGCTCTGGTGTCCTTCCTGACCACTAAATCTTCGTATTCTCTGCTGTTGATTGACCGTGTCAAAAAAATCATAAAAATGTTTGGGCCTTCAAGTGGTGTTGTGCTTTAATTAAGGCGAATAATTTCAAATAAAAAGTGGGTGAATGCTTGGCTCATCCTGCGTTATATAGGTCTTGGATGGTTCCTCATCATGGACATATATTGGTGAAACAATTAAGTAGGATACTGACCTACATACAAGATGGAAATTGAACATAAACGTCTGAGACTCATATGTTTTGTTAGTATCATTGTACTGTAATATTTGCTTTTCGTGTTTGCATTTTCTTTACATTTTGTTGTTAGCTGGGCCATACTTGATGATGCCGTTTCATGTAGATTCCAGCTATTCGAAATTTCCACAACATTCATTAGTAGTGGTCATCGTGGCAATATGACGTGATATGCAATGTTTTAAAGAACTTCTTAGTGCGAAAATAATAGTGACAATAATGATGATGATGACAATGACTGTGGCACCAGGTTGTGCTCTGAGTTTGTGATTTTCATAGTTGCCTGTACTAGTAGTAAAACTTTACAAATATTTTGCTTATATGATCACATATAAGGACACCTTTAATTACTTAATAAAATGAAATTCCAATACAAACTCCCATTTTAAACGACTCTCCCTGTCATAGGCGTACACACTTTCTCTCTATCGAGGTCGTCCGCAATGAGTTGTACTTCCCTAGAAAGATCTTGAAGCCAGAAGATGAAGTAAACACTTATTATTATTGTTGTTCTTGTTGTTATCGTGGATGATGACATTTATTACTGGGTTCACTTGTCCTCCGACATTTATTTCAAGTTTATTACAAAATGCGACAGCTTTTTTTATTACAAAGTGTGATGGTCTGTTATTACAAAGTGCAACAGCTTTTTTATTACAAAGTGCGACAGGTGTTATTGCAAGGTGTGACAGGTATTACAAAGTGTGACAATTTTATTACAAAGTACAACAGGTATTACAAAGTGCGACAATTATTGCAAAGTGCGACAGTACAAGGGCCGCTCTATTAATTATTGCTGTGCTAAGTCATCGGAGAATGCTGTGAAGAGAGACCTTTTTTCCAGACTCGCTTCACACCTTAAGGAAGGCGTTGATAGTGGTATTTTATCTCTGGTGGGGTTGTACCAGTTGGTACTACAGCAGCTGGCTGCTTTGGATGTGGAGGTCGCGAAGGGGGCCAAGTTCGCGCACGGGCACGCTGGATTCAGGAGGGAGAATCCTCCAGCTACTACTTCTTCAGCCTTGAGAAGAAGCATGGGACTGACCGCTGGATTGCCACCATGCGGAACGACGATGGTCAAATTGTAGCGTCTCCTGAGGGTCTTTGTTTATCTTTCTCTGCTTCTACTCGTCTCTCTTTACTGCCACGCCTACAGATGCTAATGCACAGGAGTCCCTTCTTAGTAACATTGAGTCCTCCTTGCCGCCTGTCCAATTGGAGTCTTGCAATGGTTTATTGTTGGTCGTGGAATGTTTCGAAGCATTGTGTGGTATGGCTAAGTGCAAGGCTCCAGGCATGGACGGTCCCCCGGCTGAGTTTTATCTCAAGTTTTGGCATGTTCTTGGGCAGGATCTTGTTGATGTCCTTAACTTTTGTTATGCTGCTAGGTCCTTGACCCTCTCTCAGCATCCGGGAATTATTTCTTTGTCTTTCAAAAAGGGTGACCAATTAGATATGCGGAACTGGCATCCCATATCTCTTCTGAATGTTAACTACAAACTTGCTGCGTGGGCTATTGCTGCTAGACTGCTGAAAGTCATCCATCTGGTGTTTGCTGAGGACCAGACCTGTGGAGTCCTGGGGAGATATATCGGAGAGAATGTTGCCTTTCTCCGTGATGTGGTTTCCTATGCCACCATGTTTGACTCCCCAGTTGCAATCTTGTCTTTGGATCAGGGAAAGGCCTTTGATAGAGTGGATTGGTCTTTTATGTATGCCACTCCTCGTAAAATGGGGTTTGGCACTTCTTTTCTCCAGTGGGTCAAACTGTTTTATACTGGTGTTCAAAGCTCCGTTAATATAAATGGTTATATGTCTCCTTTCTTTTCTTTGTCTCGTGGCATCCGTTAGGGCTGCTCTTCGTCTCCTCTTCTGTATGTTCTTGTTGCTGAAGTGCTCGCGTGTAAAATACGTGCCAATCCACGAATTAAAGGCCTTTGTCTCCCCGCATCATCTGACCCTTTATCACCAATTTCACAGTATGCTGATGACACATCGCTGGTCGTGTGTTCTGATGATACCATTCGTACTTGTTTTAATGTCTAGGATGTGTTTGAGCGAGGTTCTGGCTCCAGGCTCAATCTCTCCAAGTCGAAAGGCCTTTGGCTTGGGCCTTGGGCCAATCGTTCTGACGCGCCGGTTGCCCTTGAGTGATCGTCAGTAAAAATTTAGGTCCTTGGCGTTTTCTTGGGCCCTGGTAATCTCGACGAGGACAATTGGAGGCCTCGCATTGAGGCTGTAGAGAACACTCTCCTCTTGACACCAGCGCATCTTGTCCTTTCAGGGTCGTGCCCTTGTGATAAATGCTCTAGCTCTGTTCCATGTGTGGTATGTGGCTTCCCTCATTCGCATGCCCCCTTGGGTCTTTGGTGAACTGCTGAGACTTGTCGTAAGCTTCTTCTGGAAAGACAAAAAGGATCTTGTGGCGCGCTCTGTAGTTGTTCAGGCTCCCTTCGTTGGAGAATTTTCTGTTCTAGATGTTAAGTTAAAAGTTCAGTCTTTGTTAGTTTAGTGGGCCAGGAGGTTTGTCACGGCGCAATCCAGCTGGTCTGTTTTTGTGCCTTTCTGGTTCCATACTGTCTTTAACTCCTCCCCTATGGAAGTGTTCTCTTGGCCTTTTGATTTTAGCCCTCGTGCTCTCCCTTCATTTTATCAGTCTCTGCTGTTGGCCTGACGTTGCATCAATGGTTCTCTTTCTCAATCTCAGGCGGCCTTGGTGATAGCCTCGTTGGACCCTCATGGTGTCTTGAACACTTTTGGGTACGACTATGACCTAAACTGTTTTTGTGGCTCAACGGAGATTTCATCTCACCTTTTTTTTTTTTATTGTGCTCTGGCTCACAGCGTCCTTGGCTGGATTCAATTTGTCATGTTTCCTGCCTTGTATCTGTGTCCTTCTCTGTGGTGCCGTCATGTCCTTTTTGGCTTCTCTGGTTCTGAACTTGCTGTGGTTCCTCGTGTTTTTGTTTACCTTCTGAATCTAGCCAAGCATTTCCTGTGAAGGGCGCAACGGCTACCACTTTTGCAATGTCCAGCCAGGAGCTCTCCCTCTGATTGAGCTTATTAAGGCCCATGCACAGTGCCACCTTTGCATTTTCTTCGAAAGGTCCAGGTCATCACATCGCCAGCGTTATTTCCACAGACAGTGGGGCAAATGGTGTTGTTGGGAGAATGTAGGGGGGTTCATTTTACTTTCGTCTCTGGTTTGAGTGTGTGTCTCTTGGTTTCCTTGGTCCTCTTTATTGGCTGTACTAGGTTGCCTTTTTACTTTGAGTGAGTGTGTCTGTGGTCTCTTGGTCCCCTTTGTTGGTTGTGCTGGGTCTCCTATTTTGAGTGAGTGCGTCTCCCGACTGTTCATGTCTGTTGTTAGTTTGTTGCTAGTTTAGTTTCAGTCTAGTTTTTACTTTCCTCCTTTTGGACTGGTTCCGAGTGCGTGTGTTTTGAGTTTTAGTCATAGTTTTTGGCAGTGCCTACGTTTGTTAACTTGTTTGTTGGTCCTGTAAACATTTGTCCTATAGATGTTCGTCATGTTCTGTGTATGTAGGGGCAGGGGTTCAATACCCCCAGTCAGTTTCTGTGCTGGTGCACTGCCCTGTTTGATGTGTGATTGGTACTAGACGTTAAGTCTGGCGGCATTGCACCACCCTACTGGGGGACGGCCATTCACCTCAAATGCAAAAAAAAACTTACCTCATGGCGAGGCACGGAACTCTACTACTTTTGGACTAGATTACCGCCCTAGTGGTAAGTGTTGCTGTGTTTTCTAGGCATGTGCATTCCTATGTGGATACCGGCCCCTGGTTTTCACAGTTTTTGTGGCTTTTGCTTACCTGGTAGCAGGAGTGCCTTGAACACGGTTCGTTTGCTTGGTTGGCANGCCTATTTTGGGTGAGTGCGTCTCCCGAATGTTCATGTCTGTTGTTAGTTTGTTGCTAGTTTAGTTTCAGTCTAGTTTTTGCTTTCCTCCTTTTGGACTGGTTCCGAGTGCGTGTCTTTTGAGTTTTAGTCATCGTTTTGGGCAGTGCCTACGTATGTTCACTAGTTTGTTGGTCCTGTAAACATTTGTCCTATAGATGTTCGTCATGTTCTGTGTATGTAGGGGCAGGGGTTCAATACCCCCAGTCAGTTTCTGTGCTGGTGCACTGCCCTGTTTGATGTGTGATTGGTACTAGACGTTAAGTCTGGCGGCATTGCACCACCCTACTGGGGGACGGCCATTCACCTCAAATGCAAAAAAAAACTTACCTCATGGCGAGGCACGGAACTCTACTACTTTTGGACTAGATTACCGCCCTAGTGGTAAGTGTTGCTGTGTTTTCTAGGCATGTGCATTCCTATGTGGATACCGGCCCCTGGTTTTCACAGTTTTTGTGGCTTTTGCTTACCTGGTAGCAGGAGTGCCTTGAACACGGTTCGTTTGCTTGGTTGGCATCAGGGCTTCACTTCTGTACGTTTTTGCTTTTGATTAGTTTGTCTTTGGGTTGCCTCTTGGTGTCGCACTTGGTGCGTTCGAGTGGTCACCCATCCCTTTCTGGGCCCTGCCCATTAGGGCTCAACTCCGTTGGTGGGTCTTTTTCCTTGAATTTTCTTCTGTTCATGTTTGTTTTACAATGGCTCAGCGGGTTCTCCGTCGTACCGTTAGTTTGGACGTTTCTGGTCTCGCTGCGTCCAATAACTGTAAGCAGGTTCTCAGTTTATTGTAGAGCATTTTGCTAATTTTAATAGTCATGCTGTCCAATTCATCAGCACTTTCGCTTAAGTAACTTTTGCTTTGGAACATAGCAAACACCAAGTTATTGGCCATCAGATTGTTAATATTACTGGTGTGCAGAGCGCTGTGCGGGGGGTGGTCCTCGCGCGCAGAATGTTTTGGTGTATAATTACCCTGTTGAGGGGAATGCGGATCTTATTCTCAGGGTGTTGGGTGCGTATGGAATGGTTGAAAATGTTATTATCGTCACTGGCCACATTTTCGTGAGGTCAGTGACTGTGTGAGGGTGGTGCGCATGGTTCATCGTGAGGCTATCCCGCGCCACCTCACAATCAAAGATTTCCAAGTCAAGGTTTACTACGCAGGGCAACAACAGCTCTGTGATCTATGTGCGGTTCTAAGTCATATTGCTCAGGCACCTGTAACTTTCTGTAACTGCATTGTATTGCCACGATTATTTAATTTTTTTAGCAGAAGAAGCTTTTTCAGGTTAAGTGACTTAAACTAAAATCCTTTTCGGCTTATCACAACGGCTACAAGAGAGACATTTCCTGAATTTACAGTGATATAGATTACCTAGTAAGAGTAGTGTAGATACCTTCAAGTTGTAAGGAGGGATTAGTCAATTATTCAAGAATTATGACAAAGACAAGGGAGACAACATGAACGTTTCACAGTGTAAAAAAAGGTACCTTTACTTTGTGCACACAAATCAATAACCACTCTATATCTTGTGATCCTTGATAATACGGTCTTTAGTTAACAGTTGAGATTGTTGTATTGTTTGGTTTTGTTGTTGTTAAATATGTGATCAACAGGCAGATGCCTTTCTTATTTTTAAAATTCTTAATGATACTGTGTTTCAAATAATACACTTACACCTACACTCGTGTGTTTTATCTTTGATTGTAACTGTTGCCAGATGGTGATAGAAACTATTTTTGGTGCTGACACATGATCAACCACCCCCATAATTACGCAAAATTTTATATTTAAGAAATACAGCACTTTAATAAACCTAGTTCTCAATATTCCGTTAAACGTATTTAGTTTTATTAATGCTAAACATGTTAGATTGATTGGGAAATTGTAAAATATTTTATTGCTTGGTAATGTTTAATACTCGCCCCAGAATCTCTCTAGCATGAAAACTTAACAGTTTCCAGAAAACAATTAATTTCCAAAAGCCCCGATCAGTTCCAAAAACGTTGTACTACAGTCATAAATAGAAAACAATTAAAATTACACTAAGGTATGTGTTGTAGATTTGGATCAAAAGGGA
>CALNXI010000481.1:0-12721 GCA_942486025.1 Porites evermanni | reverse complement strand
TTAATGCTAAACATGTTAGATTGATTGGGAAATTGTAAAATATTTTATTGCTTGGTAATGTTTAATACTCGCCCCAGAATCTCTCTAGCATGAAAACTTAACAGTTTCCAGAAAACAATTAATTTCCAAAAGCCCCGATCAGTTCCAAAAACGTTGTACTACAGTCATAAATAGAAAACAATTAAAATTACACTAAGGTATGTGTTGTAGATTTGGATCAAAAGGGACAGCAAAAATATGAGCATGATAGGTCACACGATCGAAAAAATCCATCATTTAAAATGAAACTGATATCTTTTTATTGAAAGGGTCAAGCCTACAAAGATTTAAGTGAAAGGTGTAATCTTCTTTGAACCAGACCAACCCCCTACAAATTAACCCATTATTATTGACCCATCCTTTAATTAACTCATGTAGAACTTTACTACATGCAGTTTTTTATACAAGATAAAAAAAAAGAGAAGTAGACATTTGAATTTATGCAGCCACTTACATGGAGCTTCGCGGGCCTTGAAAACCTTTACGGCGTCCTAAGCGGTCCCAGTCTGCCTTGTTTTCCTGTTCCCTACCCTCCTATAGGTTAATGGCTGAGCTGTTAGGGCCTCGGTGCCATGTAGACGCTATTTGATCCTTGTCTAGACACACTGTAGTGTCCTGAAGAGCTGGGCTGATTATCTGTGCTCGGACTGAACCAATGATATCTGCCTGTTCCCACACAGAGCGCCAGATGCATCATAGGATGCCACAGTATTGCAACCACCATATGTAGGATGGGGAAGAAGCCAACCACCCTAGGTCTGGAGGACCTTAAGGGGCATCGCTTCTTGGCCTTTTGGCTAAGATTAAGTGTGTATTTTATGCCAATTGGATCGTAGTTTTTCAAGAGTTGTGGCTTTTTTTGTTTTTGGAGGGCAAGGCCTCTCAAAAATATATAGCTCCCTCTAAAGCAGTTGGTTTTGAGTTGTGTGAAGATGTAGTGGTTGTTGCTTCTGGGGCCGAAACCCCCAGTATATCGGTCCCTGTCCAGTCATTTTCGTCAGTTGTTGCAGACAAAAAAGTGAGTTCTGGTCCTGTTGTTGTTAGAGATGAAAAGTCTTTGCCTAACCAGCCTTTGACCGCCTTAATTACACCACAAGTCCGTCTTCCCGCCTCCGATGTGTTTACGGCCTTGACAGAAGCTAATGTTGATGGTAAAGATGTATCATGTCTCCAATGTCCTAACAATGGTCAAGTCGTCCTAACCTTCCATAGAGCTGAGTGCAAAGAGCAGTTTCTTCATAAAAGTGTACTGAAAGTTGGTAGTACGACACACGCCTTACAAGATGTCGTAAAAAGTGTACTGAAAGTTGGTAGTATGCTGCACGCCTTACAAGATGTTGATTGACCTATAACGTACCTTGAAGCCTATGATGCACAGCATGAACTACCGGACCTTGCAAACATCCATCACCTTTCACAGGACTGTGATGTTATCCATCATTGCCATGGTCATTTCACTCAACCTGGCTGGGAACACATTCATGACTGCGTTCGCCACTACTGTGTTTGCATCAAACTCCCCTTCCCGAGTTTTTTAAGATTTGATCGATACTATGTGCAGTTTCGTTGTTGGCCAGCCACATACATGTCGTCTTTATGGACAAACAAATCACCTGGCCTCCACTTGTGACACCATTAGCTGTTTCAACTGCAAGAAAACTGGCCATTTTACTCCAGACTGTCCATGTCCTGTTTACTGTAACATCTGCAAATCACCAGCACATCAAGCACGTTCATGTCCTTTTTCTTGGTCGCGCTTGGTAGAGTTTCCTGAGTCAACCTCGGAAACCACGTCTTCAAACACTGAACATTCTGAGAACACTGAATCAAGTACTTCTGATAATTCTACAAATGATTCAAGTGCTGATGAAAATTCATCTGATCCTGTTAACATTTCTTCTCCGGTTTTGGACAATGTGCCTGTTGATCAACCTTCGGACCAACCTTCAGAAACTTCCCCCATGGATGATGATTCTTTAACACCTCTGGGGGATTCAATCATGGATCAACACTCCAGTGATTCCACTATTCAGGACTACGCCAGCGCGTCTGAGGAAAACACCATGGAACTGTTTACTAAGCCACAAACATCATCTCGCCCTGCTGGGAATGGCCGCAAACCTGCAAAGATTTTAGATGTTTTCACTCCTTTTCGCAAACGGCCCGCTCCTACCCTGGTTACTAGCAAACCTGTACGTAAACACTCTCCTGACTCAGATGAACTTAGCCCTAAGCCTAAAAAACCGAACACTAGTTGCACAAATAAGCAGATCTATTATAGATCCATTGTTTTTTTTTATATTATATTTAAGTTATTTTGGATAACTTATTAATGTCAATAATTTACTTTCATGTAATGCGCATTTGATCATATTTGCATGTATTTTGCGCAATATAAATTATTATTATCATTATTATTATTATTATAAGCATAGGAATTGTAAGAAAAAGGCTTGATTTATTTGATTTGTTTTCCTTATGTTTAACCACTGGACTTTCTAATACTTAAGATCTCTGCCTTAGTTTGTCTGCTTGCCACATTTTAACGCCTTTATTTAAACATTCCGAGCGAATGTTAGTGAGCCATTTTTGATTTTGCAAAGAATCCACACGCTGATTTTGTTTGCTTGTAGTTGTTGTTGCTTCTGGGGCCAAAACCCCCAGTAAATCAGTCCCTGTCCAGTCATTTTCGTCAGTTGTTGCAGACAAAAATGTGAGTTCTGGTCCTGTTGTTGTTCGAGATGGAAACGCTTTACCTAACCGACCTTTGACCGCCTTTTTTTACGCCACAAGTCCGTCTTCCCGCCTGTGATGTGTTTCAGCCCTGAGAGAAGCTAATGTCGATAGTAAACATGTATCATGTCTCCAACATACTAGCAATGGTCAAGTCGTCCTAACCTTCCGTAGAGTCGAGTGCAAAGAGCAGTTTCTTCATAAAAGTGTACTGAAAGTTAGTAGTACGACGTACACCTTACAAGATGTCGATTGGCCTTTAACTGACCTTGAAATCTATGATGCACCGCACGAACTACCAGACCTTGCAATCATCCATCGCCTTTCACAGTACTGTGGTCATTTCACTCAACCTGGCTGGGAACACGTTCATGACTGCGTTCGTCACTACTGTGTTTGCATNCAGTCCCTGTCCAGTCATTTTCGTCAGTTGTTGCAGACAAAAATGTGAGTTCTGGTCCTGTTGTTGTTCGAGATGGAAACGCTTTACCTAACCGACCTTTGACCGCCTTTTTTTACGCCACAAGTCCGTCTTCCCGCCTGTGATGTGTTTCAGCCCTGAGAGAAGCTAATGTCGATAGTAAACATGTATCATGTCTCCAACATACTAGCAATGGTCAAGTCGTCCTAACCTTCCGTAGAGTCGAGTGCAAAGAGCAGTTTCTTCATAAAAGTGTACTGAAAGTTAGTAGTACGACGTACACCTTACAAGATGTCGATTGGCCTTTAACTGACCTTGAAATCTATGATGCACCGCACGAACTACCAGACCTTGCAATCATCCATCGCCTTTCACAGTACTGTGGTCATTTCACTCAACCTGGCTGGGAACACGTTCATGACTGCGTTCGTCACTACTGTGTTTGCATCAAACTCCCCTTCCCGAGTTTTTTAAGATTTGATCAATACTATGTGCAGTTTCGTTATGTTGACCAGCCACGTACATGTCGTCTTTACAGACAAACAAATCACCTGGCCTCTGCTTGTCTCACCATTACCTGTTTCAACTGCGAGAAAACCGGCCATTTGGGTATTGACTGTCCATGTCCTCTTTATTGTAACATCTGCAAATCACCAGCACATGGAGCACGTTCATGTCCTTTTTCTTGGTCACGCTTGGTATATTTTTCCGTATCAACTTCGGAAACCACGTCTTCAAACACTGAATCCACTACTTCTGATAATTCTACAAATGATCAAGTGCTGATATTCCTGTTGAAAATTCATCTGATCCTGTTAACTTTTCTTCTCCTGTTTTGAACAATGTGCCTGTTGATCAACCTTCGGACCAACCTAAGGAAACTTTCCCCATGGATGATGATTCTCCAACACCTCTCGAGGATTCAACCAAGGATCAACACTCCAGTGATTCCACTATTCAGGACTTCGCCAGCACGTCTGAGGAAAACACCATGGAACTGTTTACTGAGCCGCAAACATCATCTCACGCTGCTGGGAATGGCCGCAAACCTGGGAAAATTTTAGATGTTTTCACTCCGTTTTGCAAACCGCCCACTCCTTCCCTGGTTACTAGCAAACCTGTACGTGAACACTCTCCCAACTCAGATAAATTTAGCCATAAGCCTAAAAAACCAAACACTAGTTGCACGAATAAGCATAAGAATTGTAAGAAAAAGGCTAGATTTATTTGATTTGTTTTCCTCATTTTTAACCACGCGACTTTCTAATACTTAAGATCTCTGCCTTAGTTTGTCTGCTTGCCACATTTTAACGCCCTTATTTAAACATTCAGCGCGAATGTTACTACTTTGAACATTCAAGGTTTTGGTGATGATGCCAAACAGCAAGTTATTTTTTATTTGCAAAAAATCTTCACGCTGATTTTGTTTGCTTGCAAGAAACTTTAGTGAGCGATTTTCTTATTTCTGCTTTCTGTTCTAAAGGGAAAGGTCCTAGTTTTTGGTCTCCAGCTTTGGGTAAACCAGGCGGAACTGTTATTCTAGTTCTCGAAAATTCTGATTTTGAAATAATTATTAAAAGGTGGCAGCAAGATTCTTTAGGCCATATTGTTAGTATTTTAGCTGGTTTAAGTGAACTTAATTTTAATCCTAACCTATTTACGCTCCTACGAATTTGACTGGACAGAAATTCTTCTATGAGAATTTACATGATTTTTTCTTCCCAAATGCTTTGAAAATTATTGTTGGTGATTTTAATTGTGTTCAAAGTGTTTTAGGCAAACGGGGTGTGACTTTTTTGCAGGCCAAAGATTTACCTGATTTTCGCACCCACTTCAAATTGATTGACATCTGGCAAAAATTGCATGGCCGTTAAACTGAATGTACCTGGTTTGACTCAGATAAACCTATCGTACTACATTAGATAAATTTTTAATCGATCCTGATTTGTCTGTTAATGCTAGAACTTGTGAAATTTTTCCTTTTGTGCTTGAAAGAGAATTATGTGAAGGAAATTTGAATTTGACTGACATTACTACTGCCATGCGAGGTCTCTCAACGGGGAAAACTCCAGGGCCTGATGGCCTCCCCCAGGAATTGTATGCCAAATTTTGGAACCTTCTTGGTCCTCATCTATTGAAAGTTTTTAATTTCAGTCTTGAAAAAGGTTTTTTAGCAAGTGGGTGAGCAACTATTTTAATCAGTTTATTTGGAATGCCTAGTGCTGCTTTGCTTTCCTAAAGTTCATAACTTAGAGACTTGAGCTTCGGTAACATGAGACATAAAAAAATTGAAACTGGTGAAGTTTCTACGTATTTTAGGGGATTATCATTAGACTCTTTGATGGTACTGGCACGTTGAGCGCCAAGATTTCAAAAATAGTGGTTAAATTGTTCAACAATATAAGATTTAGATTCAAAAGTTTGACTATTTCATACTATTTTAGTTGGATGAATTCGTCCTTTTATTTTGTGATTAACTAGAGTACCTATTAATCTCCAAGTTGACTTCCAGTTAACTTTACATGAAGAAATTGTTTGAGTCTTGAGCTGGGTGAGTTTATTTGCATAGGTTTTATAATCTAAAATTTCTGATGGGTTTCCAGAAAGAAAGTGTGTCTTGTAGGGTCTTTGCTTTGCCTTTATAGATTTTAGGATACCTGTAGTAATCCAGGGATTCATCAGTTTTTCTCATACTATTAGTTATTGTTTTCTTAGGGGCATGCTTATCAACAACAGCTAAAATAGTTTGAATTGCTTTGGCGTAAGTTCATGCAAGTTAGTACACTCACTGTATATTGCATTCCAGTCAAGACAACAGGAAGCTTTAATTGCATGACCATACATGTACATATAGTATTGCAAAAGCTACTTTAAGAGAAAAACAGAAAAAACTAACATTTCATCTTATTGCAATTAATTTACTTTGCTAACAATTTTTCACGGAAATTAAAGTAAGCTGAAATACATTTAACCAATTGTAAATTAATATTGTAATATGAGGAGTTCATCAGTTCACTGATCAGATTGTTGACATGTAACTGGGTAATATTTCAAATCAGAGATTGAACTTTATGGTAAAAATTAGTCCTTATTATAGAGCGTTTAGAACAGTGAAAAAGAAAGTGAATTTCGTCCTCTATTTGATTGGACCCACAGACTGGGCAATGTCTATTTTCTCTGGGGATCTAATTCTATCTACCTTGTTCTATCATTAATTTGTGATTGCTAATTCGTAATTCGACTAATGCCTTTCTCTCGGGCTGTTCCTCTTGTTAAATCTTGATAATTAGAAATGGTATGCTCCTTTTTAAAAGACCTATAAAATTCTAGTTTTTGAGAATGTTGGGGGGTGTTTTTCCAATCGAAGATATATTTTTGTCGACTGTACAGATGTCATTCTTGTATAATTCTTCATTGAAAGAGCTGTAGTCTCTGAATGACATTGTTTGTTTTTGAATTTCAATTAAGAATCAGTAACAAAATATGGGCAAATGATCGAATATATATATGGTAGCAATTCCAGATATGAATTGCTGGTTAAAGGAATTTTGTATATATATGATCTATGAGGGTAGCAGTACAATATGTTAGCCTAGTTGGTTTAGTTATAATAGGTAGGAAACTATAGGAATAAAGCATTTCCAAATGGTCCTCGGTTGGTGAATGGCCATTACATTTTAGAAACTCTATGTTGATGTCACCTAAAATATAGATTTTTAAGTTTCTTCTGGTTGAGATTTTTTATTAGTTCATCTTATTTCCCAGTAAAGTCATCTGTAGTCGATGATAGGTGCCTATATATACATCCAATAACTACATGGGCTTTAATGTCAACGACACCCTCATCAATGTGAATTTACTTGGACAGGCTGAGACACCCGAACGGTGAATTCCTTAATACATACACATATAGACCGTTTCTATACTTCGCAATCCATTACTCCATATCTATTCGAAAGCTCCATTGCCGCATATTCACACCCCGATCATGATCTCGGTCTATTAACCCTAGACCCTGACCACCAACCTCGAGGGCCTGGGTATTGGCACCTCAATAACACTCTCCTTGACGAAGCTATTTTTAATACTGAAATCCGTGAATTCTGGACTCTATGGTTTACTGAAAAATCTAACTTCCCCACCACGCTAGAGTGGTGGGAATCTACTAGACAGAACTTCAAATGCATTGCGATCAAGTGTTGTACAAGACTGCAAACTGGAACAAATGGAATATGATAGACTGACACGCAATCTTAACAAATTAAAACAAAATGTATCCACTGGAAACCCAGCCGCCACAGAGTCATATTTACTCCCCAAAAAACAACTTAATGATCTCGAACAACGCAACCGTGAGGCCGTAAAAGTTAGGGTGAAAGCTCGATTCATGGAAGAAGGCGAGAAAAGTACCCGCTATTTCTGTTCTCTTGAGAAATGACGACAGGCTCATCAAACGATACAGACACTCACAATTTCCTGTACACGTGACATTTTATTTGAAATGCATGCTTTCTATAAAGCTCTTTACATTGCTGATAATATGGACCCTCAAGCTCAGAGTACTTTCTTCGACACTTCTATTCCATGGTTTCCCGACACTGATAGACAATCACACGAGAATCTCCTATCACCCTCTGAACTCGAGACGGCTCTGAACAAAATGGAAAACAATAAAAACACTTCTGGCCCACCCTCGGACAAGAACTCACACGAGTATTTAATCATTGCTTTAATCATGGCACGCTAACCCCAAGGCAATGCTGGGGAGTCATTACTTTCATGTTTACAAAAAGTGACCACACCAGACTTGAAAACTGGCGACCGATCACCCTTCTAACTACCAATTATAAAATCCTAACCAAAGCTCCTGCTACACGCCATACTCAAGTTCTACTGTCAATCATAAACTCAGACCAAACAGCGTGCATACCTGGAAGGACAATTAATGACAATCTCAGTTTGATAAGTGACGCTACCTCCTTCGCAAAGGAGACACAAACACTGCTCGCTCTTATCTCTATTTATCAACTGAAAGCTTTTAATGGGGTTTCACAACCCTTCCTCGTTTCTGCCTTACAACATTTTGGTTTCAGCCCCAACTTCCATCCGCTGGATCAAGCTTATTTACAATTCAGTTTCTAGGTCTGTTTAAGTTAACGATTGGCTAACCTCCTTTATCTCCTTGGAGCGGGGACTCTGGCAGGGATGCGCTCTATCCATGCCGCTTTATGCACTCACTTGCCGAGATACTCACTCAACAAATCAGAAATAACCCCCGAATTAAAGGCCTGGTACCTCCCGGATCCAGTGAGCAAGTTAAACTCTCCCAATACACGGATGATACTACCTTCATGTTGCGTGACGACAATTCTATTAAAGAAACTCTCAACACACTCTCTCTATGAGTCCGCTCCGGGCACTAAAATGAACTGTGAAAAATGTAAAGGTCTCTCTGGTCTGGGGCTCCGATCAGCTACTTTCCTTTGACTGGTTCAATACTTACATCCCCAAAAAGATTCCTGGCCTCTTTTTTGGTAATGTCAACTGCACAAAATTTAACATCGAATGTCACCTACAATCGCTCCAAAATACCATTGCAGCTTGGAAACACAGAGATCTCAGCTTTAAGGGAAAGCCCTCGTAATCAATGGCCTGCTAATGTCCACCCTCTGGTATACTGCTACAACCCTACACCTCCCCCCTTGGGCTATTTCTGGGATTACAGAAAACCGCTTACAACTCGTGACATTCTTGCCTCACCTCTGTCTGAGGGTGGATTTAACATTCATCGTATTCACACTAAAATTCAAGCCCTGTGACTTAACAGTTTGTAGACTGATATCCCCCAAACCAGCACACTGAAAATATTTCACAGCCTATGTCCTCCACCTCCAACACCTGCAGCCCAGTTTATACACACTCACTGTGGACTATAAAACCCAAGATACTAACCCTTTCATACCAGCATATCACCGCGAACTCCTAATCACCTGGAATAGACACAGACCAATCAGACATTGTATCCTCGATCCAGCCTCCCTCACTGACCTATTCTAACCTATATCAAACCTCCCTCCGCCCTCCACCTACCTTCAAGTCCCGCTTTATAGCAAACCCTGGCTAACGTCACAGTGCATCTCTACATTTATTTTTGAAAGAGGAAAACCCACCAATAAGGCCCATTTGGGCAGTGCAAGTTTTAGCGCTCACGTTTCGGCAACCATGGCTGACCGGAAAGGCCAGTCTGTTGTGTTTAAAACACAGACTACGGTCACGCTTGAAGAAATCAAGGACGCAACCACAGCAGAAATTGGAACAGATAACTTAACTGTGCTCCAGCAACTATCCAATGGAGATTTCCTTATCGAAACAACCACCCAGAAACTCGTAAGTAATCTAATCAAAAGTGGATTTTCACTCCAAGAACTATACGTGCCCTGCAACCCCGCCCCCCCTTCCCCGGGGGTACTACATGAATGTTAGTAACAATACATGTAGGGCTGAAACAGGAAGACTCCCAATAAAAATCGAAGCACAATATAGGAATTTTAAGTTTTGGCTAACCCTAACCAAACACTCACAACAAATTATCACAGGTGGTTTATAACGATATTAAGTCAAGGATGAATAAGGAATTATGGAGCCAAAAAATCAAATGCGTACTAGACCAAATTGGGCTGGGATACCTCTGGACAAAAGCACATGAAAATGACATAGGAATCTTGAACATTATCAAACAAAGACTGAAAGACATCGAATTACAAAGATGGTTAAGTGACGTAAACAATGACATAAGAAAAGACGCCAACCACCAAAAAAACAAACGCCAAAAAAACAAACTAAGAACCTTCCGAAAATTGAAAACAATAGAAAATTATAAATGTGAAGATTATCTCTGTCAGGTCACCAACATCTGACACTGGATAACTCTAACTAAACTCCATCTAAGTAATCACAAATTGGCGATAGAGACAGGTCGGTATTTAAGACCTTATAAGAAACCGGAAGAGAGGATCTGTCCTATCTGTAAAAACGACGTAGAAGATGAAATACACTTTTAACTATGTGCCCTGCGTATCAAGAAAAAAGAAGTACTTTATTTGAATACTTAAACAAAGAATACAGAATATCAGTAAACAGAATGGCTCCAGATTATGTTTTTCTGTTGTCAATAAACCCTCCGAGCAAGAACAAACCAGTGCAAAAGTTAATTGCAAAATACGTATTCGGCTGCTATAAGAAAAGAAGATCATTAGTTCTTTAGGCTAACTTTGATTATAGTTCCACTAGTGTGCAATGTGTGTCATGATTTTAAATTATTTGGATAAAGTCGATGTACATAGGATTGTATAAGACTCCAAATAAAGCATTGTCTTGTCTTGTCTATAATGGGACTCTGAGCCTACATGGAAGACGCTGGCCTCCTTAAAGCTCTGGAACCTCATGGAGAAATAATAGAAGTGATCCGCCTTAAATACAAAGCGGACCACGATTTAGCTGGCTTGGAAAACCGAAACCCACTAGTGTGAATGGTACTCAGTGCCCCCTCCATCCCCCACTCACTGAAGATAGCCGACGAATGGTGCCGGATAAGTCATAACAATCAGCAACCAGTCTGCCGAGAGTGTAACCAACTTGGCCACTCTCATTGCAAATGTCCAACTATTAAATGCAACCTCTGTAACGTCACTAGCCACATGTCTATGGACTGTGATAAACACTTTGACATCAACAAGGAACAACCGACTAAAATGCCTGAACAGACCCAAGATAACCACACTGACACCACCACCCCTGAATCAGCCATGAACCGACTGCCTGCCCTGATTACTACCCCTATGGACAGCTCTACTCCAGGAAAAAAAGAAGGTAACTCTACACCACCTCTGGACCCACAAACAACATCCACTACCACCCCAATGGAAAGTTCAACTTCCCTCAAACGGAGCCACACTACAGACTCTGACTTGGATAACACCGCTCAAAACCTCTACTGCGACGTCCAAGGATCTCTCTTAAACCTAACACTACAGCTACTAGAAACAAAGTCTCCCCCCCTACTGAAACTAATAAACACTCTGACTCCCCCGGATTCTAAGATGTTTAATCTGCTTCTGTTCCTTCTATTTATCACCACGTGTCGCCTCGCAAGTACCAATGCTCAAAGGCTTCAGGACTTCAGACCGCCGACAATCAGTCTTCCACTTCTTTCAAGGACATGAATACAACAACAAAAGCAATTACTCAAGTTATAGTTTTCAGTTTTATAGGTAAAACACAGGATATAGGTATAAACAAAGGCACTGAGCGTGAAATTTAAACCATTTTTTACACAATACGACAGAGGAATGTTCACGTTTTTTTATTGATGGATTTAGAGTTTTACAAGGAAATTTCATGTGACATTATTGACTCACATCACTTTTTACATGCTGCCATTAGGTATGGCCATGTTACAATTTTGCGTCAGTTACAGTACAGAATATTCACGAAAACTTGAAAGCTTGTATGATTATTATTGAACCTGTGAATTCAGAAATAAAAATTGAAAAAAAAAACAGTTTATAGTCAAACTTTGTGATTAAATAGGGAGTAAAGCGTAATCAAGGGAAGTATTTAAAATCTCCAAAGAGTGTTTATTCTTTGAGTCGAACAAACAAAGTCTACAAAATGGCTCCTCTCCAAACAGTTTTTTCCAGCGGCTCATTATGAAGTGTTTACTGTTGATGGCCTTTAACCCTAGTGTACATACCGAATTTACGGAACCGAAGGCATTACAGAAAAAGAAACCAAATTATTGATTTGCTAAAAAATTCAACTACAGCCAGTCGAACACCGCTTGCAGCCTGGCTGGGAACTCCATTGTCATTATCATCATCGCTATCATCGTCAGTATCTCCATCGAATTAGTCCCCTCAAATAATGCAAATGTTGTGAAGTACACAGCATGCTATGATCGTGTTTGGGGTTCTCCAATGATCCGCATCCAAGCACTTGAGTAGTGCTCTCCATGTACCCTTTAACAAGGCAAACGCATGTTCAGATACTATTTGTTCTTTAGAGAGTTCTTATTAAACTTGTTCTGATCTCACTTTAGTGCGCCATTATCTTTGATCACTGGTAGAAGCCAGGTCTTCAATGGGTACGCCGAGTCTCCCACCACAAGGAGGCAAATTACGGTTCCTCCCAAATCCAGGGTAGGTTCCATGAGAATATCCTCGTTTTTGGCGGCCCAATACACATCGCTTCGTCGCAGCATTCCAGAATCATGCAGACTCCTGGGAAACCCAGTGGCAACAGATAATATATAGATTTAGCCAGGGCTAAAAGCGAAGCTCCAATTTTAATAAATTTATAATTTAAATCAAACAGTAAACTTTTAATCCACAAATCATTTAACTTAAGGGCACATTCATGTGACTTTTGACGGAAAGGCTAAGTTATTTTAGAGTGAAACATCTTACATCGAATTGATAACCTTATATGTACACCCAAAAAATAGCAAACATCTTCGATCACATTCAAGAT
>CALNXI010000480.1:196730-254303 GCA_942486025.1 Porites evermanni | reverse complement strand
TAGGAACTTGTCGTAGAAGAACGAAACAGTTACAATAAATTGTCTTTGGGTAGGATAACATTCACTGAAAATATGAAAAGGTTTGGTGGAATTCTTTTAGCAGTAGAGCTTTATACTTTTGACCAATTTTTAGGTGTTTTTTGATCATTTTTTTAAAAAAACAAGGGGGGTGGTCAACTCCTCCCGGTTTCGACCAAATTTCCTTAAACTTAGAGTGAAGTAGTTTTGGGCGGACCCCTTCAAAGTGGCCAAGTTTCATCGAAATCGGTTAGATCGCTTGTGCCGCCCCTGCCTGGTCCTTTCGTGGATGCACTCTTAATGCTAGTTTATGTTCTACCCGATAGCGTAAAAGCTTTAACCTAATAACTTGTAATAACTCTCTGCAGCACGGGAAGCTTCAACACACATAACTAAAGCACTAAGTTCTCATACGTAGTCAATAAAAGTCGCCATATAGAAGTACCAGTAATGCTCTTCCAGCGGTAGGAAATGCAAAGTCTTCGGTCATCATAGAGCTGGGAGACTGTGATGATAGTGATGAGTATCTGTACGAAAATGCTTTTTGGGATGAGGGCTAATTTGTTATAAACTCAGTTTAAGAATATGCAAAACTTCAGAACGTGTTTGGATAGACTAGCTCGATTTTTATCTGCAACGGTTTAACCTTAAGTAATTATATTCTGCAGAATACCATGAGCATGACATAATTAGGGTTTGGCGGCTTTAGAATAAATTGAGTCCGTGTAAAGCCAGTTCGTTTGAGCTTGTGTGAGTGCTTTTGAGAGGAGCAGATGTCAAGCCTATGAGCCAGAGGAAGATGAAATATCTCTTTATCCTGATGATTCACTTTCGGATGAGGAGGATGAACCTGACGTAAATAACCAGAAAAAGTGCGAGGGGAAAGTTTCTTCACAGTGATGAATGACGTGGGTTTCCCTCCCATTTCTGATAGCGACTATTTTTTGTTTGTTTCGAAGATCAAACAGAATTAGATACCCTGTAAGAAGACATCCTAAAGAGGGGAAAAACGATGAAGAGAAGACAAAAGCTGACAGGGAGAAAATGTGCAGCAGCGACGACAACAAGCCACGATGGTCAGAAATGGGTGTTTTTCCTCCCACATCGCTCATTAGAGACACACAGATGATTATGAAATATTCCGAATGAGACGAAACTTGGCAGGAACATAGTAAAAGAAAGTCCACATGTATTGATGGTAGTTTTATACTTTTGATTGACAGCATGACGTCATAAGTGACGTTGAAACATGGCATTAAAATTTGGAATTAATTATTTGACCTAAATAACTTTATAAATAAAATCTATAAAAAAACGGAGCTTTCTGGTGAAGACCCCACTTAAATCCGTTAAATTGTTGCAAAGCTAGAGCTAATTAAAGAAATTCAAATTTCCCGCCAAATGTATGGAATTAACCATATATGGTCAAACTTTAGGGGTATTTAAACTCCAGCTTATTAAACTAAACAGTAAGGAAACTAAGCGAACCATGCATAAAAGCAAATTTGTTATTTTTGAATTTGGGACATGGGGTGTCAGGTTGCATGTTACGTCATTTCATAACATGTTGACGTCATATTTACGTGTTGATGACGCCACAAGTGAAAATACCTATAGAGTCCCAAATTCAAAAAACTACAAATTTTCTCCAGTGTGTTATCCGCTACTTTTCTTTTAACTTCCATTTATTGTCTTGAACTGGAAACCTCCCTAAAGTTTTACCATATAAGGTAATAAAACAAGTAAATTCTTTAAATTCCTTCTTTTATTGTCAGTCACAAAATAGCTTGTAACTTTGTCCCGTTTAATGGATTTTAACGGTGTTTTCACTGGAAAGCTTCACTCTGATCACAGAACACCTCTATGTGGCTTTTCTGACGATTTTCTTAATTCTAAATTTTGGCACCAAATTTGGAAGCTATTTGTGACGTCACAATGTCCATCAAGAATGTCAAACTGCCACCCAAAAATGTAGAATCTCTCAAGCAACAATCCTGCCATGTTTCATGCCATTTGGAAAATTCTTCACGTCTCTGTGATCTATGTGGGAGGAAAAACACCTATTTCTGACCATCGTGAGCTATGTTCACTGGTCTCATGAATCAAGTGCAAGAACAGAAACAGCTACGGCAACAGAACTTACAAGTAATGCTTGCACAACAAAATAAGGTGTTTATAGCTTTGCTGGAAAATAGCAAAAAGCAATGAGCTCACAATTTAAGCTCTTGTTGAGTTGGTATTTCTCCTATGTAGCAAAGAGATTAGTCTATCGCAATCTCTTGATATTCCTTATCCTTGATATGTGTAATGCTTGAAACAAAGCATTGGTAATGTTTGTCAAAAGATCTTTTTTTTCCATTTAGAACAAAAACCTTACCAATTAATTCAAGAGGTAGACAAATATTCAGTCCAAGGAATGCTGCTGTAAATATTTAAAAGGCTGTGTTTTAAAACTCTTTTATAAGAGGTACTTTCACTAATTCAGAGAAACTTGATAAGTAAATGAGTGTTTTTTTGTACGAGTGTTTTTTTTTGGTTGAGTGGTTTTTGTATATTATTGTATACTTAACAATATTTTAAGTATAAATTGAAATTTAGAAAACCTACAAACTCATGTTTTGGATGAACGTAATTTCCAGTTCAATATTATGGAGTCACTGAAACTAAAACTACCAGTTTAAATCCTGCTTGCCGCCCTACAGTTCAAGGCTATAAATCTGAATACGTTCCCACATCTCTTGCCTCTGGAGGTGTTGGAATGTTTATTGATGAAACATTGAATTATAAAGTCATAGCAAAAACCTCTAATGAAGCATTTCGAGCGCTATGGATTGAAATATTGTTTGTTTAGAATTAAGATGTTATATGCCGTGTCATTAACAGACAACACAATTCTCCAGACCGTTTTCAAAGTTATTTTGAAGAAACTATAGAGAAACGTACTTGAACAGGAAAACAACTTTCTATTTTAGGAGATTTTAACATTGATCTATCATCTCATTCCAACTATTGATAAACCAGCACGTGTTCGCAATAACTCAGCCACTCTTATCGTTAATATTTTTGTTAACAACCCTGAACAAGGCAAAATTAGTGGAACCAACAGGAGGGCATTTTGTATGCGCAAGCGTCAATATGGGCTGTTGAAGTGCCACAGAGGCATTTTCTGTGAATTGTTTACGTTCATTACCAGCATTTGCAGGCTGTTTTCTGGAGCTGAATGACGTGTACTTGGTGCTACGTTCCGCAAACATGTTCGTTAAGGTATCGTTTTATTTGTTCGATGAAAGTGAATTTATTGTAGCCTCGCTGTCGCCCTTGAGAGGACAGTCTTTCCTTTCGTAAAACAGTACATCGAAGACAAGATGGCGGCTGAATGTTCTTTCCACCTAACATTTCGAGCACATTTTTTGAGCAGGAGGAAAAGGTCAGTATGATAGTCTTTTGTTAAACAATTATGCTATAGATACTTAATTCTTCTTAATAGTATAACTCTAAAATCGAACTTAACCGTTTGAGGAATAAAGTGGTTAATTAAGTGTCCATTCTGCCGTGAAACTGTTTTCACCCTTTCTATAGGCTTGTTTATCTCGAAATCTTGCCTTTCTCCCCAGATGAAGTTAATGATTAATGAAACTAAGAATACTTCCGCGAATGAATGACGCTTTGATGAAGGCTGTGAAAAATCGCCTTCTACAGTAATTTTAGCTTTCTTCTCCGGTACGTCTTCTTTGAGAAATAAAATACACGCACTTCAGCTATAAATTTAAATCAATATAATGATGCCAGTAAGATTGTGTTTTGAAAATAAGAATATTCTATCATTAAGTGATACAAAGGAAAAAAATTGCAGCAATCGGTTTGAATTCTGATTTTTTCCACCTTATGTTGATGGTACACTGTTTGTTTACATTTTATTATGCAAATAAATATAACATTTTGGCGCTTTAAAGAAAATCTAGCCTAACTCCCCAACCCCAAAATAGCACGAAATAAAACGTTATCAATACATCTTTTAAATAAATCCTCGTTTCTGTTGCAAAAAAATCGCATTTATTCCTAAATGATACCATCTTGTGGATACTACATTTCTTGATATGCTAATTTGTGAGACATTCCATTCACGATGATGGTGACTGAGACCAGCTTCTCCTCTGTATTGAACCACATTCTTGTTTTATGCATCAGTTTCTGCTTGATAATTCTTCCATGATCTACAACTTACATAAGGGTTCATCTGGATACAGTAAAAAGCTCTCAACAGAAACATTAATAACACACAAATTCATCCATCCATTTGTGTCATGTTTGTTGTCGCATCCCAGCTCATTTGAGTCCTTTAGCAGAAGTATTTATTTTTTGAGGAAACTGCATTATATGCACCCCTTTAACAAACTTCCTGTCTTATGTTTAACAGACTTTGAAGGTGAACAACATCGTCAGTTAGATTTATGGACTGATGGTCATTCTCTATTTTGAATGGATAACTACTGTCATCAAAAGTAAATTAATAACAAGAAATCGATTGTGGAACACAGGAGCTGTTACTCAAGATCCGCTTCAAAATAGTAGCTTAGGAAAAATCTCTGTGTCTTTTAGAGTGAAAGAAAAATAAAAGTACTGTTCGTTTTTTCGGAGTATGTGCATTCCTTTTGTCTGCAACTGAGCTTATGAAATGCTCAAGTGATTATGTACTACATAATCACTTGTAATTGTTGCTGTCTCAAACTCAATCCATTCTTTATTTCCTATAGAATATTTTTTAAAAATTTTTCCGCGAAAACTTTCGGAAAACTGTAAACACCCCATAGATTTCATGTTTTTGTGACATATATAAACGCGTGTCTCCGCGATCAGTTTGACATGAGACATTGCGCTAATAAACTGAAACCTAACGTGGTAATTGTTTTTTTTCGCTCTTTGTCTTAAAGCAGCTGAACATTACTACGATGCATTTCCTCCCTGATAAGTAAAACCACGAGTTTTGAAATCAAACCTTAGAAATGCATTGCTTTGCCAGTGAAAATCAGACTTA
Source organism: Porites evermanni (assembly GCA_942486025.1). NCBI lineage: Eukaryota > Metazoa > Cnidaria > Anthozoa > Scleractinia > Poritidae > Porites > Porites evermanni. The sequence continues at coordinate 249,250 of CALNXI010000480.1, read as the reverse complement.
TACAGAAACATGACTTTTTGGCGTTGTCTTGAAAGTCTTTAAAAGGCCAAGAAAACCTACTGCTGAAAATTTGCGAGTGAAAACCCGCGTAGAAAACGTCCGATTTTTGTCATGGAGAATATTTTTGGTAGGAAAGTACGGTATTCAAAGCACCAAAGAAAAGGCTTTTAAAAGGACTTTAACTTTACGCGCGAGTTTTCGATTTCCCGCCATCAGATTTGATGCGTCCACGATATTGTCGTTCAGCGGATTCACGCATGCGCATGCAAAATGCCCTCCTGTTAGTGGAACCTTGATATCTGACACAAGCGACCATTTCTCCCAGTTTTGCATTGTTAAGTCAGCCGGGGAAAAACCTAAAGGGATTTATAAAACTAAAGTAAGCGATTACTCGCGGTTTTCAGCGGATAGTTTTGATGACGAACTTTCCCAGACTGAATGGGGTAACATTCTTTTTAACGCAACTGGTGATATTGATAAGACGTTCTCCATGAAAACTCTTTTGCACCACAAGGGAAAACAATTCTCAAACCCTAATTCTAAACTCTTAGAAAAACAACCTCCTCTGTTTTTTCGTGAAATTTATGGAACTGTGTATGGGTCACCCTGATGTCTTTAGAAGTGAATTCATTATTTGGAACAACAAGGAAATCACGATAGAAAATAAATCTATATTTTGGGCACATCTTTTTGGTCCTTTTTGTTTAAGACTTTTTAGACGAAAACGGGAAATTCTTGTCCCTTGATGATTTACAAGTTAAATATAACGTTCACTTGAAATTTTTTCAATATTTTCAACTTATTGCTGCGATTCCAAGTTGCTTGAAGAAAAGAGCTCAAAAAAATTGGCCGTAACGAAAAGAGACCTAATTAAGGAACAAGAGGTTTTTTTACTTTTCCGACAATAGACAACTCTCCTTGACTAAACTGAGATGTAAGGACAATATTGCTGAATAATTTTAATTTTATTTTTAATGATGCACTAGTGAGCAGCACACGTACACTTCCAGTGAAAATTCTCACTTGGAAGAAGGAGAAACCATGCTCGCCCGGGGCACAAAAAATTTTCGTTGCCCCGGGAGAGCATGGTTTCTCCTTCTTCCAAGTGAAAATTTTCGCTGGAAGTGTACGTGTGCTGCTCACTAGTGCATCATTAAAATTAAAATTAGAATTTAAAAAAAATTCGTTGCCCCGGGCGAGCATGGTTTCTCCTTTTTCCAAGTAAAAATTTCCCTGGGAAGTGTACGTCTGCTGCTCACTAGTGCATCATTAAAATTAAATTTAAAAAAAAAAATTCGTTGCCCCGGGCGAACATTGTTTCTCCTTCTTCCACGTGAAAATTTTCACTGGAAGTGTACGTGTGCTGCTCAGCTGCTAACTAGTGCATCATTAAAATTAACTTACTGAAAACTAGAAGAACCCACACGAGAAACTAGTATTTGGAGGGTCGCGAGTTTTAATTTTTTAATGTCTTTGTTTTTGTGTTGTGTCAGGGCTCCATTTAAACTAGCTCTGCTAAATTGGATGCCCCTGGATAAATATTGAATTAAAAAAAAAACGAAATTAAAAATAATGGATTATTCAACAATGTTAACTTCGCCTTGGGTGAATAATTGATAAATGTAAATTGATATGTTGATGTAAGTAACTTCCATTTATTTTTTTGGTTCTCTTTCCCTTTTAGTGTGTTTCTTTATTTTTCTATTTTAATGTCATTATTGCAACTAATAAAAAAAACCTCTCAAACCCTAGGAAAACTAAAAGAATTAGGACTCAATTAAGATTAAAAACAGGTTATATTTATCTGGCGATGAAGCTAAATATAAGTTCTATAAAAATAAACTCTGCAGCTTAACACTGAGCAAGAAAAGTTCTTTGAGTCCTTCAACGAAAATTTTAAGAATATGAAAAAGACCCGGAAACAAATAATCAATTTGTTAATTGTAAAAACAAAAAGTCTAAATCAAATAACTCACTTAAGAATTACAAAAACAATGACAAAGTAACCCATGACCTGACACGTATACCTAATATTCTCAATGACCACTTCGCAATAGTAGGACAAAGATTAGCAAGTCGCATACACTCAGTACAGAATTGTTTGGCAATAAAATAACTCTACGGTTCAAGATTGTGATTCAGAGGATAGCTCAGATGACAAGGATGAACTTGTGGTATAGTTCCGAGGAGTAGCACGGACTTGGCAGGTAGGTCACACGATAAAGTTGGATTTGGCTGAGGTAGCGATGAAACACTGTTTAGTTACCAAATAAAGAAAAGAATGATTTTCGGATAGTGAGGCTTATGTAGGATAACGTTATTTGTCTCGTGCGTATGATTTCAAAGTTTTCCTTCCTTATTAATCTCTTAAAGTGAGAAGAAAACCTGGAAGGACTTTTTTCTTACGAAAGTAGGCATAGTCGTACTATATAACTGGAGTGGGATTCGGGAAGCAAAAAGAGGCAACAAGCAGCCGAAAATATATTATTAGACCTTCCTTTTGTCGCTGACATTTTGGTTGTCAGGGAAATAGTGATAACTTGAAACCTTATGTGATAAATGAAATACAATGGCTGTAAATATGTCATTTTTCAGTTGTAGTGCTTTGAAATTGGTGTAGGCTTTTGTCCTTCCAATACTGCTCCTTCTGGAAGGTTATTAAAAGCATATCCACTTTCGCCTTAAGCTACAACGCATGCACGTCCATCAGCGTTTTTTAGAATCTATAGACATGTTTCTTTGCCAAAAAGAGTAAGACATATAGTCCGTCAAAGTGGTACCAAGATGTTAAATTTTGGGTCCTGGCTCATGGACTATATAAGTTTATGAATAGAAATTTTCAAGAAATTAAGTTATTTATCAGTCATTGTTCATTCACAACATTAGCTCCAAACACGATCGTGAGACCACAGATCGTGAGATTTTTTGAAACACTTACAGACGGGCTATTCCCCATTCTTAAATTAAAATTCTCAAACTCATTAATAATTCATAAAGAAAATTCAAAGGAAATTAATGTTTAATGAGTGTTTGGATATCAGATGAAAAACTGCTCATTTTTGCATCCTTAATTTCTCCTTCAAAAATGATTTTGTTTGAGAAGAAATATCAAACATTCGACACAGTGTTTCATCACCAGATGAAACACCTCGAAGTTCGTCAAAAATACTCCGCTGCGCGTCGTATTTCCAACTCTCTTCTCGGTGTTTCATCTGGTGATGAAACACTGCATCTCATGTTTGATATATTACCTAAAGTGTTGTTTCTGTACATCTTCCATTGGATTGCTCTTCATTTACTTCTTCATTACTTACCATTCAAGAATTTTGCAGTTTGCTGCTGTTTTTTCATTAATCGTGCCCCTGAATACAGCTGAAACCGCTTGGATGAAGTTTGTTTTCAGTTGTTTGTTTACGGCTTTATATTCTCGCTGAAAAAGTGAGCTTATCTAAAATATGAAAGAGTTCTCCTCTATTCTAACAACAGACTCGTCGACTTTTCGAGCCCGAGTTTTTTTGTTTTCTTTTTTTTTAAAAGTTGTATTAAAGTTGCTGTATTATAAACGTTTATAATTCGCAGTGTAATTAACTTACGTCTACCGCACGTTTCTCAGCAATGCACTGCACCACACCTGAACTTCCATGTACCACGTGTAAGGTCAAATTACGGCAAACACACATTTAAGTTTGCCATTACTAAACCTTGGGAAGAGATTCCTACTAAGATAAAAACACTCAGCTACCATGAGTTCAAAAAAGAATACAAGCGAATTCTAGTTAACTCTCAAAGGTAAACAATGTAATATGTCTGTTTTACATAAGATGACTACTGACATAATCGTCCATAGTTGCCATGGCATCAAGCGCACAGTTTTTATGTATTTCGACTCATAATATGGCGGTGGTTAGCTCGAAAGCTAAGCTCCTCTGACCACCGTACACTTCTATCCAAGCCGTTAATTTTCTTTTTTCCTTGTTTTCTTCTTTATTAGTGTATTCCTACCTTACTATATACAATGTAAATATTTTATAAAAGTGTGAATAAAATTGAATTTGAACACGAACCGGACATTTTGAGTAGGTCAAAGATTGGAAAATAGTTATATGTAGCAAAAAAGGTTATCGTTCCCTATGTCTGTCCCACAAAGAAAATATACACCTTACGTTTAAACGTTCTATCAGATATTGTGTGGCTGTATAAATGTAAAAGCTGCAAGAACTAGTTCGTCCGGGGCCCGTTAACAAAAAAACAAATAAAAAGAAAAGAAAATATAATGGGCGTACGAGGAACACAAAAGTTCCTAAGTCGGCCTAATTTTCCTTTGAGGTCTTCCCTTTAAGACAGAAATACTGACCCTAGAAATCGTAATCTGTAAATTGCTGCTACCAAGAGCCAAAATGGCTCCTGAAGAGACCTACAATTTCACACTTTTTTCAATTCAGGTTTGATTGCGGGATATTTTTTAAGCACTTAGACCCTCCCTCTAAAGGTGAACAGCACTGAACTGATGCCGAAGGCTCCTTATTTCCTCTTTTTGGCTTAGACTTCATGTTATTAGTTCAAATTTGATTGCTTTCATCATAAGTATAGAAACGGAGGCTTGGCTTTTAGCCCTGGCTAAATCTATATATTATAAAGCAGTATGGCTGCAGTATAGTTTAAATGGAAGCTTCCAGACTGTGCAAAATCTCTTGAGATTTATAATCCACTCACTGTAGATAAGTGAATTAATAAGGCATTTTCTCAGTTGGCGCAACATGTATCTCATGCCACTGAGGACGTACTTACCATATTAAGTGGCGCTCCCGCGTCAAAGTAAGATGTCGGAAGCTCCATGAACTCTTTTAAAACTGAGAAACTTAAGACTTGAGGTTTGACTTCGTCTGGTACGACTTCTTATCTGCAATTCACAATATATGTTATGTTGCAATTGAATGGTCAACGTTGAGAGCGAAAGGGTGTAAGTGACGATTTAGCTCGAAACACAACAAAATTGCCCAAAAATTAAAATTATATATTTCCACCATGTGCGAAGTTTGTAGAAAACTCTTAAAACTGGTCTTCTGGAGTACAAATCCAGATTTGTACTCGTTTTTGGTGTAATTTGTACTCTACAAAGTGCATAAGAATAATAAGAAGATATAAAAAAGGTGGAAGTCTGTTCATTTTTACCTGTTAATGACTCGCCCTAAGCCGATTTTACGCCGGCGTAAAAGCCAAAATATGTGTCTGGTATACCAGCTTCCTGTTAAAGAAAAGTCTGAAACTCGGAGCGGCTCCCAAACGTAACCATACTGGCTTTTTTTGTCATAAATACCATGTACATTCATAGTGTCTGGAACATCATAATCATCACATCTAAAAAAAAAGGTAACTATCATAACGTCACTCTTTAGCTTAGTGGACAAGTAGACAGCAGACATTGAATTTGTAAGCTTAAGAAAAAACTGCTGCTGTCATTGTTGACTTTAAAACGATATTCGAATATTTTGTATCGGCCATTACAATATCCCTGGTTGCCCCATTTTTGTTATTCCAATTCGCATCGGCCTCCATTTGCAACGACCAAGATTGTTCACAAGAAATTTTAGAAACCAAATGTTTATGCAACTGACGGCTGAATGAAAACCGTATCCTCATTTTGGATTTGTTCACTAAGCCAGTATTTATTGAATAAAATGCCCTTATGTGATTCACACAATGACTGGCTTATGAAACCTGGCAGTCGAAGCATATCTTAGAATAATAAGTTTGAAACGACTCACGTTTTGCAACTGTGATGAGTTTAGGTGCCTATGACTATTAACATCAGGGATCTAACGAAGTATGATCTAAGTACATCATTAAAATGATTCATGCAAGGCGATATACATTTTGAGGCAACAAAAAATAAACCCAAGAAGATTTCTCCTAGACTAAAGGTTTTCACTGTTTTGTTTCAACTAGACTGCATCACCGCAATAAGAAGAGGCATTAAAGGGTTTTAATTGTGTTTAAATATTATGAAATTCTTCCGTTGCTTTTCCAGCGCAACTCCACTGTACGATGCTCATTTTCCTTGATTCAGGGGTGTACTCACGACGCCCATCAAACCCCTCCTCCATAAAGGCTGTACCATCAATCATGTTCTGCAAAAGGGAATGTTAGCTCTTTATCGATGAAAAAAAAAAACAAGAATACTTTCCCCTGTGATTACAGAGGAAAACTTAAAGATGTTATAAGATCACATTGGTAAGGTATCTAATCAATATTATAACGGATAAACGTGGAAAAAAGCAAGTTTTACAATCCACATTACGAAAAGAAAGAACTTAAAAGGGAAATCATTTCTAAAGAAGTCTTTACAATAGGGCGCGCAGATGACGACAAACTCGTTACTTTTCCTACTACCTGTAAACGAAATTTAATAAATATATTTAGCTGGAACCATTTCTCCTGCAACACTTGCTCTCACGGGTGTTCAGAGATCACAAGCCATCACCAAAAGTCTCTGAGAGGGCAACAATGCAAAATCTATGACGTCGGAGAGTAAGGTTGTACGGTTAACCGCAAATGCAGTAGAATCCTGACGTCTCAAAACTTGAGTTGTTCAGTGGAAAGTTACGCTAATTTGAACCAAACGTAACTTCTCTTTACCAGTCAAACATCGGTTTTACCCCCGACGAAGCCTGGTCACACATTATGGATTATTTATTTTAGAGCGTCATAAACAACTCGTAAGGCTCTTTTCACTAAAATGCCAAAAAATCATCAAGGAGGGTTTATTTCCTCAGTGCTCAAGGCGAGGCAGGACTTTTAGATTTTGTTGCATTTCGTTCATACCAAACAGGCGTCTAAAGTCCACTTTGTCACATAGCAAGGATCACCTTCCTTGTACTCAGTCTCATAGCAACCATTCATTAAGACGTTCCCGAGGCCTACTGGGTAGTTAAATGGTGCTGGGTCAGGTTCTCAGTGCTGCGTTTCACTAATCAGTAGGGTAGAGGACCTGGAACTTAAGTAACGGCCGGCACTAAAGAGACTAAACAACCGCTGACCTCAATCAATCGAAACATTGTTTAATATATAACTTTTGTAAATGTCCTTCGTATATTGTAACTTTACGTTTGATTAATTGTATCCGCCTCCCTCATCTTTCACGTTATCTTGTAAAGTAAGTATAACTGAGAAGGTCTAATTAAGATAATCTACATAGTTTTCTGTAGGCCTTCTTGATATAGATTTTTCGATTTTCGATCTTTTTTTGTTCTTACTGACGCATTATCTATGTAGCAAAATAAGGACACTAATAAATGAAATAGTGTAAGTAGCAGCGTTAAATTAGCCCAACCTTCTGGCCTGCTCTGTACTTCAGGAGTGTCCCTGCGCCGCTTGCCACAGGAAGGACATTCTCTGCATGCAAACTAATCGAACGTTGATCACGAACGCTTTCTTTCTTTCCTTGGACTTGATAATTCGTCTTAGTAAGTGAATAAAGATTACCAGGGTCAAAGTGTGCATCTTGGCGTCAACTGTCATCAGACAATGCTGTTAAACAAAGTAAGAAAATTGTAAATTCTCTTCGGTTGCGTAGCATTAGAAGAGAATTGATTTCTGTTCGCTATTATTGCAGCTGTTGATTAATTGTGAGATGTTTTCTTTAATTGCGTCTCCAGTATTTCTGAATGCAATTTTTGTTTTCATTTAGTACGTGTTAAGAGGTATTTGTATTCTGGTATAAACATGGCCGTTTAGTATGCGAGTCATTCTCGGTCGTTACGCTTCCTTTCTGCGTGTCTCCTGCAGATACGTACCCAAAACTCCGTTAATTTTCCTTGATGTATTCTTCACAATTCTGTTTTTAGGCTCAGTTGGTCTTCAATAAAGCATAGCGGCCTACTACGCCAGAATAAACCAGAAATGTTGTTAGTTGTTATTTGTGTGTTGTTGGGAAGTCTGTTGTTAAGAACAGAATTAACGAAGGTAATTATACCACAGATCTTCAAACTTTTTAAGTACGTCTCATTTGTCATTCAAAAACGATCTGCACTGTTCAGAAATGTAGACGTGAAGTGAAGTTCGTGTTTCCCAAATCTGAAACAGAAAGTTACGCGCAACGAATAAAAATTGGAGAATAAGAACAATCCGTCCTTCACGTGAAAGAATATTCGTTAAGCTCCCCGGCGCAAGGCAGGGCAGAGAGTTCATTACGTCAAGGATGAGTAATCTTCTGGCATAGAATTAAATCAGCTTTTTGGCACTGTAGGAGCAATAGCAGCACACTTGTCTGTAAAGCTCCATGAAGCCTACGGTGTTAACTGTTGTGTTCCACTTTAGCTTTTCCGATTCCAGCCAGCAGTCACTGACGATATGGTTATTGAAGTGATCTTAAAGATAGATATTATTAGCAGTTCAAACATCCTTAGTTAGTAAATTCCAGTGATTCGTCGCGAACTAAGTAAAGGAATTTAGAGCATGCGTAGACGTCTCCGGTTTCGGAAGAACGAGTTTCCTTTTACCCCTAAGACCGTACCCCAAATTGCTTTCCGCAAATTGGAGCTAAGATAAGTGGGCATTAGTCCATTTACACATTTACAGACCAGGCCCCGGTTGTTCAAAGTAAGAAATGGTAAAAATGCGGCGAGCAACCATCGAGTTATTGATGCACACGGGAGGTTGCTAAGCACAAAAGAAGCGTAAGAGTTGCACGACGCGATAGCCGAGTGCAACTTTGGCTTCTGGAGTGCTTAGCAAACCCCCTAAGTGCATCCATAACTCGATGGTTGCACAGCTGCAACGTTTACCATTTCATTTGTAACATAATCAAAAGAGAAAACATTTCCTTTCGCCTTCGGTTGTGTCATCAGTACTGTAGGTGAGTTGATGTATGCTGTGATCTGTCCGCGCGTAAATAAATCATGCCTTTCAAAAACTTGGCTTTGAATTATTTTTTGCAGAATCAACCATTCTTCGTCTTAAGGTAAATTGCAAAACGTTTTTTGTTGTTATTTTGAATGGCGTCTGTCTACTTGCTCTTAATATTAGGGTAAATACTTGGAGGGAAAACTGTAGTTGCAACTATAAACACTAACTAAAGCGACTCAAAAAATAAACTTAAGCTTAATTGTGTGACAATTTTCGCAATAAACGTAACGCAGAAATGAGAAAAATTGACAGTATTTCCTTCAGAATAACAGGTAAAGCTTATAACAAAACGAAATTAACTATCTCCGTATCGCAATTTGTCCGGGAAAATCGAGCTGAAAGTCAAAATTGCAAAAATTTGCCGACACAGCCGGAGCTGAAGCGATGCGAGCAATTTAGATGCTGTTGTTATATGACCGTTCTTTGAACTACGGTTATGAATGAACATAAAAAATCATAAACAGAGATAATTTATTTGAAAACCCAAACGTTTCTGTACTCAAATGAAATTTGCATTACAATTCCAGCTTAATGTGTCCGTAACTCAACTAAAATTTTTCATCGACGAAAGCTACACAACAAAGCTGTCTCGAATCTGAGCGCGGTTCCAAAAATACTGCTTGAATTTAACATCAACTCGATTTACATTGTGGACGTCAATAACACAATGCTAATTGTTAAGACCTTGTCTTCTATAAAAACACAAAATGTACCTTTAAGTCTCGGGCTTAAATCCTCAAAAAACTTCGCTCACTTGGTTTGTTTTCTGAGCTGCTAGCCGCGAAGAAAACAGTGATAAATTTCTCCAGGGCAAATTTGTCGCTTGATCTTTTGACTTTTCTTCGAAACGACAACTCATTATTTTCTTCAACTTCCACTTTTCATTTGCACATTTTATCGGCGCATTTTAAAGTGACAGGAGAGGAGATTTGCTGAATTTGCCTCAATTTTACCGCGCTAGCACAGTTTTTTGGCATGCACCAACGGGCAAATAGTACATGGCTAATTGGCCAATCAGAGCACGCGGTTTACTCTTGTTATGTAAGTATAAAGTTGGATGGCGCTATGCACTGGATAAATCGTTATCCAGTGGATAAGTATCTGGGAAACTAACTGCCCTACTTAGTGGCTAGTGATTTATCCAGCGCATAGTGTTATCTACCTTTTGAACAACTGGGCCAGCCAGCGCCAGAACAAGCATATCCTGTAGAAGTCTGTCCTCCCGCGATGTCATACTGAGTTCCTTAAGAAGATCTTTATAAGAGCTTAGTCTATCATCCAATACAAATTGTAACACCCGTTTTTTTAGCAACTACAACTTATCACTGCAGAAAGCCCAGACACAAGAGCAATAAAGGAGAAAGGCAATATAAGGCCTTATACAGACGGACTTTAAGACCTTGGAGTTGCTTATTGACTCCGTTCACAAATATTTGAGATGTGTTTGGTACTTAAGTTGATTGTCTACATTGATACCGACTAGGTTAATGTTGTCATATTCATCAATTACTATTTCACTCGCAACAAAACAGCACCCTCATTTCTTGCTTCCTAATACCATAGTTTGAAATTTATTCGGATTTGCCATTAAGCCATTCTCTCTAAACCAGTTGACCATAACAGTTAATTCATTATCGAGTCTCCTATTAAGTGCTACTTGGTCAGTGTCGGAGCTGTATAACTGCCGCTCACCAGCATAAGCATTAAGATTAACATGCATTAAACAAGGCCCCTGTAACAGGAGGGCATTTTGTATGCGTATGCGTCAATATGGGCTGTTGAAGTGCCACAGAGGCATTTTTCTGTGAATTGTTTACGTTCAGTACCAGCATTTGCAGGCCGTTTTCTGGAGCTGAATGACGTGTATTGGGTGCTACATTCCACAAACAAGTTCTTTAAGGTATCGAGGTATTTCTACGATGAAAGTGAGTTTATTTTAGCCTCGCTGTCGCCCTTGAGAGGACAGTCTTTCCTTTCGTAAAACAGTACATCGAAGACAAGATGGCGGCTGAATATTCTTACTACCTAACATTTCGCGCACATTTTTTGAGCAGGAGGAAAAGGTCAGTATGATAGTTTGTCGTTAAACAATTATCCTATAGATACTTAATTCTTCTCAATAGTAGAACTCTAAAATCGAACTTAATCTTTTCAGGAATTCAGTGGTTAAATAAGTGCCCATTCTGCCGTGAAACTGTTTTTCACCCTTTCTATAGGCTTGTTTATCTCGAAATCTTGCCTTTCTACCCAGATTAAGTTAATGATTAATGAAACTAAGAATACTTCCGCTAATGAATGGCGCTTTGATGAAGGCTGTGAAAAATCGCCTTCTGCAGTAATTTTAGCTTTCTTCTCCGGTACGTCTTCGTTGAGAAATAAAATACACGCCCTTCAACTTAAAATTTAAATCAGTATAATGAAGGCAGTAAGATTGTGTTTAGAAAATAAGAATATTTTCTCATTTAGTTATACAAAGGAAAAAAATTACAGCAATCGGTTTGAATTCTGATTTTTTCCACCTTATTTTGATGGTACACTGTTTGTTTACATTNGTAACACCCGTTTTTTTAGCAACTACAACTTATCACTGCAGAAAGCCCAGACACAAGAGCAATAAAGGAAAAAGGCAATATAAGGCCTTATACAGACGGACTTTAAGACCTTGGAGTTGCTTATTGACTCCGTTCACAAATATTTGAGATGTGTTTGGTACTTAAGTTGATTGTCTACATTGATACCGACTAGGTTAATGTTGTCATATTCATCAATTACTATTTCACTCGCAACAAAACAGCACCCTCATTTCTTGCTTCCTAATACCATAGTTTGAAATTTATTCGGATTTGCCATTAAGCCATTCTCTCTAAACCAGTTGACCATAACAGTTAATTCATTATCGAGTCTCCTATTAAGTGCTACTTGGTCAGTGTCGGAGCTGTATAACTGCCGCTCACCAGCATAAGCATTAAGATAAACATGCATTAAACAAGGCCCCTGTAACAGGAGGGCATTTTGTATGCGTATGCGTCAATATGGGCTGTTGAAGTGCCACAGAGGCATTTTTCTGTGAATTGTTTACGTTCAGTACCAGCATTTGCAGGCCGTTTTCTGGAGCTGAATGACGTGTATTGGGTGCTACATTCCACAAACAAGTTCTTTAAGGTATCGAGGTATTTCTACGATGAAAGTGAGTTTATTTTAGCCTCGCTGTCGCCCTTGAGAGGACAGTCTTTCCTTTCGTAAAACAGTACATCGAAGACAAGATGGCGGCTGAATATTCTTACTACCTAACATTTCGCGCACATTTTTTGAGCAGGAGGAAAAGGTCAGTATGATAGTTTGTCGTTAAACAATTATCCTATAGATACTTAATTCTTCTCAATAGTAGAACTCTAAAATCGAACTTAATCTTTTCAGGAATACAGTGGTTAAATAAGTGCCCATTCTGCCGTGAAACTGTTTTTCACCCTTCCTATAGGCTTGTTTATCTCGAAATCTTGCCTTTCTACCCAGATTAAGTTAATGATTAATGAAACTAAGAATACTTCCGCTAATGAATGGCGCTTTGATGAAGGCTGTGAAAAATCGCCTTCTGCAGTAATTTTAGCTTTCTTCTCCGGTACGTCTTCGTTGAGAAATAAAATACACGCCCTTCAACTTAAAATTTAAATCAGTATAATGAAGGCAGTAAGATTGTGTTTAGAAAATAAGAATATTTTCTCATTTAGTTATACAAAGGAAAAAAATTACAGCAATCGGTTTGAATTCTGATTTTTTCCACCTTATTTTGATGGTACACTGTTTGTTTACATTTCATTATGCAAATAAATATAACATTTTGGCGCTTTAAAGAAAATCTAGCCTAACTCCCCAACCCCAAAATAGCACGAAATGAAACGTTTAACGTTTTAAGTCAATCCTGGCTTCTGTTGCAAAAAAATCGCATTTATTCCTAAATGATATATTTTGTGGATACTGCATTTGTTGATATGCTAATTTGTGAGACATTTCATTCACGAAGGATGTTGACTGAGACCAGCTTCTCCTTTGTATTGAACCTCATTCTTGTTTAACGTATCCGTTTCTGCTTGATAATTTTTCCATGATATACACCTTACATAAGAGGTTCATCTGGATACAGTAAAAAGCTCTCAACAGAAAGATTAATAACAGACAAATTCATCCATCCATTTGTGTCATGTTTGTTGTCGCATCCCAGCTCATTTGGGTCCTTTAGCAGAAGTATTTATTTTTTGAGGAAACAGCATTATATGCACCCCTTTAACAAACTTCCTGTCTTATGTTTAAACAGGCTTTGAAGGTGAAAAACATCGTCAGTTAGATTTATGGAGTGATGGCCATTCTCTGTTTTGAATAGATTACTACTTTCATCAAATATATATTAATAACAAGAAATCGATTGTGGGAGACAGGAGCTGTTACTCCAGAGTCGCTTCAAAATAGTAGCTTAGGAAAAATCTCTGTACCTTTTAGAGTTAAAGAAAAATAAAAGTACTGTTCGTTTTTTCGGAGTATGTGCATTCGTTTTGTTTGCAACTGAGCTTATGAAATGCTCAAGTGATTATGTACTTGTAATTGTTGCTTCAAACTCAATCCATTGTTCACTTCCTATAGGAGAATATTTTTTATAAATTTGTCCCCGAAAACTTTCAAAAAACTGTTAAAACCCCATAGATTTCAAGTTTTGTGGCATATATAAACGCGTGTCTCCGCGATCAGTTTAACATGAGACATTGCGCTAATAAATAAACCTCGCGTGGTAAATGTTTTTTTGGATTTTTGTCTTAAAGCAGCTGAACATTGCTACGATGAATTTGCTCCCTAAATAAAACCACGAGTTTGGAAATCAAACCATGGAAATGTATTGCTTTGCCAGTGAAAATCAGACTTATACAGGACCATGACTTTTGGCGTTGAGTCTTGTCTTTAAAGGCCAAGAAAACCTACTGCCGAAAAATCTACAAGTGAAAACGCGCGTAGAAAACGTCCGATTTTTGTCATGGAGAATATTTTTTGTAGGAAAGTACGGTATTCAAAGCACCAACGAAATGGCTTTTAAAAGGACTGTAACTTTACACGCGAGTTCTCGATTTCCCGCCATCAGATTTGATGCGCCTACGCTATTGTCGTTCAGCGGATTCACGCATGCGCATGCAAAATGCCCTCCTGTTGGCCCCAGTATATGATTAGGTCCCCACCAGAGTCATGAAGGATTGTCTACCGCACATCGTGCCGGCCATCACACCTCTCATTAACTCCTCAGTGAAACCAGATTCGTGGAAAGGAAATAAATATATAGGCAACTACTGATAAAACGTGGAGCAAAGATGTGTGTAATTCGGTCAGATTATGGGGCAAAAGTTGGCGCGAGGATTTATTGTTTTGGTAGCAAAGGCAGTTGCACAATTAGTTAGGATTTTCATCTGGAATTTTATTATTATTACTTAAACAATTGAATGCAGTTCGCCAACTTAATCCTGAACCACAATTATACCAATCTTTTTTTCCACAAGGACTAACAAAAAAAAGCCCACACCAACAATAATATTAAAATCATCAGAGTTTGTTGTTTCACGATATGGTTCCCTTGGGTGTAGATGGTATTTACGTAAAATAGAGAAGGGAGGAGAGAAGCAAGGCTGGCGCAGTGCTAAGAGAACCCCTTCCGCCAATGTGGCCTGGGTTCAAATCCCGGAGTCGACGACATTAATTTGGTTGAGTTGGTTGTCGGCTCTCTCCTCCCTCCCCCTAAAAACCAACAATTCGAAATTCCAATTCGACGGGGAATGGTAGACGAAGAACCACTTTGGGGATGTGCTTCCTCTAAATCGTTATTCATTTATTTATTGAAATAGACTACATGGCGAGACAAACTCTGACACTGATTATAGTATCTTCCACAATAGTAAGCATAACATTTCTCTGGAAAATCACAAACAGAGCATTGAATCGTTGTTTATTGAGTATCCTAGCCTTGAGTGAAAGCGAGAATGAGGGTCACATCACACTATTACAAATGTAAATACATAATCTTAAGCGTAAAAATGACACTGAGTATTTTTTAAAAACAAAGCCATAATTCGCCTTGCTTTCATTCAAAAAGGAGGTTACTAGGCATACAACCATAAAACTACAAGCAAGCTAAAATCTTAACCCTTCCGATTGGACACTATTTAAACCAACAAGAATAGTTTCTAGAATAGTAAGAACAGAAGAAAAGTAGGAGAATTTTCATTGATATGCTGCACCTCTATGGCACACGCGGGGAATACTTAGGTATGGGCGAAAATAATTTCCGCGTATGCAAAGAAGTGCAGTATAACGGGGTTTTCGTCGCTGAGGGGAGGAGGGGGGGCAAAAACGCAAGTATATATGCCCTCCCGGGGCATGAACTCATAGAAAAGCGATCTGAAAAGTGATCCTGATGTTGGCAAAACATTTAAATACCACGCTCAATACCCAGGGGTAATGCAAGGGTCCCAGGAGGGAAAACGTGCTAAATTATGGGGCCCGCGTGCCCATTTCGGAGCAAACATATCAATGAAAATAGTATAAATAAATCCCTTACTGTTGACTGATTTTTCACCAGTTAATCCAGGCTTGACCACCTTTCAGTTTACTAATAAGCCACGTGTCTAATCCCTATTAACCTGGTACTCAATACATTACCATGTGCTTATGTGTATTAAAATAAATATAGATATTTGTTTTCGCTAGGAGATCACTGCCAAGTCACAACATACATCTTTCGGTCGCTTATTTTATCATCGCGCACTTTCTGATGTGAGGTTTCTCTCATTCGTTGCTTTACTAAAAATCTATTAAATAAAGCGTGTTATTTACTTTAAACTACTTTTAGAACAGATGAGCCGGGAAAAAATTTTCCTTCCTTGACTAATCTTTTCAAAAACATCCGTAATGAACCAATTTTAATAAAGCAGACAGTGGGAACATATTGTCATGCAAAAACAAAGACAACCCAACAAGAAATACAATTTATCAACGTACATTGAACTCAGACAGTGCTGATTTTCACTTAAAAGCCCAATTTAGTAATTGGTAAGGCACCTGGGGATAAGGTATGTTATCACTAAGAAATGAGTCTCAATCCATAGGTAACACTTAGGATATAGTCAAGCTACTAAAGGATGGGAAATTCTTTGACAGTATACATTGCTTTTGTTTGCTGTCAACTAGCTGTCCACTATGTTCTAACCTATGGCCAAATTCACTTTACTTTGAAATAACAAAGTCGAAAATTATTACAAATCCAAGCCTTCTTTCGCATGTTTTTAGCTTAGAATTTCAGTAGCGTCATAATGTACAGGGAATTCATGTTTTGGATGAAAAACCTAGTTTAAAATTAAAGTGGCCAAGAACGAGCCTGTCTTTGAAGTGCCAATTTGAAATACTGCAACCAATAATGTTTCACCTCTTTATTCGTTAATTTTATAGTAATAAGCTTATAACATTTCAATGTTAAGGCATAAATTGTTAGAAGAATATGTATGCACTTTAAAATGTCTTAAAATGTAGGTGCTCTTGATAGTTTTGTGCTCCAGTTATATGAAAACTTTTCTTAGATCATTGCTTTCCTCAGAATTCTGTTCATTATTTTCGCTTCACCTTCATTTAACGGAATAAACTTTTTTTTTCTTTTTTTCAATACGGAAAAATGAATAGCCACTCATTTATTATTAAAGTCTGTCTTTTACGCAAATTCATAAAGTCTGCACGGGTATTTTACATTCCTTCCTCTGCGGTAAACGGTAATCCGTTTTTGTTTTTCATGCACAGCTACAGACGGCAAGGTGAGTTTAACTATACAATGTAGTTGAGTGTTGTCTTGTGTATAAAAGGAATCATTCTCTTTTACTTGTTTACCTTTTTCAGTATCATGATACCAATACATCAAGGAATCACACACCATCCAATTGGCAATGAATCTCTTTGGTCTCGATTTTAAAGCTGTCAATAAAGAAACAAATCGGTGTCGAAGTAAACTGGATTTTGTTTTTTGTAGAAAATTACTCGAAAGTACAGAGCAGAATAAAATGCTCTTTATTATTACAAACAAGGAACACTTCAGGACATCTTTTTATCTCATCATATGTTCAAATGATTTAAATGAACTTTGTCTTTATTCACTCTTCAAGAACGTTCAATTCAACCTTACTAAAACAGCACTTTAAAAGAAATGAATATTGCTTGGTTCGAAAATGCGCTCTTACTGTATAAGGTTACGGCCATGAGCAAATTAATTATTAATCCGTAGCGTTACAGTCTTATGATAAATGTTATCAATTTTCCTTCCTAAACGAATCAACATTATTGCGTGAAATGAAATTTAGGGCGATTGATTATTTTGGCAATGAAACTTTCCTAAACGTAAATCGAAGGGTAGGATAGCTGCCAAAAATGATCATACATGCGCATTCTGTGGCAACATGCTTTTTTAATTTAAAAATTAGTGACAGAAATATTAGAATAATATTATAATTGTGCGCCGGTAAAAAGAACGTAAATCTGACCTACGGCCCTTTGCGTTTTACAGGGAGAAAAAAGATTCTGCACTTTGCTCTACAAACTGAATAAAAATAATGTAATGGTTTTTTCGTGCTACCTCAGTTGAATCCCGATACAATGCAAGTGGCAATTGTGGTAAAATGTTGTCAAACATGACGAGACGAAAACTATATTTTTTTCCGGTCCATGATTTGTCAAAACTGAACCTTGAGCAGAAAGAAAAAATAAAACAGACGCAAAAACATGTCAGTGCAATTGAGTAATCATCTTATATTTGTTGTCGCTTTTAATAACGTGTCATCTTGGAGGCTTTGCCATCTTTGGTGCTAAATCGCTTACAAGTTCGCCTCGTTCTGTAATAATTAAAAATGAGCATTCGTACGGATAAAAATTAAAATTTGACTTAGCACAAGATTAACACGGCTTCATGGCTGTTTGACGAGAGCTTCGAGATCATTGCATCATTACACTGACAAAAACTGAGGTAAACACTGCGCTCATTTCACAAAATTTGGGCAGGATACTTAGAAAATACTGGATTGAATATGAGTGACTGATTTTAGTAATTGGTTTTCTATGGCCACCATAATTTTCCCTACAGTAAAAGTTTATCACACTAGCAAATGTCTGTTTTAATAGAATCATAAGACGTAAACATCAAACGTCGGTTTTGCAACCACTGTCTCGTTTCATTGGAATGGGCGCAGCCTTCGTCGAAGGATTTAGAAGTTAGAAGTACATTACGTGTCGCTGTAACTGAATCTGAAAGCACACGAGTTAATTGGGAAAAAATGTATCATAGCAAGACGTCAAGTTATTACCTCTGTTAACTCTAGGAAAGCTGGTTTGTGTTTCTTACGGATTTTGTTAAGGGGGCTGTGTCACGAAATTTATCAAATTCATACGGTGGGAACTACCGCCAAATCGAGTGAAATATAAAAATAACAGCTTAAAACGTCAATAGAAGGTATAAATAACACAGCAGATACAAAAGAAAGAACGAATGGATAAAAGTTCTAAGAAGATTAAACCGGATTACAATTAGGGTTTTTGAAAACTTGTTAGCCTAACAGTTTTCAAAGTTCATTTTTGTTGTTTGTAACGTCTCATATTATGCTTGGGAGACATATTTGTTTGACAAGTAGTTTTCAATTTATCATTTGCCACGAATATCTTCGCTTGTGTTAAGTTCCATTACAAATAAGGACGAGAATTGGGTAAAATGTACAAAATGAATAACACAGCCGAGACACAGGCCCTTCAACGTAAAGGGTTGAAAGGGACTCAAGCTTATATTTTCAAAAAATGAAAAGAAGCGATAACTGTGCTTTTTAGGATGCGTTTCTTTGGGAGAAAGCAATCCGTTTTAACCCTGTTCAGTTTTACGCATCCCTGTCACACTGTTCGACTCAACTACCGGTGTGTGATCTTTTTATAATAGTACGAGAATTTTGATTTAGGAGGCTTTAAACATTTCTGGAATATATTCCTCCAGTTGAAGACATCTGCCCTTCATTTCAGAGCAATGATGGCCATATTTGTTGGTTGTTCATACTTCCGCATTGTTGTGCTCCTACTTTTCAACACAGTGTGTGGACAATGGTAAGCACAAATGGACTATTTTTAATACTCAATACATAAAAGATGATAAGTCTTCTTTGCCTAGAGATTTAAAGCTTCTCAGAACGTTTTTAATCTCGAGACTGTGTATGCCATGTTAAACATTCTGAGAAAGCATGAAGTTTAAGGAGGGCGATTCAGTAAAATTGACGCAGATTTTTGCCCCAAGTATCCTGAAAAGTCTCATATCCTCATTTTCTACAGGTTCATCACGAATTCACAACAAAAATACCAACTCTCAGTTAGCTTAATTTAGCTCAGATAACAAGCACCTAATGGGTTCGAACCTGTTCAAGGCCGAGTTATTTTCAGGCTTTTTTTTGCAACAGCTTAAGTTCCTTACATAAATGGGATGATATTTCACGTGTTAAACAAGGTACCCTTGCGCATGGCTGGTGAAGAAAATTTCATTCTACAAAGCACGACCTAACAAAAACGGTTTTCAAAGTAGCATCTTTTAAGAAGGTTTAGATACCACAGTATTTTGAAAGTACACTGACAAAGTCGTGGTCGCATTAAAAACTCATTACTTGGCTCACTAATTTACAATGCATTTATCTCACCTTTCTTTACCTGCTGATATCTCGATCCTGTAATAAAATAATAATCTTCAATTTCCATTATAAACAGCTTACGCAAGCAAAACAGCAGCTCTACATCTGTATTAGCGAAGTTATTTTCTGATTATGATCAAGTCGTTCGTCCTGGATTTGAGGGTAAGTGTCTCAGTCTGCATATATCCTGTGGACCAAAAGTCCGGGCCTGAAAGCAGTTATTCAAATCAAAATCGAAAGAATATGAGCACCGATACTAGCTTACAAACCAGTCCATTATGTTTCGTTCACTGATACATGTAGTTTTATCATATTTTCTGCAAAACTATTCAAATCTCGATCTTCAATTTAAACAACAACAGCTTTCCGTGCCCGTTAATTATCGGGGTTTTGGATAAACGAGGCCTACAGAAAGAAAGGTTACGCCATACAAAATCGTCTTTGGTTTTTTCCGACATAATGCGCAGTTTTGAAATATTTGGAAGAATATTCCACGTCAAACGAAAGAAGATCTTCAAATATGTTTAGCAGGAGTTTCCTACCAGCGAGAACAACAATATATCCAAACAAGCAGTGTTCTTCGAATAAAAAATGACATAAACTAGAAAAACTGTCAAGGTAAACAAGCACCAGAACTACGGGGAACGATTGTCGCTTTTCTTCCCTATTTATCCTCAAAAACAAATAAATTCACTTTTACCTTGTGTCTGTACGCTATATACATGAGAATTCGCCATTTTCACATAGACCATAATGCATCTTGTTAACCCCCCAAATTTTATATAACAATTTTTTTCAATTTCTCCTGGGTATTACAGTCGTCCCAAGTGAAATCGAAGACAATGGTTATGCAACATTTTTTAAAGGGGTAAACAAGGTGCATTATGTGCTATGTGAAAATGGTGAATTATGGATTGAATAATTAGTATCTATGGAAATTTTTGTTTCCTATTTTGACGTCACATGGACATTCAGTTGTTGAAGTGTAGTGGCCTAGTGGTTAACATTTCGAATTTCGACTCATTTAGGTTCGATTTGAAGCCTTGCCGTCGCATTGCTTCCTTCGACAATGCAAGATTCTTTATTCAATTGTGTCTCTCTTTACTAAAGTGTATAAATGGAATAAAGTACGAACATTAACCACAAAGGACTGCAAAGGACCGCAAACGAATATACCGCAGAATGTACGATCTATTAAGACTTGATTAGCAAAAATAACAAGAGCAGCCTATGGCTACAATCCCGCTCTGTTTTGGGTTCTTTCAGTGTCGTGTTGATGTCTTGCAAAGTTAATTTTCACGTAGTACGATCAGCATTGCAGTGTTCTGCTTGCAGAAGTAAATATGTCTATTTGTATAAAAGGAAACTTGCACTGTTGACATACTGCTGGGTGTAGAATCTGTGATGGACTCGCGTGTCATCTAAGAGATGCTTCACGATACAAAATGAACCGGATTAAGCCCCTGCTATATGAACGCTATTAGCTCGTCTTGCCTTTTACTTTAATACGTGATTGATAACTGAACAGACACACGATAAGGTGGAATTTATCCGATTAATACTGTACATGTTCAATGAACCTTGTATTGTCTACTCTACTGCCGTTTTCAGCTATTCTGAACGATGCAGGTTCTTAAATCAAGGAGGAACTCTCACGATTTTACTTTAAATCTGTAGGTCAGGCAGTGGAGATTGTGACAGATCTTTACGTCGAATCCTTTGGAAATATACATGAAGCAAACATGGTAACTCCGAAAGGATCTTTTCATCATCATCATCGTAATCATCATCACCACTATTAATTAATTAGTTTATTTATTTTCAACTGTCACCTTTAATAAATGGTAACGATTTCTTGATTGTGAAGCGAAAAAACAGCAGCATAAAGCATTGAAGATATACTCTTAAAAACTAAATAAATAAATGTAGCGTGAGTCTGAGCAAAAACCACGGCACGATATTCCAGAAATGTAAAAATGTAAAATTGTATTTACGGTAGAACTAATAGGACCAACGAACAAGCAATTACTAACAGGCGGTCAAGGGCTCAACTTGACTATCAGTTCACCTCTACCAAATTTTCTCTGTTTATTGGTACCATTTCAAAACACTTACTACATCACTCTGGGTATTTTTTTATTGTCGCCAATTTCTCTTCTTTATTTAACTTTCAGGCTTGTCAAACCATTATTAACTGCCAGTTGTCCATAAAGAACGACCGGTTTATATACGTTTGAATGTAATCTATCTTTCTCCCTTACTTTAATAGGAGTTTAAGGTTTACGGATATTTGCGACAGCGATGGAAAGACGAAAGGCTTGCCGGGAAGCTTGAAAAAACATTGACCATAAAGGGAGAGAATATAAACCGAGTCTGGTTACCAGACCCTTTCTGCTACAACGCAAGAGACTCCAACTTGATGCTTCCAGATTCTGCAGTACACAGCAAAGTTTCAATTGCCCCGGATGGCAATATTTTATACACAAGAGGGTTGGATAAAAAAGTCATTACTATTTAAAACTTTTTGCACAGACTACTTCAGTCACAAATCAAAATTCCAATAAACTTATATTAAAGAAGCATCTTCGTAAAATGCTTGAAAGCTATCATTTCATTGAAAACAATTACAATAAGCAGACTCTAAAGCTTTTTTGGTAACAAAATGACTGTGGTATTTAGAAGGGTCAAGCAAATATAACAGGATATTTCATTTTTTATGGCGATCTATTATAACCTATCTACTTCGACATTGCATATCTCCAACACGCTATTTTACACTGTACGTACGTAGAAAGATTTAAGGTCCTGTAACTCACAAACGTTATCCACTCATGTATACCAGCGAAATTTGACACCAATTATTACAATGTCTATTGTTTGAATTTTTTTCAGGGTGACCTTTCTGGCTTCGTGTGGAATGGAACTTCATCATTTCCCGTTTGACTCCCAGGAATGTTTTCTTAAAATTGGAAGCTGTAAGCAACTTGTTTGAGTGGGATGTAGACTAACATAAGCACAGTTGTTCATTAAATATCGTAAACTGTCGGTTATACGCCCCGCCCCAACCACCTAATTTTAAGCCCCCCATCTGACTTGTATTGAAATGAATTCAGTTTATTATTAGCACTGCAGTGTTATGACTTGTGTCTAAGCGCTTAGTCTATTCCCGGTAAATGCCTGCTTGGATATAGGCCCTTCTAAATTCCCTTCTGAAGATGTATAAGCCCAGGGCTTATAAGCGCCAGTTTACGGTATTCCAACATGAGCAATGAACACATCATCGCGGTTTCTTTTTAAACAAACAACCTACAATTAAGTTGTATGGCAATGTCTCTATTGATTTAGTTTTAAACCAAGGGGGGGGGGGAGGTAAAATGATGTAACTTTAGAGAAGTCATTGACGCACACTCTAAGGATTAAAAAACGCAACAAAGTTGTTGCTCAATTGTCCAAGAACTACATTCTACCTATTACGTAATCTTCAAAATGGGTTGGATTAATAGGCCTTTCCATGGGCCATTTTCGAGTAATTAAAACTCATACTTGGCTGCGAGGCTGAGGAGAATCAATTAAACGAAATGAATTATTCATCCGTAAGTCTCAATGCAATTTCTTTTGTCAAAAATCCCTCAGCCTTGAAACAAAGTTAGCCGGTTCCTGTTCCAGAGATAGTAGGGTCCTCGAAATTGAGAAAACGCGATCAAGAAAATAAAACGAGAGGAAACTGGGAAGAGAAAGGGCGGCGGAGCCTGTAATCAGTTCTTTAAAAGGCTAGTTCCGGTATACTAGCTCCTGGTATACCCTCTGATTGGTCAGTGTGCATGAGTCATTATCTACCATTCGTAAGGCAACGAACGCGGATCACGTGTGTTATTTTGATGAATACAGGCTACAGCGTCTCCTACTGACTTGCGAGATTTTCGGGACTTAAATGATGTTAAAAAAGAGCAGAAAACTTGACTGTCTTCTGAGCTTGGCTCACGGACCTACATCATTTTAGTAGTATTTTTCAGCTCTTCCAACGCCTGGAAAAAGCCGTCGACATTTCATAGAAATCTACAATAGTAGTCCTTTCGCCGCTCATCTATGGATAATATGAGACCAAGCAGGCCAATAGAAAGAGCGTAGATTTTAGGTTTCAATCATTTGACTCTGTGAAGAAGTAGAGGAGGATACGAAGAAAGCGAGAGATGGCAAATGCTAGTTCAAAAGTATTTTATGCCAAATCCAAACCTTATTGAATGAAAACATACTCGTCCTACCACAAGCTAAATGGCCTGGAGGCCTGAAATTATCAACAAAGGTTTTGTCGGATGTTATCAAATTATCAGAAATAAAATCTCACTGAACATTTCGTAAAACGCGATAGCGCACAAGTTTTAATTGAATTTACTAGGAACGATGGATTGCGAGATTTGCAGAGGCTATTTTAAAACTGGAATTAGAACACATTTAAAATTTCGCACATTAACGGAGTTCGAGTAGCGCGAAAAACTCGCATAATATGAGCATAATTCTAGCAAATTAAAATTTTGACAGTTTGACAACCGAATCCGGACGTGACAAAAGTGGGCGGAAGAGGATTGTGGAAGAAGTGATCACAAACTCTCTGTCCCTTTCTTTTTCCCGTCATCGTCTCCCTTTGTCGAGATGACACGCTCATATTTTAACGTGGGTTTCATTTACGTGTCATCCCCGCTATATGAGTGCCAGGAACAGGCTAAAGCCAAGTATTAAATTGAATAATTCCAAGCTGAACTATTTGACACGGATTGAAAATTCAAGACCTGAGAAACGTTTGCGTTTTTGGCTTTCGTCAACCATAATCACGAACACCAACAACGAACCTTTAAAAGAAAAGGAACAAAGAGAATGAATAAGAATCTACCAATCACAACTTATGGGCAAGAAATTGCAATTTCGTCCGCTAAACTAGCGACAGGAGAGAAACACGACACCTGTAATTGCGCAGAGTTTGGGTGTTTATACCGAAAACTGCGGTGGCATATCAGTTAAGAGTTTAGAACACTAACTGCATAATAAAACGTTCCTCTACTTCCTTAGACGCCTATACAATTGAAGATATAATATACAAGTGGAAATACAATAACATAGAAGTGGGGGCAACTCGAACAGCGCAGTTTGACGTCTATAAAGGATCACTCTCGTCATCAGTGGACATCTATAAAACAGGTAGGGTTTTTCTAAAAGTTGGTAAAAGAAAAGGACTTTTATAAAGGTGTCAAGAGTTCACCGGAATCAAACGTTTTTCGATATGAAACGTGGAGAAGGATGTATACGATTGGTAATTCATACAAAAAGAATTCATTTTTCTCTTTTTAATTTTTTCTCCTTTAACTGACGGAACCGCCAAAGATGAAAGACGACTATTGATTTGTAAATTCGGACGGCCTACTAGCCCGAGTGCGATGATTACACTAAAAAAAGAATGAAATTTTATCTATTTAAAAAGCGGTATTGGGACTAAACGGTAATCAAGAGTCATTCGGTTTTCTAAACTGCGATGACAACAGAAAATCGATCAATTCAGGTTCTTGGAAAATTGTCCACCCACCCCTCATCACCCTCAAGCCAAAATTTTGCCTGAGTGAGGAGTACTGGTTAATGCCGACTTTAGGGAAGGGTAAGTGGGCAGTTTTCCGGAAACCAAAATTGATCTGGAAAAACTGTAAATTTCAGGTAACTTTTCAACAATAACAGTGACATATTTCCTCAAGCGACATATTGGCTACTACCTCATCCAAGTCTATTTCACTGACATTTTTGTTGTGGCGCTAAGCTGGATTGTTTTCTGGATGGACAAAAATGACATGGGCAACAGAATGGCTATTGGCATCACCACTATCTTAACTATAACGTTCCTACTTGGATCTCTCAACGGATTCATGCCACGAGTAAGCTACCCAAAGGCTTTAGACTGGTATTTACTGGTGTCGTTCACACTGACGTTCTTATCACTAGTGGAATGCATGATCGTGTTTGTTGTCTTCATGAGTGAAAACAAAGCACACGATGACCAGGTTTGCTTAATTGTTTTTTGTGTCTTTGTATTTCTTAGGCCCCGTCCATATGTATCTGTTTTTGTCAGAAAATGGAGATTTTTTATCCCTTTCCAAAAAAAAGAAACGCTTTCACACCTTGTGCTTTATAATCCTCTTTGCCCGTCCACACGAAAACCCAATAGCGACCGAAAATGGTACCCACCTTGATGGGAACATGCGCATTCACTGGCAACTGAGCCTGCAACGAAATATTTTTCAAAAACCTCTGTTTTCATTCACCTACACAAGCACAGGAAAACATCGTTTCCAAAACCTCCACACTGGAGGGCGTTTTTTTAAAATATGCGTTTTTGGAGACTGTTTACACTGGAAACGTGCGGATGGTGGGCCGAACCGGAGAAAAAAATCTCCATTTTCAAACAGAAATACGTGTAAACAGAAATACGTGTAGACGGTGGGATGTAAAGAAGAGGCAGTTAAACGGCCACAAAACGAACTTACACTGTGGCTACAAAAGTTGAAGAAAAAAGACTGCCGAAGTGTGAAAACTGCTCGTTTATAAGACTGTGTATCTCGACATGTGGCTAAAAAATTCTAAAGGGTCTTATTACAGCTTTTTCCCGAAATTATTCTTAAGCATTTTTTCGTTTTCTGTTCACTACAACGGAAAAAACATTTAAAGCAAATAAGCCGATTTCGAATTATTAAAATTTATACTTGGCTCCGAGGCGGCAGAAGGGCCATAAACAAAGGTGAAAAATCTCATTGAGATTCAGAAAAGAATAATCCATTCCTTTTGTTTTCTTTTAATTCGAAACTGGCCCAGTAAAAATACTATTAGAGCCACTGCAACATCAAAACACTCTTACGCAGAAGACATAAAATACTTTTAAAAAAGTATGAAATTATAAAGAAGACAAGAACTACAGTGTATGGGAAAAAATGTTGCTCATGATCAACAAGATCGGATGGTCTGATGCTTGTAAAAGCAGTTAAAGAGACAAATCTAAACTCTTTTAACAACTTTTAACGTTTTTCAATCTTTGAAAATGCCGTTGGATACAGTCGAAACGTCGAAGAATAACGTGACTTGCGATTAGCACCGATAAAAGCCTATGATTACCGTTCAAGAACATGGAGATTGGTTTAAATCATTTCCATATTTTTATCTTATCACAGAAAGGACAAGGCCGTGCTGATAGTTCATCAGCAACAGTTAAGGCGATGTTTCATGATGACCAGGCTGAAGTCCTCATCGAGCGAAGTGAAAGCAAACCGCGCCATGGTGTCAATTGTGTGAATCAGGGTTGTCAATCAAACACTGAAGGCGGCACCTGTGAGAAAACCGCGTTCCTGGTACCCAACCAACAGCAACAGAAAAGTAAAAGAGGTCGTGCTGACTTTATCGACAAGATTTCGCGGGGATTATTTCCACTCATCTTCTTCACTTTTAATATTGCTTACTGGTGCTTCTACTTGCTCATAGTCTAACCTAGTTTCCAGCCTGGTTTTATGTTGATTTCAAGGGACACGCCAATATTAAGCGCAGTACAAGGGACTGATAAAGACATTGAAAATAACGCCACAAACCAACCACGGCTTTCTTTAAATTTTAATGGCTGCGATCTGTGTTTGGCAAGACTTAATGTGAAAACTTCAACTTTGTCTATTATGTGCAAATTATTGGTAAAGACGACGAGTGTTTCAGAACTACAGAGAGTTTAAATTTACCAGGGTCTGCTATAATTTTATCTCCTTCGTTTTATTGCCTGAGTATTTGCTCTTCGTCTGAACTTTCTTGAATACTGTATTAGCAAGAGCCCAGGTGAACTAGCAACTGACGTCCATCTTCATTTTCTTTCGTTTGGTTTCTTGCCACTGATTTCTGCCTTTCTTGTTTAATTGGGTTAAATTCGATGTTATCAAAAATTTCGTAAAGATCTTTCAATCCCTGGGCCGCTGAATTAATTAGGGTCAGAGGCACGCAACGAAAGTTTTCAGTAAAATATCTGTTCGCAGAAGCAAATATTGCCAAGAATTTTCTATTACTTGAGTACGGCTATAAATGTCTAGATGATTGTTCCATTCATGTACAATTTCCGAAGGTCATCTAATAAATTACCTAAGATTTTCTCAAGTTTAATTTTTCACATTTTACTCCCCAGGTTAGGCTATTTTTCATAGAAAAAAGGCAACCTCAAATTTTCGGATTCAAAAATGCGACGGAAAGAGGAAGGAGAAAATTTCTCTCCTTCGTAACTCATTAAAATGCATCTAAAATCTTCGGAGAAATAATACTGAATCCCTCGTAATTTCGGAAAGACTCAAGTTCTCCTAAGATGACCGAACAGAAACAACAAGGCCGCTTGGAATGCATTTCAAGAGATCTTAAAGTACTCGGTTTTCAATGGCGGATTTATGACCTAACGCGACCAATTCCGCCATACAAAAAATTTCCAGTTTCTTGAAGAAACTTTTAAACTTTTTACGTAGGTCTTCATCGTCCAATAGTCTCATTTCACCTCCATCCCGTGATATTCAGTGCCACGCCAGCTCCCTAAGTTCATTAAACATCGAACTTTACAATTAATCACACTCATGCTTTTAAGCGTTAAGAGTTAATTAGCAATTAATGAATGAGGCTGAGTAGGATATGAAGAATTAAGCAGATCGAGGAGGGTGTTATCCACAGAGGCCGATAACACCCTTCGAGATCTACTTAATTCTTCATATCCTACGAAAGCCGAATTCATTAATTGCTTTATTATTCATTCAAAATAATTCCTAGTTTAAAAACATAGCTAAAACATGCTTACCTGCATCAAAGCTAAGTTAATGCTCCATAGTGTACGTTTAGGTTTGTCCAGCTCCGCAAATATTCTCCAAATAGCAGATGTCGCCCTCCGAGTTCTCTTCTTGCTGTTTTTGCTATGTTTTTAGCCATTATTTCGCCGAGTTCCAGCTGTAGTTCTTACTCTTGAAACGAGTGAAGTGTTCTCCATTTTAGTTTTCACAACGAAAACAACTCAACCTCGTCCCCAGGTCTTCTCTGTTAACGGTGCATTAACCTGTAGAAAGCTGTATTTTTGACGTCATTTCCTCATTAAACACAGAATTCTTCCAAATTTGGTCATCAGTAACTGGTTATGGTGAATTATGCGAGTGGTTTTGGCCAATCAGAATTGGGGAAATATTTTGAATGAATAATAGTATTATTTAATTTCTCCGCCTTATATCACTGCTTTATAACACGATTGGTGATCGCAGAAGATGAATCTAACTAATACTTCAACAAATTCTCCGCAACACTACTTCTATAGGATACGTACACGAATAGGGACAATAAATGATACCTACAATTTGGATAGTAGGGTTTAAATACTTAACCCTTTTGACAAATTATTATCAAACTCTTCGAGTAGTTTGGCGTTGTCTATGGGTGGCTCTCGTGTATCGTTTTAAATTCTCGAAGTGGCTTTGTTAGTGATCTGATTCGTATTAATCAAATAAGGCGCTCAACTTGTGACTACCGACAGATTAAAATGATGTTTCTTTTTGCTACAGAAACTGTACGGAAACAATGTTTAATGAAAACAATTAATAGCTATTATGCACGTAAACCTATAATGCAATAAAGTATCAAACAAGTAGGATGTGAGCTATTTCAAGCCAAAAAAATTATAAGAACTTAGTACTCTTGCGCATAACCCTATGATGAAACGAACTATCAAAAAGTAGGGTGAGAAATTCTATAGGATGAGAGCTTTTTGACGCCAAAGCAGAAATTATAAGAAGTGATATTCGCGCGTTCTAAAAAATCAAACAAAAGCACTTTACCGTCGCCAAAGAAAAGAATGAGGAATATAGCTGTTATTCTTGTTGAGAAGCAGAAAGTTTTCCTTCTTACCATTGTGGAAAAGGGAAAACAGAACAACGATTTTGCTTGATACAAGAGTCGACTGAAAAGGTGGTAATAAAACGTGCAACTTAGATAACTTACAAGCTTGCGAGGGATGTTACTCATAGTGGCCGTCGTGTTATTTCGTCTTCTTTGTGACAAGTGGTAAACTATATAACAGAAGTGAGGGCACCATGTCCCGTCACCTCTCGTTACTTTCAAGTGTGAGCCGGGTTTGTTAACCTTCGACAGGTACTTTTTCTTTTCAAATTTTAATGGCAAACCTACAGTTCTCTTTTTCAAAAGGTAAATTAAAGAGGTCGTATAAAGCAATTTTCCGTTACCCAATCTTGATGATGCTGAAAGGGATGGAGTTTACAACAGAGTTTTTCCCAGAAATACGGCACTTATAAAATGACGAGTTGCAGTACCTTTTATGGACTTCATTTGGCTAATTAGTCTCGACCATACCAGTGCTTTCAAAATCGTCAAGAGTGATAGAATAATATAATATAATTTTATTGCGATGAAAAGTGTATGAGTTTTTTTCGGCCATCTCACAATGACCAGCAGGCTAAATACACAAACGATTGACACTACTTTAAACTACTGATATTATTTTTTGAAGCAAAAACTTTTCTTGATTAGCTAATCAGTGTACAATATAATCTTAACTGCCTAACTTAACAATAGTACATACACATCTACAGAAAGAAGTAGACTGTTACAGAGCTTAGATTTCCTTCGACTCTTGTACCGTGAGAATGAGTAAAATCACTATCCTAAATCTGCCAGAGTGGTTATTTCATGGCGAGTTCCATTGTTTTGGGAGGAAACGGAACTAAATTTTTAACTGTGTACCTTCAAACAACTCTTCTTATTCTTGCTCATTCTTTTTTGCTACTGTAAACCCCCAACAAAATATTATCGTTGTTTAATTTTTTATCAGTGCGTTTGAGTTATCAATGATTAATAGGAACTGAGATAATCGTTTTGACGGGCAGAAAAACCCGTTTCTCGTACGGCACAACGTTAGTTGACAGGGAAATCGGAACAGGATGCATCGTTGTTATTCAAATCACAGTCACAATTCTGTCTTATCAATAGCCAATATGCAAACATTTACCATTATCGACATCAGAGCCGTTTTTGTGCGTTAAATAGAGAATTTGACTCATGGTAAAACAGATCTTTGTTAAACTTTTTTTCTATACTCCCTGTATACTGTATGTTCGCTTTGTAATGTCCTTGACATTGGTTGAAAGGAGTATGTTATTCCCGTCTAGTCTAATGCCCTATTTATGCTTTGTATGAACGTCACCAAGGAGATTATAACTAGCCTGCGTAGCGGGCGCTAGGAAATAAATGGGCGCAACAAAAAACGCGCGCGCGAGAAGGAGACACGCGAGGGGAAAATCGTTTCCCGCCCTCTATGCAATTACTTGGCAGCGCTGCATGATCTGTCAAATTTTTTGACAGAAAACTGATATCACTTCGCGCGTTGAAACGCAAATTTGCGGGAAATTCTACATGTCGGTCGATTCCGGCGGTGAATTGCAAGCAAAATCAAATCGCGGACCAAAACAAAAAGAGGAAAATCCAAATATTTTCTGTCGTCTATGCAAAAAATTTGCGAATAGTTTACGGGCCTTTGGTTACAAAGAAAACTGGATTTTCGTCTTACATGAATCTATTCAAGCCCTCCGCGAGGGAAAATGACTATGGTCGAGTGATAGCTCAAAGTCTCCATCAGATCGGGATATCTGTTGAGAAAATTGAAGGAGTGTCACAGGTTGTTTGCTCTCCGTGTGGAAGAAAGCTTTTAGAATTATGTGACACGTTTAGTTCTGTTTCGTTGGCACTTGCTGAAGTTTCTTGTGAAGGCGATGCCGGTGAAACGTTTAAACGAAAGATTGGAGCTGTTTTAACTCCGGGAAGAAGCCATGGAAATGCTAGCCGGAAACAGAAACGGGTGACTTCCCCGTTAAAGCAGACCGAAGGCCGCGTTCCTCGATCGAAAAAGACGCTTTTTGACAAAGGAAATCCTTCAGAGTCTGAGATCGCCGATTCTGTGCAAGCGGTTTCAACGGATGCCATGTTGTCGAAGTTAAACGTGGACGACTTGGACACGTCAAGTGGTTCCAAAATCAAAGTCGTAATTGCTTTTCCTTCCGGACACGTCCGCGCACAATCCACGTTTGATGGCGAAGTGCAGTCTGTAATCATGTATCTCGCTCTGGGTCGTTCGGGCCCAGCGATACGATACGTCTTGGTATTTCCATGTCTCCCGACATGGTCATTTCCATGCATCATAAAATGGGAGAAAATTTTGATCATAAGGTTTATCTTTGGAAGAAAACGATCGAAGAAAACCTGACATCAAGGAAATTAATCAAGGAGATTAAAGTGCGAAACATCTCAAACCATAGTTAATTGAGTGGAATGGTTATGAAACCCGTCAGACTCCTTTGTTATATGTTTTTGTGGACCTGAAAGTGCACAACGTTCAAAAGAATTCCTATCATTTTGATTGTATTGACCAATAAAAACGTTGCATTAATTTATTCCGTAACAATTTGCCAACAGAAAACAAAGGATTGTGCACTTTCAGGGTGCTTCCAACATAAACTGCAGCACTGTTGTTTTTATCATTGATGTTTGCCGCTTTTCATAACCAGTCTCCTCTAATAACTATGCTCAGAGACGCTAATTCATCTTTTTTGGTCTTGCCATGTTACATCCTCTTTTTGGAAAAGCGTAACCGACTGGCTTCGAAACGCTCTTCCGTTAATCGGCAAATACAACTTACTGAACATTACTGCACTTGGCTTGAGGCCGGCGCCTCATTCTTCAGAATGCTCGTGTCAGTTAAACTATTGTCTCCTGTTGGCGCGGTTTCATATTTGGCAAGTCAAAATGGATAAAATATCGCCTAATTTTGCAAATTTTCTACGCCTAGTAAACTCAAGATCTATTATAGAGAAAAAAGCAGGGGACACTAAAAAATGGAACTTTCTTACAGATTGCCCTTGTTATAGCTCTTGATATCGATTGTTTCCTTTCCCTGACGGTCAAATACCAAAAAATATTTTGAAACATTTGTAAATCTTGTATTTAACTAGATATATTTGACTGATTGTACACAATCAACGTTCGTTTATTGCTCCTGTCTTTTTTAGGTAGTCGAACTGTACTTTCTTTGAACCTTTTTTTTTTTGTTTTTCTTTGTGTTGTAGTTTAGTTATTATTATTATTATTAATAAAAAAAAAGAGTACAGTGAAGCGAATCCAAGATCTTCAAAGTGACGATATGGAGATCGACGTTAATCTGGAGGAAGTTAAGCTTAGTGAATACAAGTGGTACAGCCGTGAAAAGTACAAGAGGTCAATGAGTTTACTTGAAGCCGAAAGAAATTTCGAAGGGGTCTCTTTCACGGAACAGGATGTCCTAGAAAGGTGCATCAATAGGGCATTGAATAAGTTAAAGGAGGAAAAGTTGCCTCTGTACAGGTAAAAATTAGTACTTGACCATAAAGAAGCTATTAGCAAGAAAATACATTTTATTCAAAATAAAGAAATTTGTAAATAAAGAAATGAGCAACAAAATAAATTTGTTTTAACATTGCAAATGAAAAATTGGAATATTTTGTGATAACAAACATGATTGGTCTGCTGAACACTTATACAAACAATATTCATGTTTTCCTCTCGGTAACTTTTTTTCACCCTGTTCCATTTTGTACGTTAATCGTATTTTTTAGATACTGATGAAATACCAGGATTTTTCCCTTTACTAAAAAATCATATCTTCATCGTGCGCAGTGAAGATACTTTTTTTATCTTTCACGTGTGAGGATATTGGTGTCGCCATGGTTACTAACATGATTAGCCAATTACAATGAGAGCTTCCCGCTCAGGTGTGCGGCCAGTTCTTTTGAAATTTCATTCACAAAATGGCTTCGAGGTGCGAAGACGGTACACTTCCCGGTGACTTTCTCGATGAGCTGCCAAATTCTCACATCGATACTTCTTCCGAGCTTGAAGAACAATCAGGAAGATTTGCCGACGTCTCGGAAAGTGATATTGAAAAATTCATTGAGGGGAAGAAAATGAAAACACTAAAAAAAGACCTTCTACGACTTAAAATTAGTCAAAACGTTTCTGGTAGAAGAGCGCCACGAAATCAGAGAAATAGAGAAGTTTCCTCCAACTGAATTAGACAGCTACTTGAGCCAGTTTGTTTTAGCTGCAAGGACGAAGACTGGAAAAGATTATGAACCGTCATCTCTCCGAGGAATTTTGGCTAGTGTTGAACGCCATTTGAGTCGCTCCAGTTACGGCAAAACTATCTTCAAAAGACAGTGATTTCAAAAAACGAGACGCGTTGAAAGCGAAACAAAAGCAACTCAAGCGACATGGACTCGGAAGCAGACCAAAAGCCACAACGGCTCTTATGGACGACGAAATTGAGATTGATGCAGGTGGCGTATCAAGGGCATTTTTCCATCTGTTGATGGAAAGATTGAAACAAGGACCAGGTGGAGCTATCAATGTTTTTGAAGGACTACCAGGGCACCTAGTACCAATCCACAATTATGATGTTTTGTCAGGTGGTTTGTTCATCCTTGCAGGCAAAATGATTCCTCATGCCATCTTGAATGACTGCAATGGTGTCCCAGGAATTTCTCGAGCTGTAGTCTCATATATAAGCACTGGAAGTCGAGATTCAGCAGTGGAATATATTACTTTGGAAGACATTCCAGATCCAGATTTAAAAGAAAAACTCAGCCAGGTTTGTTTCATTTTAAAAATATTCATGGTTGCAAAAACATTCAGCTCTAGATTTTATAATAGATAGCAAGGTCATGTTGGGTGTCTAGGTTCATATTGTCTTTGGTGACTTCATTAGTCAAAACAAGGTGAACATAAAATAAGGTGCAATGTGTCATAGTTGGTGTCGGAAGAAGCAAGATGCCCATTAAGAGAATCCTATTACCGGTACTTGTATTCAAAGAACAGTCTTGCACACAGTAAACGAATGCCAGAATTTGTCTGTAATGTATCATTTTGCAACAAAGTCCAATTTTTACAATATTTGTAATACTTTTCATGCACTAAACTTTTAGTGCAGTTATGGTAATGTTTGATTATTTAATGTTTCTCTGTGAACAGCTTTTTCAATGCAAAAAAGAATTTTTGGCAGATTTCACCAATCCATCAAGCTCCATGAATATCTCAGAGCTGCTGACATCTGCTGGCTACCCTCATATAAGTGTAACAGAGGAGAGAAGACACCTAGCATATGAGTGCCTTTTGTTGTATGAAGTCATCACAAAGCGCATCCCTGCCTTAGATGACTTGAGGAAGGGACTGGCTTCTGTTAAAGTGTCACAAACAACACTCCTCGATTTACTTGGGAAACTTCCTGACGTTCAGCAACGTGTGTTTCCTCCACACACTGGCAAAATTGATATTATGATGCTCAAGTTACATTTGGAGTGGAGAGAAACTGCTGATCCTGTAAACCAAGCAGCTCAACAGTTTTTTCTCCAATATATAGATGAATTACATGAGAAAGGTGATCCTAACAGTATGACTATCTTTATACAATAACCTAATAACCCTGACACTTAGCTAAAATTGATGATGGTGATGATGATGGTTGTCATACTCAGTGATAACTGTATTGGGATTCTCTGTTGGTGTAAATGTTGATGGTTTTCTACAATGATACAGACTGTAGTTTAGTGATTTAGTGAAGAGGCTCATAACAAAGAAAAGTATGATTTACATGGGATCAAGGACTTGTAAAGAAAATTGATAATGTATTTACATGACAAACAAATTCCCCCAAAATTGGAAGGCAGTTAAATTATGAATACAGTGCACTTCCCTGGTTAGCTGGGTCACAAACAAGAAAATCTTACTGAAATTATTTGTTTCAACAACAGATGGTGCTGATAACAATGAAACATTAGAAGACATGGTACTATTTTGGACTGGATGTCCATCACTACCCCCAGATGTAACCACCAAGTTACTCGTGAAGTACCTTGAAAATCATCCCAGCAAAGTTTTGGCAGAGTCCAGCACTTGCACTCTGGAACTTTCTATCCCAGTAGTGCACAACGATTACAGTGTATTCAAGGATTACCTTAATAAGAGTATTTCATATGGCAAACTTGGTTTTGGCAAGATATAGGCATGAAAGGATGCTCCTTACTTACTGGTATATTAAGTTCAGTTAACAGTTGTGTTATTCTTGGACCCACAAACCATTTTTTCTGCATATTGCATAGGACATGAAGAACAGAACACATGAATCATAATCACTAAGGAATTAAATAAGAGAGTTTGATTGAATGAAAGGGCATAACTTGAGGTTTTAAGGAAAAAAATCTATGTAATTGTTACAATTACCCATGATTTTATGTTTACGGGAATGTCTTTGCTCCTTTGGTGCTAGAAATTTCTACTGCTCAAATTAATGCAAAATATCAATTTATTAATTTCCTAAGCTATGGTCAAGGAAAATGTGCCAGTGGACCCTTCATATAAAACAAGAAAATTTTCCATTCTATGTAGGTTACTTATAGTAGAAAATGTTCCATGTTCAAAGTTCAAGTTTCAAGTTACTCAGGAAATTGACTGTTTCGTTAACAGCATGACAAACTCAACAGTAACAATAAGAGCTTACAAGAGCTCATTGATAAGAGTATAAACTTCTCTGCAATAGCCATTATGCATGCAATGTTGCCACAGCTTTGAGTGACTGCAAATCAAGGCTAGATCTCAAGTTTAATAGTAAACAACTTATAGTAACTGTATTTAGAGTTCATATTCCATGAACATGAAGTCAATACTATAAATCATGAACAGCAGTTTAAATAAAAAGAAGCAATCTGCAATACCACTTGGTAGGCTATGATTCCATCATGATCACCAGTTTGGAAGACTGCATCTCTAGCTTCTTGCAGTGACAATTCCTGGTTATGTGTCAGAGTAGTAATTGTGTCAGGTACCGAAACTGCATAGTCACTCTGCACATCAGGTACAGGCCCTTCTTCATCGATCCCATAATGGTCAAAATTAACAGCCTCTCTGGCAGTCACATCTGTAACAACCTGATATCCAGAATTTCTGGAATTTAACATTCCTTGTATCCAGAGCTGATTGGGAGAGAAATTGCATTGTGTGCTTACAGGATGATTATTCCACTGACCGATAAATTGGTTGATTGCATTATTAATCAGTGGAATGTAGACAAGATGAAGACAAAACAGATGCACCTCGTCTGTTGGATCTAAAATTCCACTCTGCTCAAGGAAGAGGAAAATGTTCAAAAAGCGGCTCACAATAACCCTGTTGACATCACACCAGAGTCGCTCTATTCTTTGGTTATGAACGGATTTTCCAGTGATGTGGCTGCCTCTATTTAAACCTCTTTCTTGCAGCATGAAGCGAGCAACTTCTATGTTTTCCATCCCAAGATCACTGCGAACTCTTGATGGTAAATTGTAGTGCTCAACAGCTGACTGGAAATACTGCAGTACAGTTGAAGCCCTGTTATTGGTTGATGCATGTAGGAATACTATCATTCTTGAAAAACCATCTAAACCACCATGAATGACAATTCGGTATGGCTGGATTAGTTTGTGATTGCCATCAATGTGCCTGTTGGACACAACAGAGATTGTTACACTGCACTATCACATGTAGGTTTGGTTAAAATAGGTAAAAAAAGTTTAAAAATCTGCCTACATGAGTAATATTGGTAATGATAAATAATAATAATAATAATAATAATAATAACAACAACAACAACAACAACAAATAAAATAGTAATAATCATGACAACAACAAGAGGCATTTGTTGACCATGAATAACAGGTATGATAGTCAGGAATTTTCAGCATAATATCGGGGGAAGATGGGGGCTGGGAAGCTGGGTTAGGGTGACTAGTGAGGAGTCCAAATAGAATTGGGGGAGGTATTTCAAAGCATGAGATATATCAGAATTTGAATTGGCATTAATGCTCATGCATCAAAATTACAGCCTCGCCACTCTTGTATCACGGATTTAACACCAGTGTTGCTGCTGAGAGGGGAGGGAGGACTCTCATATAAAAAGAACAGGAGTGCTCGTCGGAAATTTTTAAAAGAACCCCTTAGAGGTACCAGGATCCTGATTTGTGTGCGTAGCTTGAAATGTTTTTCATCCCTAAGAGGTAACAATTCTGAAACAAAACATTATCTCCTAACTGGCATTTTTTTTTTGGCTCAATACCCTAAAAGATACTGCAAAAGCTCTCCCAATGGACCGTTTGAGGCTGAACACCCTGAGAGGTACCAAACCCGCATTTTAAACCCTAAAAAGTATGAAGAGAACCCCCCTCCTTTTTTAAATGGGAGTCCTCCTCTCCGGCGGGTGTTGCCCTTAGAGAAATAATAAAGTGCCTGACTGTTTTGAAAAGAGGGGTGGGTCTATTGTGAAAGGGGGCCTGTTAAACAAGGAGACCCCGTGAAACAGAGACTCGTTATAAAAGAGGTAATGTATTCTTTTACTTTACCATAACGCATTGGGGCATGGCACACTGTATACTCTACGAATTATCTGCTGTGCCGCTCTTAAAGTGCTAACAACCGGATCCACTCTTCGAATAGACTCCTGAATACGATGGCGCTGGATTCGTAAGCCTCTCTGCCTAAAGCCCCCTTCAACCAGGCATTGACCAGCGCTTGGTGTCACTTCAAGAATTTCCCTCACGTGCTCGTCTAGGTAATCGTTGGAAACATCACTGAAATCCTTCCCCACACCAACTGGCAACCCAAATTCAAATCTTCGACGGCGCAAAGTTCTCTCGGAGATTCCAAGAATTCTTCCGATATCAGCCCAATGAAAACTGGCGTCATCGTGCAGAGTTTGCAGCTG
Organism: Porites evermanni; assembly: GCA_942486025.1. NCBI lineage: Eukaryota > Metazoa > Cnidaria > Anthozoa > Scleractinia > Poritidae > Porites > Porites evermanni. The sequence continues at coordinate 210,772 of CALNXI010000480.1, read as the reverse complement.
TTCCTGTAAGATCTGTAGCCTTGGTCTGCCAACTAAACCGTTCCTCGCCACAGCTGAAAGACGGTCGTCTAGGGACGCTGGTGTACTAAACGTAGAACGTTCCGAGTCCTCGACAATTCTGTCAAAGTCCCTTGAAAGTTCGTTCATAATAAAAACAAGTTCGTTTAGATCAGAGATCACCTCAACTTCATTTGGGAGGCTTCTTCTATTCTTAGAGCCAAAGTGACAAGAGTTCTTTCGTTTTCTAGCAAACGGCGACTAAAAAATTCAGCAGAGTCGTACAACGCAGTGTTCCTTTGCCCCTCTGCACTTTCCAGTAGCCTACCCAAAGACGTAAAAAATCCTTCGATGTTGGGCAACCAAATACGTGCACCCTGCATAATGCTTTTCAAACGTGTGTGGTTCACCTAATTATCTGTCTTTATTTCCGCCATATTGAAAGTGTTAGTTCCCGGGGCCTCTTCTTTTATGTGACTTCCGGTCATTTCTATTTCCGCTTCCTCATCTTTTAGTTTTATTGGAACATCTTTTAGTTACGTAATGTCACGCACGTATGAGCTTCGTCTAACGGACGTCCGGTCATTTCTATTTCAGCTTCCTCATCTTTTAGTTTTATTGAACATCTTTTAGTTGTATACGGTCAAGCTCGAATGATTCGGAAAAGCGATTTATGCTAAACAACATCGATGCATAGCATTGGAACTTGATGTACCCCGGTCGAAATTGATTTATGTTATTTTCCAATTTGTTTTATCACGGATAACAATAATGAATTTAACAAAACATTGATGTATTCACGTTCGAAATTTAGTCCGCAAAAAAGCCCCATACATAACAGACCACGTCTGTCGGAACAACCATATTATGAATTGGGAAGCAAGTGAAATAGTCGAGCAGGAAAGCGACAAGTTTAAGCGATGGATCAAGGAAAGCATATGTGTTAGATCGAACACTCCTACTATGAACAGGGACGAGAGAGCCTATCAGCTTTCTCCCATATGGACACAAGTGATGTCCACCCCCAAACCAGGGAGAGAGTGGGCGTCTACAGAGTGACTTTGCGCATTTATCGCAATAATTAACACCTTAAGAAGCCTATTTAAGGCTTCTGACACTTTTAATGTTTTCCAAGTTTTGATAAAGATGGCTGACAGTCATCGAAACTGTCCATTAAGACGTTAAGACTGGCTATGTTTTGAGAACATTTAAATCGATAACTCCAGTACCTGGCTGAAGGAATCTGGAATTAAACCGACGCAACTCGGCATTGTAACAACAAGCAAATCTCTCAACCATATAGGGACCCGAGAACTCGTCGGGTTGAGCAAAGACTTCATCGTTAACGGAACAGTCGCCAGAATCAATAATGTTCCCGAAAAAATTCGTCTTGGCATCCTGTTGTCAAGGCAACCAGGACATATCCAGTTGAATCCGCCGCTGGGAGATGAAAAGAAACACCTTGAAAGATGTCCTTTATGTACATCTTGAACCATACATTCTAACAAGATTCTGACTGTCAGTGTATAAGCGTACTCTGGTTGTTTTGGCCCTGTCAAAATAATTAATTAGGGGCACCCCCTTGCGTGGCATTGTCGTTTGGCACTCACATCAAGTTTCTTCTAGGTCATCTCTGGTTAAGCATCAGTTCGAAGGTCATTCGCGGTCCATCCTCGCTAGTTTTAGCATCGAAGCACGTTGCTCTTTGTTCTTATCCACCGCATCCTCTCTTTTAGCCATGGGTACCCGATCCACCCGCTCATCAAGCAAAAAATCCTCATCCTTCCTTCTACCGGAGGAAATCGACAACCTTTCAGCCTTGCTGGAAAATCCTGACCCGCTTTATAATCCCGATCCGCAAAATAAGGGAGCCATTCCTAAGAAGAAATCGACGAAGAAAACCAGTTCTTTGCACACCGACGATCCCTCCGCTTCCGTGGAAAATCTTATTCGCTTGGAAGTTTTGCAAAAGGAGAATTTGGCAACACAGCTACAAATTACAGAAACGAAACTAAAGTTGGCTTAGCTAAACGCGAACGTTTTGTCTCCAGCTTCTGATGCCGTGGCAGCCAGACCCCCATCTTCTTTGACGAAGCTTCGGTCGGCTATTGCGCCTAACGCATCTTCATCGCCAAGTGTACCATCTGAATTCGCAGAGATTCCCTCCCTTGACCAGCTCCGCTCAAGGAAAAAAGCCGGCGCTTCGCTGCCAAATAATTTCCTGTTCTCGCCTAAAGGTACGGTGGACTACGATAAATTAGAGTTAGCAGAGTTTGTGTGTGGCTACTTAGAATTCTGCAAGGAGCAGCCAGAGTCATCCAAAGCTCCGTTGCTAAAGCATTTGCATTTGTTAATGGAGCGCGCCATTACCGACTCTTGGTCCACCGTACGAAATTTCCACCTCTCCGTCAACAATGCCATCGAGCAAGGCCGTTTGTCCTGGCAGAGCTACGAAAGTATTCGAGAGCGAGCTCAGACCTTCTTTACACATCAGGATCTTCGCCCCAACCCTTCCAACGTCTTCGCGCAACGGTTCTATTCCTGCCCGCGGCAAAGCCAAAGATCTCCTTTGCAGAGAATGGAACTACACCGGTAAATGCAGTTGTGCCATTTCTGATGCTAGTTACAAAGCAGTCCATCGCTGTCGGGTTTGTGATTCTCGAGACCACGCCATGCTTACGTGCGCCAAGCGCAAATACCCAATCCCTGCATCGCCGTCAGCCTCCTCGTCAACTTCGTCCTCCACTGGTGCTGATCAGTCCTCCTGACTACGTTCTCTCGTTGTCCTGTCCAACGAGGTTAGAGCGTTTGGCTTGCCCAATTTCTTGGGCGCTAAGCGTTTGGTTCACTCGCATTTCAACGTTAATGTTTGGTCTCACTATTTAGAACATTATCAGGATCGAGTAATTATTGACTTTCTTCGCTATGGTTGGCCTATTAATTATCAATCAGACGTTCTGGCGTCTTCTTCGTTTCACAATAATCCTTCTGCTGTTAAGAACTCGTCATACTTGTCCTCTTACATTGCCAAGGAACTCTCCTATCAATCAGTGTTTGGTCCATTTTATTGTAACCCTTTCAACGAGGACTGCGTTATTTCTCCGTTACTCTAAGTACCAAAGCGTGACTCTGTCGAGCTACGTGTCGTTCACGATCTTAGTTTTCCTGAAGGTTTATCAGTAAATGACGGTATCAGTTCGGAACACTATCTGGATCAATTCTTCAAATTGCGTCTTCCCGGAATTGACCGTTTAGTCGAGTTTGTCAACGCCAAGGGTCGTGGTTGTCACGTCTTTAAAAAAGATCTACGGGAAGCTTATCGTCAAATCCCCATCGACCCGCAGGATTACCCTTTGTTAGGCTTGTACATTGATGGGTCTTTGTACTTTCACACTGCCCTGCCGTTTGGCCTGCGTTCAGCCACTATGATCTGTCAGCGTACCACAAAGAGCGTCGCTTACATTTTGAACACTGAAGGCATTTCCGTTGACGTTTACATCGACGACTTTTACGGCGCTGAATCCACTGATTCGTCTGAGCTCTCTTTTCAGCGGATGAACTCTTTGTTTGCAGAATTGGGATTGATGGACGCCCCTGAGAAAGACTCTCCACCATCTCAGGAAATGCTTTGTTTGGGCATTTGGATCAACACGTTAGACATGACTTTGTCCGTCCCTGTCTTCCGTGTTGAAGAATTACAACTCGAGCTTAACGCGTGGCTAACCAAATGTTTTTTTACCAAGCGCGAGCTTCAACAGCTCCATGGAAAACTGTCCTTCGTTTCCGCGTGCGTTCGGCCAGGCAGGGCCTTCATGAGTCGTCTCTTAAATGCTCTTCGTTCGTGCTCTTCGGCGCCTAGGCGAACAGTTCATCCAATCTCCGAGGATCTTCGCGCGGACATAAACTGGTGGCAGTANGCCGTGGCAGCCAGACCCCCATCTTCTTTGACGAAGCTTCGGTCGGCTATTGCGCCTAACGCATCTTCATCGCCAAGTCTACCATCTGAATTCGCAGAGATTCCCTCCCTTGACCAGCTCCGCTCAAGGAAAAAAGCCGGCGCTTCGCTGCCAAATAATTTCCTGTTCTCGCCTAAAGGTACGGTGGACTACGATAAATTAGAGTTAGCAGAGTTTGTGTGTGGCTACTTAGAATTCTGCAAGGAGCAGCCAGAGTCATCCAAAGCTCCGTTGCTAAAGCATTTGCATTTGTTAATGGAGCGCGCCATTACCGACTCTTGGTCCACCGTACGAAATTTCCACCTCTCCGTCAACAATGCCATCGAGCAAGGCCGTTTGTCCTGGCAGAGCTACGAAAGTATTCGAGAGCGAGCTCAGACCTTCTTTACACATCAGGATCTTCGCCCCAACCCTTCCAACGTCTTCGCGCAACGGTTCTATTCCTGCCCGCGGCAAAGCCAAAGATCTCCTTTGCAGAGAATGGAACTACACCGGTAAATGCAGTTGTGCCATTTCTGATGCTAGTTACAAAGCAGTCCACCGCTGTCGGGTTTGTGATTCTCCAGACCACGCCATGCTTACGTGCGTCAAGCGCAAATACCCAATCCCTGCATCGCCGTCAGCCTCCTCGTCAACTTCGTCCTCCACTGGTGCTGATCAGTCCTCCTGACTACGTTCTCTCGTTGTCCTGTCCAACGAGGTTAGAGCGTTTGGCTTGCCCAATTTCTTGGGCGCTAAGCGTTTGGTTCACTCGCATTTCAACGTTAATGTTTGGTCTCACTATTTAGAACATTATCAGGATCGAGTAATTATTGACTTTCTTCGCTATGGTTGGCCTATTAATTATCAATCAGACGTTCTGGCGTCTTCTTCGTTTCACAATAATCCTTCTGCTGTTAAGAACTCGTCATACTTGTCCTCTTACATTGCCAAGGAACTCTCCTATCAATCAGTGTTTGGTCCATTTTATTGTAACCCTTTCAACGAGGACTGCGTTATTTCTCCGTTACTCTAAGTACCAAAGCGTGACTCTGTCGAGCTACGTGTCGTTCACGATCTTAGTTTTCCTGAAGGTTTATCAGTAAATGACGGTATCAGTTCGGAACACTATCTGGATCAATTCTTCAAATTGCGTCTTCCCGGAATTGACCGTTTAGTCGAGTTTGTCAACGCCAAGGGTCGTGGTTGTCACGTCTTTAAAAAAGATCTACGGGGAGTTTATCGTCAAATCCCCATCGACCCGCAGGATTACCCTTTGTTAGGCTTGTACATTGATGGGTCTTTGTACTTTCACACTGCCCTGCCGTTTGGCCTGCGTTCAGCCACTATGATCTGTCAGCGTACCACAAAGAGCGTCGCTTACATTTTGAACACTGAAGGCATTTCCGTTGACGTTTACATCGACGACTTTTACGGCGCTGAATCCACTGATTCGTCTGAGCTCTCTTTTCAGCGGATGAACTCTTTGTTTGCAGAATTGGGATTGATGGACGCCCCTGAGAAAGACTCTCCACCATCTCAGGAAATGCTTTGTTTGGGCATTTGGATCAACACGTTAGACATGACTTTGTCCGTCTCTGTCTTCCGTGTTGAAGAATTACAACTCGAGCTTAACGCGAGGCTAACCAAATGTTTTTTTACCAAGCGCGAGCTTCAACAGCTCCATGGAAAACTGTCCTTCGTTTCCGCGTGCGTTCGGCCAGGCAGGGCCTTCATGAGTCGTCTCTTAAATGCTCTTCGTTCGTGCTCTTCGGCGCCTAGGCGAACAGTTCATCCAATCTCCGAGGATCTTCGCGCGGACATAAACTGGTGGCAGTACTTTCTCTCGCAGTATAATGGTGTTTCCGTAATTCCTTCTGATGTCATTGTCTCTAATCCCGAACTTTTTGCTACTGACGCGTGTCTCACCGGTTGCGGTGCGGTTTGTTTTGGTGAGTGTTTTCACAGAGAGTTTCCGGATTTCATTCTCACCCAAGAAAGGTACATTAACGAGTTGGAATTGCTCACCGTCGTCGTCTCAATCAAACTGTGGGCTCCCAAGCTACAGGGCCTTGGAGTCTAGCTTCTCTCCGATAATGCCACTTGCGTGTCAGTCATAAACTCTCAACACTCGCCTAATGTTTTCATGCAGCGCTGCTTGCGAGAACTCTGGTTGCTCCTCACCTTGTATAACATCACCCTCATTGTCCGTTCAGTTCGCGGGTGTGATAATTGGTTAGCTGATTCTCTCAGCAGATTTCACACTGGCAAGTATTGTCAACGTTTCAAGTCTCTTGCAGGAGCTCGATCTCTTACAGAGTGTACTGTGCCTGACAGTTTATTTATTTTCGCGCTAAAGTACCAGGCTCTGTTATCCGAGTTTATTGGTGCCTTTTGTTTTTTTTCAGAGAACGCTGCGCAGTTGTTGCATTACGCTAACAGCATTCAGTCCTTCGCTTTTCAAGAATCCACCAAGAGGAACATGAGAACACAATTGAACTCTTATCTTTTATTTTGTGATTACTGCGCCTTTGAGCCGTTTCCTGTTTCTAAACAGGCTTTTTTAGCTTATTTAGCCTTCCTCTCGAAATCATTATCTTGTTATCGCTCTTTAGTCAATTATGTCAATATTCTCAAGCATATCAACAAGTCTCTTGGAGCTGATTTCTCTTTCATGCATAATTACGATCCTTTTCTCACGCAGCGGTCGCTTCGTCCTATTATGGGTGACTCTGTTCGCGTCACTCATCCGGTGACTGTTGATATTCTTTTGAATATTTTTTAACATTTCGATTTTTCCTACCAGTTACATATTTGCCTGCATGCTCTATTTCTAGTTGCTTTTTTTCTTTTCTTCGTATTTCCAATTTAGTGCCTTATGCTTCAGCCGACTGTCATGCCGATAACGCTTATTTTCTTAAGCGCACAGATGTCTATTTTACTGCTTCGGGCGCTGTTCTTAGAGTTCACAGGACCAAAACTATTCAATTTAAACAGCGCGTTTTAGATATTCCATTACCTTTTATTCCCAATTCTATTTTATGTCCTGTCACAGCTCTCAAGAAATATTTTTGTACAGTGCCCGCATTTTATAGCTCGCCCTTGTTTATTGTCCATCACGGCAGGTCGCTCAAACCTATTCTCGCCGCACATTTTAATCAGTTTTTCAAATCATGCATTTCCACAATAGGTCTCGAGCCAGATAGTTTTTCATCTCGCAGTTTTCGTCAGGGTGGTGCTACTTTTGCTTTCAATTGCGGCGCTCCGACTGAATTTATCAAGGCGTAGGGAGATTGGCACAGCGATGCGTATTTAGTTTACCTCAAATTATCGACCAAGAAGAAACTTGACATTTTGCAGGCCATTTCCGCTCGTCTCTCCGGTTTAGCCTTTTAACTTTTTTTCTTTTTCCATCCATTCCCCCCCTTTTTTTTTTCCTACTCTTGGGTTTGGGGTTTCTATTTTATTGCCTATGGTTTTCAATAAATCGGTTTTTGCCCCAACTCGTGCGTCTCTTGGTGTTTACACTAATTTGGTTGTTTTGGCCCTGTCAAAAAAAAGTAATTAGGGGCACCCCCTCGCGTGGCATTGTCGTTTGGCACTCGCATCAAGTTTCTTCTAGGTCATATCTGGTTAAGCATCAGTTCGAAGGTCATTTGCGGTCCATCCTCGCTAGTTTTACCCTCCCTACCCTCCCTGGTTTCTATTTTATTGCCTATGGTTTTCAATAAATCGGTTTTTGCCCCAACTCGTGCGTCTCTTGGTGTTTACACTAATTTTTGACCTGTTAAATGATTCTCGAAAAACTGAAGAGCAAACTGAATCCCAACCAGCTCCCTCCAAGTGGAAGACTTAAACGAGGACCAATTTCAATTTCAATGACAAACCAGACTAGAATCTTGAATAAAAGCACTACAACCCGTAGAAGAAGCATCCGAAAACAAAACTTTGAATGATACCAAAGGAAGCAGCCAGAACAGCTTACCATTTAAGGATTTTAAATTGTCTTCCGAGAACCTCCGAGAACCTCTGAATTCCATGAACGCCTCGAATTGATGACAATATGCAAAAATCTAGTCATAATTTGGGTGACGTTCCCACATTTCTGTGCTAGTGAAATAATTTGACCGACAATTGATGCAATCTTCTTAACATGAATGAAAGGGGAAGTGTTTAAATTGGCAAAGACGGTGTTCAGATCAGAACACATTTTGTTGATCCTAGGATCAACTGCAAGTATGAAACCTCTCAGAGTGTCAGTATGAAAACCTATCCATGAAAAGGTGCTGGAGGGCTGCCAGACAGATTTATCGTGATTTATGCCAGAACCAAAGTGAACGAGATCAGAACGAACCAAAAGACTACTAGTTTTTGCTGCCTCCAGAGAAGAACCAGCACCAACCCTGTCATCAAAAAATACAGCTATAGCAATGCCTCGCGCTCTCCAGTGGATCTCCAGGGACTTCAACAATTTATTGAAAATATAAGGGGCCAAAGAAATCCCACAGGGATTATGTATGACAGGTGCCAAACTCACATGTAAAGGCCAAAAATCTGCGATGCTTGAGGAAAATAACCACCTGGTGATATCCTGACTTCAAATCAAAAGAGAAAACGAAATAACCCTAGGAAAAGCGTCCCTGGTCGTATGAAGGCCTCAGCACTTAAACTTCTGTTTAAAAACGTGCAAATTGGATGCCTTAAATTCAGGATAAGCCCCTTCGGGGACAAAAGGGGCAGTGAAAAAGGGGATGGAAGGAAGGGAGAACCGCTGGGAGAGACCACAGGAAGGATAAGTACAGATGAGACCAGATAAGGAGGCTATACTTCAAACTGCGAGAAAACAGGCCGCAGGTGTGTGGGAAAGGATGACAAATTGATAATGGGATTCTCCTTATATACGTTACAATGAGACTTCAAAGTAGACAGACTGCAAATCATCTTGGTTGCTAAAAAATATATATCTACGCGTTGCAACTGTTCATCAGTAGGGTGCCTAAAATGCGTGCAATTCCACAATTTGTTTCGGCTCCATTAAATCCTATACCAATTGCAGAATATTTTAGGAGGAGCCACCCACCATGTGAGCACAGTCACGGACAATGTATAAGTGAGGAAAATAACGCAAAGTAAAATTAAGACGTTAATTAACGAACTAAATGTACACGTCAAATAAAATAAACAAATAATGCGCGCGCTCAAAATAAAATAGTACGCGCACACGTACCGAGATACAACTGAAATACAACACTATGCAATAAATAAGTAGGATTGCTAATCGCATCTCCCGCAGGGCTGCACCATACTTCTCGACGATAAGACCAGGGCAACTAAAGAATTTATTAAATGATTTCTGAAGTAGATTGGTTTCAAAGCCTTGCTGTCTGAGTCGTAATGAAAGACCACGGAGTCTATTGATGAAGTCAACTTTGGACGTGCAAATTCTAGCATATCTTTCCAGTTGAGATATATAAACACCGTAAGCTGGATTGGCGGGAATGTTGCTGTCCATATGAGGAAAGTTGACAATCCGAAATGCAAAGTCCTCTCTCTTATCGTAGATGCTGATACGGAAAGGTGTGTTGTCGCCAGTCTTGATATTAGTGTCGAGATAACACACTTCAGTAGATGATGTGGAAGTGTCTTAAGTTCCAATTCTGACGGGTAAATTACGCTGATGTAATTTCAAAAGTCCACATTGTTAGCACTGAATAAATCGTCGATGTACCGAAAGTTGTTACTGAATTGGATGGCTTTTGTAATATCCTGTTTCATTGTTGTGACCATGAAATCGTACTCGAAGGTATGAAGGAAGAGATCAGCCAATAAAGGTGCACTGTTGGTGCCCATTGGTATACCAATAACCTGCCGGAAAACAGAGCTTCCAAAACGAACGTAGATGTTGTCGATAAGAAAGTCAATAGCGAGACAAAGCTCTCTACAGGAGAAGTACGTGTACCTCGTTGACGTTCTATCATTCGTCCAGAAGGTGCGAAAGTTATTGGTAGCATACTGACAATAGTGAACTATTTTCAACTAATTTACGTAGTGCGAACAGGACCTTTTTAGACAGAAAACTTTATCAGATCTTATTATCAGAAAATATTTTCTGTCCCGAACGTCGGGGAGACAGTGATTTGTTTGTCACAACATTTTATTTCGTTTTTGACCAGTCGCCTTAATAATTTCTTCCCAAACATTGCCCGCTTTAAATTAAGCCAAAAAGAAGACGAATACAATTTCTGTCCCCGTCAATCACACTTATGTGCGTCTCCCGAGAAAGGTCTTGTACTTCACCATTCCAATTTCCCTGAAGATCTGTGGGTGCCTGGGACATCTTCCATGTACTCTGAATTAGACATATCCACAAGTTCTGACATTTTGAGTCACCCTTTTAGTGTCGATCCAACATTCCGTCTGGGCAAGTTTGAAGTAACCCCTGTGGTGTTCAAAAATCTTCTACTCAAAGCTGAATCAGTTTAGTTATGTGGGCAACCGAGCTCGATACAAATCTAAGCGAACAGGAGGAAATCCGATCTTCCTAGGTCCAACAGTGATCCATCACAGTAAGTTTGAGGCAACCTATCAGATGTTGGCCACCACGTGCGTCAGGAAATGCAGTAGTCTGACTAATGCAAAAGGCTTTATTACCGACCGAGAAACAGCCCTCCAAAATGCATTTCAATTTCATTTACAGTTGAAGCATTCGCAGAGTCTCCGATGCTTCAAACACTTCGAGAAAAATTGCAAGAATAAATTGAGGGACTTAGGCATAAGAGAAAAGGATCAGAAGTACGTTTTGCCGAAGACGTTTGGAATTCGTGGGAAAGAGGAAGGGATCATTGACGCAGTAGACGGCAAGGACCTGCAGAAATGTTTGAGATCCGCACAAAATGAAGTAGATGAACAAGAACGACTGACCCTTGGTAAAGACGAGCAGTACGCCTCCAAGTATTGGTCTTACCTGAATGACAATAGAAAGATGATAAGGAGACTTATGGTAGCCGATGTAAGGAGAGAGGCCGGTCTGATGGAAGGGAAAAACGCAAAGGTGTTACACCAACTGTTCGGAATCGATGAACAACATAATGAAAGCAGCAAAGAACACCTTTACTAACGAAAGCAGTACTACTCATTTAACTAAACTCCAATTTACTTGGCACGTGTTTGAAGCAGTACGTGATCATCAAGTTGAAGAATTTCATTCTTCAGTGGCTGGAGTAAGCGACGAGTATGTCCCGGCTGACCTGGTGTATGACATTTGCAGACTGCAGACTGCATAAGGTAGCAAGACTGTAAATTGAATGAAATTGAAAGCAAAAATATCGTCATAAAGATGGCGTCATCATCAACATTACCTTAAGTACATGTAAGGCCTAGAGGCGAAGTTTACATTTTTCACGCAAATTACACCGACCTCATCCCTGAAGGAATTGTTGGCTGTTCTTCTCGTATTGAATTAGTGCAAAATAAGGTCTGCCGATGTCACAAACTCACTCATGAATCCATAGCAGCAGGCTAGCAATCTAGAGTGCACCACAGACGAAACTAAACTCTGGTTATATAAGTCTGTCTGTGAAACAGACAGACATTAGTGGGCATTGCTACTTGTCATTATCAATTCACAATAATCAAAGAAAAATAAAGAATCAACGCAATTAGTGATAGGCGATTGGTCGAAAGCAAAAGCGTCAAAGAAGGAGACAAATCGCTTTTACCATACTGCAATAAGAGATTCCCCTATTTCAGTTGGGATTATGTTGAAATTCCGTCCCATGTCGCTGATTCTTTGAGTGAATCGCACAGAAAGTATCTCAGGAGCGAGTTTCAAGATGCTTTTGTAAAATTTAAACAGTCAGAACATTTTTTGTGAGTGGCCATAATGTAACCCCTTTCTCGTTTGAAATTTTAACTTCCAAACGTTTCACGAGAAATTATATTTTCCTGTAGGTATGAAAAAATATATCCCTCCGATCTGGAGCAGTGTGAACGAAACTCTGGTTTCTCCGCGTTTCCAATGCGGCGTTTATTCGTGGGTGCCATTTATTTCGAAATCGTTTTTTAAAAATAAATGACAACAGTTAGTATACTGAATCGTTTGTAAATATTATGTAATTTAAAAGTTCACCAATGTCTCCCTAATTTTGCTGAGATAGAATCGTAAATGTCTGGATGGTGTAAATTACCAATCTGTACCGAGCTTTTTCCTATTATCCTCAAGAAAACGCCTCATTCCTTTGAATAGGTGCGGCGTTTATTCGAGGGCGTCACGTTTATTCGAATTCATACGGTATTTGTTTGTTTGTTTGTTAAATCGAAAACCTGGATTTAACGAATTTTTGGAAATCAACCAAAATGGTCGTTTTGCAGAGGTATAGTATAGAGGGGGGTCTTCGTTTTCTACACACCGGGGGGATTGTGTAGAAAACGAAGACCCTGGTCAAAATTTTGTATAACTGGAAATCGTCAGGAGCCGTGTTGTTTCTTACACTCCTTTAGTGTCTAGAAGTTGTGAAAAGCAGTTTCCAGCCGTTTCCAAGTGATTTTGATGGGGGGTCTTTGTTTTCTACACACCGGGGGGATTATGTAGACAACGAACACCCTGGTCGAAATTTTGTGTAATTGAGAATTGTCAGGAGCCGTGACAATTCTTATACTCCTTTAGTGTCTATAAGTCGTTAAAAGCAGTTTCCAGCCGTTTCCAAGTGATTTTGAGGGGGGTCTTCGTTTTCTACACACCGGAGGGATTGTGTAGAAAACGAAGACCGTGGTCTAAATTTTGTATAATTGAAGATCTAAGGTCGAGATACCCGTTTCTAGATATTTATAAGTGATTTTGAGGGGGTCTTCGTTTTTGGGTCTTAGGTCCTAGGTCTTCGTTTTCTACCCACCCTCCCGAATATTGATAAGTTATTGATTTAATTTTTATTGTCTTACGTTAAACCGCAAGATGACGTTGGGCGCTTTCCATTCAACCCAAAATTCCGGTAATTTCGGTTGGTACATCAAATGGAACGGACCATTTCGGTTTGGTCCTACCGGAATATTAGGGACCAGCTTTGAACGTGGTCCTCTTTGACCGGTCGGACCGGTCGAACCGAAATTTCCCTTTCCATTTGACAAATTTATCGTTCCCAGTACCTCTCTCCCGTACCCTGCTTTCAAAAACAAAATGGCGGAATGCAGTGATTCAATGTACGAGTGCTCCATCTGTTGAAACAGACGCACAGATTTAGAAGTACTATTGATGCATAGTTGCTCATCGATATCAGGTGGGTTACTTTATAATGACTTGATCACTGTTTCAGTACCTTTTAAAATTTCTTTATTCGGCGTGAGCTATTGCTTCCTAAATAATTTCGCGCGCTTTTCTCGATCAACTTTGTTTTCAGATGTTGGAACCGATTCGTTACCGAACTCAATTGAAGAAAGCTTAGTAATGTCAGTAATATCACCAGCTCCTTCCTCTGACACAAGTAATAAGCGCAGAAGCCTTGAGAAGTGGGAGGACAAGCATGTCTGCCTACTCGTTAAGAGTTACTTGAAATATAAAGATCTATTTGGTAAGCCTCAGCAGAGCAAGAAGAAAGTGTTCGAAAAAATAGCTGAAGAATTCAATCGCACCTCCGATGTTGTTGTTACTGGAGATCAGTGCTTTCGGAAATTTAAGAAACTAGAGTTGAAGCAAAAGGAAATTGAAGACAACAACAGTAAGACCGGAAGGGAGAAAAAAACCTGGAAGTTCCACAAAGACATGGAAGACTACATGGGAGACAACCCAACTGTTAAGCCCGTCTTTACATTTAACACTTCTTGAGGTAGTTCCTCCTCATCCTCTACACAGTCTTCAACTGATGAAGGATTGAATTCAGATAGTAGTGATTCCGAAGAGAGAGAAGGATGCAGTTCCTCAAAATTGAAAAGGCCAAAAAGAAAAAGAAAGTCCAAGTCATCAGCATCTGAAATGCTTGATTTTTTGACGGACTATACAGCAAAAAGGGAAAAAGTTGAAGAGGAAAAAGTAAACATTCTAAAAGCAATGCTTTTTCGTTCCTCAAAGATTCCAAAAAGGGGTGAGTATCTCTTGAGGAACAGCATTGGTCAGAATAT
>CALNXI010000480.1:150225-195516 GCA_942486025.1 Porites evermanni | reverse complement strand
CGAAGCTCAAAATGCGTTTGTCGCATTAATTGATAACGAAGAGGATAAACAAGAGTCCTATCATTGGTTCGACATACGCGACAGGGAGTGTATGGAAGCTAGAACCAGGCTCGTAGAAAAAATTCATGCTTTGGAATGAATGAGGTCAAAACCCGTACGAACTAGTTCTATAAAATCAGGCTATTCTAGAAGATCTGAGACAAGTATTGCTTCTGGTAAAACAAGTTCCAGCCGCTCAATAAAATTGCAAGCCGTGGCAAGAACTGCAAGGTTAAAGACAGAGATCAAATTTTTTGAGCGTGACAGAGAAATGCATTGCAATGAACTGTTGAAAGATATCGCAATAGGCGAAGCGGAAGAGCAGGCGATTAACGAAACACTTGAGAGTGAGTGACAAGAGGAAATTAAACAAAACACCTCAAGTAAATTGGACCCCAGCATGCCATCTTTTGTTCCTAAAGTACCACCTTTACAACCACAGGAAAATTCTGAGAAAAGGGAGAAAATTTAGGTAAGAAACCTCTGGTGCCAACGCGAAAAAAAATCAGACACAGCCATCAAAGAGCAAAATAGTGCGCCCACTAATTTGCAGCCTGCACGTGCCACATATCAGACAGAAACGATAGAAACAAAACCAAATGTCACGCAAATCTATTCTCGAGATAATCCTGGTGGTTTAACTCCTAAGAGATCTACGTTTAAAGGGAACTGAGGGGTCCCTCAAGCTTGATACCATGCATGGCGAGAATAGTATACCAGCACAGGAAGTCGAAGGTCTGGTAGTCCAAAAACTTGACAAGGATGCAGTAGTAGAGCTTCCGAAGGCTTACGCAAGAGAAGCGATCCCAGCCAGAAGAAACCAAATACCAACTCCTGAAATCGCCAGCAAGCGGTCTTACTTAGAGACGATAAAAGACAAGATACCTCCTATGCAGAACAAAACCAAACTCGGATGGGGAATCATTGGTCCAGTAAGTCCTTCTTTCCTGGACAACCAGGACCATGTTTCCACCTGTCATAGAATCGTCACTCGTGAAATCGATAATGAAAAACTTGACAGAAGATTCGTAGTCCACAGACATATAAGAGAAGTTATAAATCCCTTTTAGGTCTGAAAGATGTTTGAAATGGATTTTTCAGAACGGCCATACGTCAAAGGACGCCCAAGTTTATAGAATGACTGTCCACCTGTTTGAAGTCATCGCCAGGTTACTCCAACTTCGCTCTAAAGACTACAGCTGATGATAATGAAGCAGCTATCGGTTCCGCAGCCACTGAATTCTTACGCCGCAATTTTTATGTAGATGATGCTTTAAAATCTGTGGCATCAATTGAAGAAGCCGTCGAACTGGTTTAGGACATCAAAGAAATGTGCAAACAAGGTGACTTTAACCTACATAAGTTCACGTCAAACAGAAAGGAAGTTATTGAGCAGATCCCAGTCTCCGATACAGCAGAAGGAATCACGCATCTGGATTTTAGTCGCGATGCCTTGCCCATGGAACACACTATAGGAGTTCAGTGGTGATATAGTCAGATGCATTCAAGTTCACAATC
Source organism: Porites evermanni (assembly GCA_942486025.1). Lineage (NCBI taxonomy): Eukaryota > Metazoa > Cnidaria > Anthozoa > Scleractinia > Poritidae > Porites > Porites evermanni. The sequence continues at coordinate 193,959 of CALNXI010000480.1, read as the reverse complement.
TCCGTCAAGGACAGACCGTGTACACGACGTGGAATATTATCCACTACCATCAGCTCCATTTTTGATCTGCTCGGTTTTGTTGCTCCAGTTGTTAGAAGGCAAAACCATTCAGCAAGAGCTGTATCGTAACAACCGTGGATGGGATGACCCGGTGCCTGATGAGATACAGACAAGATGGTTAAAGTTGAAGTCAGAGCTAGAAGAGTTGCAAAGCTTTGCAACCCCACGATGTTATAAGCCTGTGGACTTTGGAAAGGTCGCTAAGGCAGAGATCCACCACTTCTTGGACGCAAGTTTTAAAGGCTATGGTCAGTGCAGTTACCTAAGACTGGTAAGTGAGGATAGCCAAATTCACTGCTCCTTCGTAATTGGAAAGGCCCTAGTCACCCCTTTAAAGTCAGTAACTGTCCCGAGACCAGAGCTCACGTCAGCAGTTCTTTCAGTATGCATTAGCGAGCAGTTAAAAAGAGAGTTAGATATCGAGATAACGGGCTAAGTGTTCTGGACGGATAGCAGAGTGGTCCTTGGCTACATAGCAAACAGCGTCAGACATTTCCATGTGTTTGTGGCCAATCACGTCGAAGAAATCCAAGATAAATCGGCGGCAAGGCAGTGGAGGTACGTGGATACGAAGTCCAATCCTGCAGACGAAGCGTCTAGAGGAATAAGACCGAACAAGCTCACTAAATTGAAATGGATCCTGGGACCTGATTTTCTAACAAACTAGTTTGTTACTTGCCGTTTGCGTTACCAGTAGTTTTCACACGGCAGATTGGCTTTTTTCGTGTTACATGCCAAAAACATTGCTGGTGTTCACCACAACCCAGAACACTGTTCAGGGTTCTCGTAATGTTTGTATTTTGGTTGAGGGTTGAGGTGAGGGTGGAAGTCCAGGGTAGAGGGTAATGTGACGAACATGACGAGGGTCGAAAGTGACATTCCTGATCATTAAAACAACAAATAGAAAAGACAAAGAAAGCAATAAAAGAATTCGATTTTTTTATTCTCACAAGAACAAACACGTCTGCGTGTATGCCAGATGCGTGACATGTAGGAAAGGAGGTTTGGCGACTAAACACCTGCAAAAGAGATCCTCACTGAAAAGATGACAAATATACCGATCTCTTTTTTTGTTCGCTGTTTGATTTACTATTAAGATTGTCGTCTATGAGTAAATCATTTGGGCAGTTTAGCCTGTTGATTGTTTCTTCTAGGTGGTCTGGAAAGAGCTTGAAACAGTCCGAAAATTCGGCCCAGCGTGTGCCTTTTCTCAGTATGTGGCAGGATACATATTACTGACGGTTTATCTACTTGCCTAGCTGAGTGGCTGAATTAATACTGACAAAATGCAAGAATTTTCTGAGGTTAAGACCGGAACAATGAGGCTTATCAGTCTAGACAATGACCAGCACTTGTTCTGTTTGCTGTTGCTAGAAGTATCAGTATCTTATCTGCACGTCAAATCGTCAACTGCCACCAAGATAATTAATCTTGCAGACTTTTTGTCACATTCCTGGCTTTATCATATTTGATGGCCTTCAAAAAACGTGAAAGTAGATCATTAAACATAGCAACAATATAGTTAGCAATGCCATCTACTCATGGAAATGTCAATAAATGTTGTTGTTGATGGCATCCGCGGGCCTGAGAACACGTGTTCTACTGTGCTACTCATATAAGGGTTTCAAAAAAGTCCTTAGGGTTAACCTTCAGGTCTTCCTCCTCCTTTTCTTCGCTTTCACAAGAGGATGCACATCAACCACTTACGCAGTAACCCAGGCATAGTTAATTGACAGAAATCAAAAAAGGATATCAATCCACATAATCTGCCAATTGATATCGGAAATCGATAGTGAGTGATTAAGTCGCAGAAAACATTCATCAGATACCAAGCAAGAGCCAAGCAATGGTCTTCTAGGAAAATATGGTTCAGATACTCCGATCATGACGGTGCTTTTTGACAAACAACACTGACGTGACCCGCCTTTTTGACTTCAGCAAAATATTCAGCAACTACTTGAGACGTAGTCTGTCACAGTGTTTGTTCTCTCGCTGCGAGAAAGAAGAAAAAAGTCGAACTTAATAACCTGGTGATTAATTTTTCTTTTTCTTTCTTTTTCTTTTTTTCTTGTTATTATAACCCTTGACATGTTATCCTTTACCTCGACTTTCGACCCTTGACTAAACCAGAACTGACTCATTTTGGTTGAAGGCTGCTTCGAGTTCCTCTGTATGCTTGCAAGGCGTTCAATCAAATTACTCTCTTTTGCTGTTTTAGTGCTTACACAGTCAAGTAATAAGGAAACACATGTTGCAAAACAGGAAAAAAGACTGTCTAGTGTTGAAATTACTGGTACATTGCTTTTAACAGGAATCTGAAGACTATTTAAAGTGGAAAACTGTAAGCTTTGTCAAGTTCAGGTACGTTAGGTCACGTTATTTTTATTTGACATGTTTGTTGCAGTTGCTTCTTATTGCTATTATTATCATATTGTACAATCTCAGGCTGGTAATTAAATTACGCTTGGAAGCAAGCAACAAGTTCCTAGCTAGAGGTACCAAAGGAGTCTTTACATTTGAGTCCCTAGATAGCCAAAACTTTCCGTAATAGTCCATCTATTCCCAACATAGCCGCTTTCTGGATCAACTCAAGTCTGATGGTAACGTTAAGCCTTCCCACATATTTCTCAAACATATCGGATACAGCTCAGTCCCAATGCCCCAACCACAACTGGCACAACAGTCACTTTCTTTAGCTTCCACAACGTTCCTATTTCCTCTCTTTCTTGGAGAAATTGCTACTTCCCAATTTTGTCCAGTTCTTTCTCTTTTACTAGTGCATCTCCGGGGATGCCAGTGTCTATGATTTTAGTCTCCTTTGTCTGCTTATCAACGAAGATGATGTCCGGCTTTCTAGCCGGGTTCAACCACCCTATCACACTCTCCATGGAAATCCCATAAAACTTTAAAACCTATTATCATTATTATTATTGTTTATTTGATATAAATTTAAGTTGAGAATTGTAGTTGGGTATGGTAATGTCACCCTGCCAGCCGAGCCTTCATTTTGCTTGCTCGGTTTCGGCACATTCTACAATGACTCTGAATCGAAGAAAAGTAAAAAAATAGGAGCGAGGGAAGAGAGAGAAAACCAAAAAGAAGTAAGAAACAAAGAAACCACCCCAATGAATCACCAGACATTTCAATTCAAGCATTTGTATTTGATTTATAAAGCCTGGCTGCTTTTTTTTTTTAACTACGGCGCAGATGGCAATGAGTACTTCCACCCATGTCCAAGGTAAAAGACATCGACAGTTATTAGCTGTAAAACATGAAGGTAGGGTCAAAAAGAATTTCATTGGGAAAGGCTCCTTACCAACACTAAATACACAAGTATGTCCGAAGCAGGCCATAGTCAATCACTAAGAAAAGGTAAAATGCTAAATCAAATGCCATATGGCACGAAATTTTTGAGGGTTCTTCCAGCGATCTGCAAAAATTACCACAAACACTTTTCCCGCAAAAATTTATTGCAGATCTCTAACTTAAATTTGCTACACAAAAATACAGTACTAAGAAATCATGTCTGTTCAATCACAACTTGTCTCTTTCATTCAGAAACAAAACGGTATACAACGAAATACTGGTTTATTGATTGAAAATATTAATCTGTCATAATCGCAAAAATTAGTTCCCCCAAAACACACAAAATCTTTAATTCCCGCAAAAATAAACTCCCGCATGGTAGGTTTACTGAGATGAACTTAGAAGAGCTAGCATTTAAAAAACGTTTTGTTGTCTAATTCATAATATACTTGTCGCTATCCAGATCAAAATGATTTCAGGGATGTCGCATCACTGAATTGGTTTTAAAACCTCTTCTTGCTCATGTTTGTCAAGGTTATAGACAGGGTACTAGGCAAAAGGAAATAAAACATGTCTAGTGTATTCCTCTCTTTTACATTACAGGTGCGTCAAAAACCAAACAAGCCTTGCAGTTTTGACTGTGTTAACGACAGCTTCTAGATTTGATGACCTAATTAAAAGTGCAAAGTGGATGGATAGACGATTTCCAGCTTGTAATGCCTCTGCCTCGAAAAAATCTCCAAAAACGTGCAATATGATTTACTCAAAATATGACAATCTTCCTGGAGCCTTTAGACTTCGTTTGACGCTGTCTGGGCTCTGGGAATACAAACACTGTCATCTCAACGAGTAAAGAACAAAACCAGAACAAGTCGATGTTATGCTTCCCGCTGGAGGGGCAACAGAAAGTGTATGCATTGTCTGCACAGACCTTGTTTTGGATAAAACCCGTTTGATTCTGGGGTTACTTGCAGAATGTTCAAAGGCTCTCTGAAAAGGAACAGCGTTAGTTTAGACACTGCTTGCAACGAATACTTGGTAAAAATGACTTACAAATATAAACACCAGATGGAAAAGGAAGTCAAATGCTCAGTAAAGCTGAAACACTCCAATGTTTTGCAGCACTTTGGTTCGGATTTTGAAAGGTTAATGCTCGTCACCGAGTTCTTGTGTAAAGAAGTACAGCTTGGGGTGGAGAAATTGAGTAAATCCACAATGCATGGCAACTACTTGAAGATGTACCACGGACACATCGATTGGATATCGTTTACAAAGCCTGATTTGGCCTGCAGTACCTTCACAAACATGAATTGTTCACTGCGATGTCAAAGCAGCGAACATTTTCATAAGGGGTGGTAAAGCTAGTGAATATGGCAAGCCAATTTCGATTTCAGTCAGTTTTTGCACACCCAAACAGCAGTTTTGTATCATTTGGAAGTTTGAGTGAAAGAAACCAAGTTGGAACAGCGCCGTATACAGCACCAGAGTTAATCGAACTTGGCACCAAAAGAAATTTCCCTAGTGATGTGTACAGCATTGGCATGGTGATGATCGAGTTTACACTACTAGAGCGGTTCCATCCCTGGGAGGGTGAGGTGTCTTCATCTGATCTAACTTTCCACCATGTGCGGCAAGGCAAAAGACCTACAATTACTCCCAGCAAGCTAAGTGGTCTTGCTGAGGATGTTAAACACGACTGGCTGATTACAATAAAGAAATCTTTACATCAAGACCCTGATAAGCCCCCCCATTCCCACTGTTACTCGAGTATTAGAGAATATGACAACCAAAGGGGACCATCAGAGCGGTTTGTTGAGAAATACAAGGAACGGGTTTATGAAGGAGTAAGTATTAAAGATATTCTGCTCAATGTTCATCAGGGTACTGTTGTAGAGAGTGCAGGAGAACTTGCCACCGCCCTTTAAGAACAAGAAGGAATTACAGAAGACGTTAAACAAGAACTTGAGGCAAGTGTTCGACATCTGGATGGAACCGATGCTTGTGTCTTCCTCGCGGTGAAAAACGTAGACATTCTTTCCAACCCAAGTTTCCTTGATGATACTACAAATTTGAAAGAACAAGTCGAAAACGCTATCCAAACCCTCCCAGAAGAGATAAACAATTACAGGGAAATAAATACTCTAACATGGATGAGGCTCTACAACTCCTCAAAGAAAGGAATTTGATTCGGCATGGACACAATGCAACATTAATTCCTTGTGTGTCAATTGACAGGCCATACTGCCTCCGTTCAGGCGAACGTGTTCCAGTGCGCCTTGTCCCCAAGACAAAGCGATTCGCAGATTTCTGAACCGTTAAGTTTCAAGATCAGTTGTAATCCTGTGCTTGTTAATTTTTCTCTGTTATGTAGTACTTTTAATCATCTTTTACATAATTATCTATTTGATTGTTTTTGTATTGTATTGTCTTCTGTTAATGTCACTGACCTTCCTTGTAATTCAGCCTTTAGGCTGCGGGAGGGATGTCAATAAACTATTATTATTATTATTATTATTAGAGATGATCAGGACCAGTTGTGTACATCCCGAGAAGATAAAAGAACTCATCTAAGGAACACACTTCTGGCATTATCTGCAGATAGTCCTTCCATTGCCATATACGCCTGTACCCCAGTAAGCTTGGTAGTAGGCTTCGTAGGCAACACATTTCTAATAATGGGTACCAATTGCATCTCCTTTGATCTAGGAGGAAATGGCAATGCAATAATTAGACTGGTGCATTGTAATGGAAACGTACAAAATGGAGGAGAGTGTGTCTTACATTGGCTGGAAAAGCGCATAAGCAGCAGCATTGGTCCTGACAAGGGAAGAGAGTCACTGATACGTCTAATTTTTCAAGAAGCTGATGATATAGAAATAACATATTTCTCCGTGGAAATGACGATGACCATTTACTTCTAAGTGTCTCAGAAGATTTTGACGGAACATTTAGGAGCGTTGATGACGAAGATGATGACTTGATAGCTAGTGCACCTGAACCTGACGAGTCAGCTACGAAAACAGCCAAAAGGTTATTCATGAAAGTCCAATTAGTAGCCCTTATCATCCCAAAAAACCCGATGTTATTACAGTGAAACAAGAGTTTAATGACTTCTCCACAAAGCTGTGGGAATATCCTACAGGACGCCTTGCACATAATGAGAGCGAGAGCTGTTATTGAAAGGACATTTAACTACTTTTCAACTAACGTAATTTAAAAGATTCCAGTTAGATGCAATACGTGCAATAGAGGCAAAGAAAGATGTTGGCGTTATTCAGAAGACAGGTATTGGAAAGAGCATAAGTTTTCAAGTTCTGTCAGTGTTTGATAGTACTCGTGATTTGTCCGATGATATCACTGATTCACTCTCAAGTCCAAAGTTTGAAAGGGTTCGGGATAAACGCTATTGTTGGTCCACAACATCCAGTTGAAATGTTGACCATAGAAGACGCAAGTGAAGCTTCACATTCACTAATATATACTACACCAGAATATTTTGCCACAAAGTTAAAGCACCGACTTTCTTTATCAAAACAATTAAAGCTCATTGTCATATATGAAGTTCACAAAGTATTTGACAATAACAGTGAGTTTAGGTCATCCTATGACACGCTCAAGTTTCTTCATGATGACTTTCCTGGCATTCCAATCATGGCATTAACAGCAACTCTTAACGAAGAACAATTAAATCTCCTTTGTGAATACTACCTTAGATAGCCGGTGCTGATGAAATCAACGGTAGATAGACCAGACATAAAGCTTAATGTTGGCAAGTACCAGACAAAAAGACCAGTAAAGGGCGATAAATCATTAGTTTGGATGGACACGTCAAGACAAATCAGCGATCTTTTAGCAGACGAATATGGACTTGTTTACATGGACTTTAAAAAGACTTAGAATTAATGTTGACCTGCCTGAAAGAAAGTTGTGCACTTGATGCCAGAGCCTACCATGGGGGCCTATCACTTCAGGAAAAAATGGAAGTGGATGGTCAGTTTAGGAACAGACTTCCCACTACTCGTGGCTACAGAGTCCTGTGAAGTAGGAACTCACAGTCCGCACGTTTAAAGTGTCGTGCGACTGGGTTGTATGTGGAATCTGGGGATATTAATACAAGAATATGGAAGAGCTGGAACGGGAGGCGAACAAGCTGATGGACACCTTTTTTTCAACGAATATAGAGATGATAAATGCTTGACCTATTGGACTATGGGCTGTAGTAGCGATAAAGTAGGACGAATTAAGAAGAACTACGAGGATTCCTCAGATCGATTTATGGCGTTTATAATGGGACATGTCTAAGAGAAACTCGGCGATCATACGAAGACACAACGGTCATCCTTGACCAAAAAGAAGGCGAATGTTGTAGCAGGTGTGATATGAACAGGAAGAAGACTTTAATGCAAGAGAGCCTGCCTTATTACTATTAACAGCAATAAAGGACTTATAGGAAATATTGTCCAATAATGAAGGGGTGAATGAAGACAACCTGGTTTCGTGCCTTCTTGGTGCAAAAAGAGATTCCATTTCAAAACCAGAAATCCAGACGGCTATCGACAAGTCTTCTACCTTTGGAAAAGGAGAACAGCTCGGAAATAACCATTAATAGTGGTCTAGACCTCTACATCAACTGATTAGTTTGAAATTAGCTGGAATGAACTTTAAGATAATTAGGACTCCACAGTTCTCCACAACAGCTAGAAAGTTCAAAGTGTGTACCAAAGATCCTTCAGATCTGGTCGTTCTGCCCCTTTCTATCGACCCTTTTGAAAAGAGGAAGAAGGCGCCTTCAGATAACAAGAAAAAAGCAAATCAAGAGGGGAGAGCTCTTCACCACCTGCCCAAAATGCGAAATGCGTTGAGTTCCTCAGATAAATGGTCTGAAATGAAAAAAAGAGGATCACAATATCCAGGTTTCTCGCAGTCTTCGAACGATATCGCTTACTGCAAGAATATTAAGGAGATGAAAGGATTTGGCCCTCATCTAAGACTGCATTTCATGTGGAACGATAACCAACTGTCCAAGAGGCACACTACAACAAGAAAGTGTCAAATAGGAATAGAAGGAAAGAACACAGAGATCACCTTGAGGCGTGCACCGTGTGAAGGTATAAAAGTATGCAGTTTTCCAGATTGCACTTATGCAGTGTCAAATCGCCAAAACCAGAACAGATGTAAAGGATGCTAAGATGCACAAACTCAAAATGACTGGTCCGTGTCCAGCTCAAACTAGATATGCTTGGCCTACAAATGATGATGGTCGGAGGTGGATGGGAATCGTTTCTGATGCTGACTTAGAGCATAATCACAGCAAGCCAGCACCACATCGTTTTAGCCAAGAGGTTAAATGTAAGTTTGGCACTGCTCTAAAAAAGACACCTTATTAACGACCAAAGATCTGCAAAAAGGTTGTGGCATAGGAATTATACCTAGAGAGTTGTCCCCGGCTGCTGCAAATTTCCCTCTCTAAAAGTTCAGAAATGCGAACATTTATCGCCATTTTTTCAGGATCTGCCTTCTTTTGAGTGGGCAAACCTTAATGACAAGGAAGAGATTGGAAGGGGCTCATTTGGATCCGGTTTTTTGGCCAAGTATACCCAAACGAGCAAGGATGATGGTAGGGGAGATTTGGTTGTTATAAAGAAGCTTCTAAGAACGGAGGAAGAAGACAAAAGACTGTTTCTTAAAGAGGCCAAGACTCTGCAGGGTTAAGTCACAAAAATGTGGTGCAATTTCAAGCCATTTGCCAAATGGCATCAGCTATTATGTTGGAAAATCTTTGTTTTGATTTCTCCCTCTTTGGCACGTTGGAAGTTGCATACTCGTTAGATGATTACATACTTCTCGTCGATAGATGTGACGGCTTCAAAGGGTCTCCCTTTCACAAGAAAATTGCGAGAGACATTTCCTCCGGAATTACCTATCTAAATGCAAAAGGCATCGCTCACAGAGACTTGAAGCCGGCCAACATTTTGGTGTCAAACAAACACTATTCCGGACTGGACTCCAACCAAGAACAGCAGACGATACCCAAACCTCAAGCATCCTTTTTCCGCTGATCTCTCCGGCTCCCATCTTCCTTGGAGACAAGTGATCAAATGCAAATTTCTGCAAAAAGAGAAACCCACACACAACATGTATCAGGTATTTCAGGCCACCACTTCTTGCCCCAGTGCCGAGCTATTCCACTAAAGGTGAGTCAAACTACTGCTGTAGCTCAGTATGACCACTCAGCCATTTTAGAAGGAACAGAGTTCAAAGAGCCACAAGAAATATTTCTTTGCTTGTTAATTTTTGACCATCTTTATGGAGACAAGAACTCACCCTTGTCCGAAGATTGTTGGAGGAAGACAACTGCTTCTGTTGAGGACATCATCGTTAGCTCACCAGGAAACTTTAACCATCTTGGAGATCTATACAAATTTTATGATGCTTCAGAAGCCAACCAGCTGTTGAGGAATGGTGCCTCAATTCGTAACTTGGACTTTATTCTCTGCAGGGTAGGCATGCATTAGTGGATGCGGTAGCAAGGTTGCAGAGAGGCGACAGAGAGCCCTGCTTAACACTGTATACTTGTGGTGGGCATGTCGTTGTCATGGGCTGTAGATCTGGCAAGTAATTCATTATCGACACCCACCCAACACCTGCTGAGCTAGGGGGAATGGCAATGGAGTGATCAAGGTGCTTTCATGTGCGGACAGAAATTCAGTAAAGGGGCTTTGTTCCCGGTTGCGGAAGCGGTTGGAAGCAAGTGACATTGATAAGAAAAAAAAGCAGTCTTGCTCTATTCTGGAAAAGGACCTGAGGTAACTATTTGCCTTTAACTGCAAGATACTAGTAAGTGTTGCATACTGTCCTAAAGATATTACTATATATATGGCCTCACATTTCCTTGTTCAACCTTGTTCCCAGGTTCTCTGTCCTACCTCTCGCTGTGTATTGACTCATAGGAGAGAACCCTGGGAACGAGGTTGGGCCTTGTTAAAAGCGACCGTCACTTTCATAAAAAAGGTTAAGGCACAGCTGTTTCTTTTGTTTGTCAAATGATGAGAAAGTGACCTGATTTGTAGATTGTGACTGAGCGGCTTCCTACATGTACTCCTAAAGTACCCTAAAATTCCGAAAGTAAGCCCTGATGCTTATCTTTTCCAGGGGCCCTTTTTGAGGGTTTTTCCTTGGAGGGGCTTATATTCAGGGATGGCGGGTAAAAACGGAGGGAAATTTGAGTTACAAAATCGATTGGGCAAGTTTACAGTTGGAAGGAAATTTATGTCACCAATTTACACGAAGTTTTTACTGAAACTCGCCTTTAGGAAATAAAACTTTTTTTGGTTTTCTGTTTTGGTATTTTTAACGTTTTCTTTTATTCTCTCTTCTCCTTCATGAAAATGATGGCTTGCACTGTTTGTGCTAGAGCTCAGGCATCTATTTTTATGGTATTCTGGTCATTCAGCCCAAAAAAAAAATGTCAAATTGTTGAAGAAGTCTGAACGATGACCGAACAAGTGGTCAAAAGTAAAGACCTTAGAAGATAAACCAAGGAGTGGATGGCCGTTTTTTCACAAACTGTGTCAGAAATATCATCGAAAAAGCTGCAAGTATATGTTTAATAATTCCACGAAACAGAAAGGTAAAAAAATTCCAACTTCACATTATGGATCAAAGTTTTGAGCACAACGGTATGGGGAATATTAACAAAAAAAAGTTGGAAAGCCTTGAAGAGAAAAAGGTGGTGTACACTTCATGCAAGGAGGGTCTCAAAAGGGTTTTCCAACTTTACACCAAGGGAGGACCCGCCGGCAAACTCACATGACTTGAACCCCCTAGACACCATCTGGATTATCGTAGATGAGACAACATACAAAGATCCAGCCCCCAAAACACTGGACGAGCTAAGACAGTGACTACGCTTTGCCTGGAAGAATGTGACTTTGGACACGCTTTGGGAGCTCGCTCGCTCGCTCGCATTCACCGCTTAGAAAATGTCCGCAAACATACAAGAAGACATTCTGTTTACTAATATTTTAGTTATTCAATGTTAAATGAATAATAAATAACATACTAAGTTTTATAAAAGGTTTTTTGTTAATAATTAGTGAAATTTAAGCGAATAAAAAATCGGAACGAACTTTCGAAACAACCTGTAGTAGTGATTCAAGTACATTTTAAAAGCGGCTTAACACCTTGTGTATTTTCTGTCTGTCTAGATCAAACATCATAATGGAACAAGCAGCAGATGGCGGAAGGCCAGGTATAGACAAAAGATTTGATTTTTTTGTTGGATGCTGTGATTATTTTTGGTATTTGCCAGACTTGAACAAAACATCAGAATATAGATATTTTTTTAACTACAAATTATAAAAAAATTGTTAAGATTGGGGGGTGATGAACACCATTACAAAATTTCAGATGGGAAAGGTACACCAGTTACTGAATGGACTTCTACCATTTGGAAAAAATAATTAACCTTTCTCCATGAGTCATCAAAAAAATTGACAGACTATTTTTATTCAACTTAAAAAAAAATATGAGAGCTGTTGAGATATAGTCAACTTCCACTGTAAAATAATATAACCCCGTGCCAGAATGTTGTTCGCCCGTTTTCCACCATAGCCCACCCTACTATATTCTAAGTGAGTACCTTCAGAGTGACAAAGAAGAGCACTGCCCATAATAGCATCTCATAAGTCTCAGTTTTGGTCTCCGAAATTAAAAGAGGAGGCATAATGATTAGTGCAGTTCAGTCTGCCTGCCATATACCGTGAATCCTCTATTACGCTCCCCCTCTCAAATAAGGCCCCTCCAAACCAACCAACGAGTTGTCGTGAAGTCTTTTAGCGGAGCCACGACACAAGACATGAAGTTTTATATCCAGGCAATGATCGATAATGCTCCAGATAGGATTTGTTTACATATCGGGACAAATGATTTAAAATCCAAGGCACCGGATGATATTGCAAATGCTATTGTGGATCTTGTCAAAACCATTCAATCTACCTGTGGAGCTGAGGTTGTATTATCTGAGTTAACTAGGCGCAAAGATGCCCACTACGAATCATTAAAATCTGTTAACATGCTCCTCATTAAATATTCCAAGCAGCATCAATGGTCTTTGGTTTGCCACTCCAACATCTCGGAGGAAGCCTTAAACAGAGGTGGTTTACATTTAACCAAACAAGGTAATGAACTATTATATAAAAACTTTGCATCATGTTTAGCAGCTAAGGAAGCTAATCATCATTGAACTATTTCCTCAAATGCCGATCGTCTTGAATGTTATGAATCTCATATCAATAACGACAATAATTGCATATCGACTCAATCAATTTTGGATCAGCAGAGATCCATTATTAACAATCACATTCCTTCAAAACAAGGATTTAAGTTAGCTTCACTAAGGGTGCGTTCATTCACTAAGGGTGCGTTCATTTTCATTTTTTTTTCATTTTCATAATCTAAATCCGGATTTCCCAATCAAAGGCGAAATCTGAAAACGGATTTCACCTCTGAGAAATCCGTCCTCAGGGTGGATTTCAATTAAGAAATCCAAATCCGGATTTGTTAGATTTCCCTTTTTGTCGTTTGATTGGGAAATCTGAAAAAGGATTCGCTAAACTGTTCTTGTGAACAGGGGACTATCTTGTGCTAATTATGCGTACGCATTGGCGCACTCAAAATGGTGGATGAACAGAGGGCACTGATGGCCACGTGGACAGTTCTTCTTTTTGAAGAATTGCTTGACAGCATGATTGAACAAAAGTCCAGGAAATGGGCAATAGTGACTCAGATGACGCTCTGCTCCTTGCTGTCCTTGGAAAGGGCAGGTTTCCCTTACATTGAGTAAGAATCGTTGGATATTTCGAAGTGGTAGTACCAAGTTATAGTCCAGATTGTTTTCGATGTCATTTTCGGATGAGTAGAGAGACTTTTGCTTTTCTTGAAGGTTTGCTTCGCGTTTGTCTGGAGATGATCCCTTATCAAGCCCATGACCATGGAGGCACAGCACCAGTTGAACTTAGGAAGCAAATCCTCATTACCATTTGGATGGTAGCAAACCCCGAGTGTATTATATCGGTATCGGATCGATTTGACATTTCTCGATCAACTTTTTATGAAGTATACATGGGAGTCTGTACAGCTATAACGAACAACTTGGCACAGAGATTTATTCATCTCCCAGAAGGAAACGACGCAAGAAACACCATTCAAAAGTTTGAAGAACAAAGGGGATTCCCCAGTATACTGGGCGCTATTGACAGTACCCATATCCCAATTCAAGCCCCCTTGAAAGACCCAGAACGGTACATAAACAGAAAGAGTTTTCATTCTGTACAGCTACAGGTTGTGTGTGACATGGACATGAAGTTTATAGATGTTTTCTGTCGCTTTCCAGGGTCTGTCCATGATGCCCAGGTGTTTACAAATTCCCCACTGTTTGTTGATGCTGAGAGAAACAGAGACCTGCAATTTCCCGGTAACTCTCATTTCATAGGTGACGCTGCCTATTCACTTAAGCCATGGATTCTTACACACAGGAAAAAATTGAGAGATTCCAAATTTGGAAATGAATTGGTTATTTATTGGTACAATATTGGGAAATCAATGAAAACTCCAACATTGGATAAAGAGATACACTTTCCAACCTTGGCAAGTCAAAAAATAAAAATCCAAGGTTGGAATGTCATATTTGTTCTACCAATGTTGGTAACCTACGTAATAGTCCAACATAGGAAAAGTAAAATTCCAAGGTTGAAAGGTCATATTTCAGACTACCAAGTTTGGTCATCTATGTAAAACTCCAACATGGGAACCATAACAATCCAAGGTTGGAAGGTCACATGTTATGTTACCAATTTTGGTAATCCATGTTAAAGTCCAACATTGCCAACAACAAAAATCCAAGGTGGGAAACTCTTATATTGTTATTTTATAATCATCATTTGCTATATTAGAGTCAACAAAATCACCCTTCCAGGAAAGAAGGTAATATAATCACTTTTACAAAGCACAGAGCAAACTGAACAAATTAAGAGATAAACAATCCAATGTACATGCACATGAATTACTGTTCTTCTTCTGACAGACTTGAATCAGTGCAATCAACTGATGCAGTGGAGCCTGAGCTTGGTGAGGATGAACGGAAAACCTCATGTTTCTTAATTTCCTCAGTTTTCAACCATTCCCTGAGATCTTTCAATATTATGATCTTTTCTCTTTCTAGATGATGATGATCTCCCTTTAATAAGCCCCCCCGCCCTTTTCAGGAAAAGAAAGTTAATAAGCCACCCTCCCCTCCCCTAATAAATAACTCTGCGCTAATAAATGACAGACTGTATTAATACATCATGATGGTAAAACTTTGTGCAGACTGATCTCGGATGGTTTATTTAGCAACTGTAAGTTCGATTTTGATCATTCTGATCCCGGGCTGCATGACCTAAAACTTCTCGTACTTGAGCTTTTCCACTTTGTATTCTAGTTCTTCATGGAGAACTGATACCATCGTGGTTTCTAAATTAAATAGCCCCCCCTCTCAAATAAGCCCCCCGTCTCTAGTAAGCCCCCTCAAATGGGCTTGAAATAAATAAGCTTAATAAAGGATTAACGGTGAACACCAATGAAATACCAGGTGAGCTTTCGCATCTTTACAAGTGAAAATAACGTCTTATTTTCACATATTTACATTACATTTCTGTAATGAACTAGATTAGCTATTGCCTATTATCTATCTATATCTTTTTCAGAACTCATGGAAGCCGATGGGGACTGGCTCGATCAAGCCATAGCCCTAGGTAGGGAAGAAGATAGGCAGGAAGAAGAAAGGAGGAGAAGAGAAGAAGAAGAACAACAACAACACACGCCCAAGAACCACAGTGTGTCGTTTATGTGATTGGAAGCAAAAGGATGAAATTCTTAGAGCTGCCCGAAGGATGAAACCTCCTGGTATGTTTTTGAGTGAAGACCTCGCAAACCAGACTATGGAAAAGCGGAAAGTAAAGCTTGATAAACTCAAGGAGGCCAAGAGAGCTGGGAAAACGGCATATTTTGTGTTGGACAGACCTGTTATAAAGGACAGACGTAGAGAAGAGGAGTAGTGAGGAGTTGTCCAGCTAAGTTATTTTATTTATTTACTTACTCCCTTATTATCCACTTAGTAACAATAATATGTCCCTAAATGCTTTACCGTTTAGTCACTTGGATGATAATGAATTTGCTGCGGTGATTTGTGAATTCAGAAATGGACCTGTTCGTTTCGATCCTGGGAGACTATCAAACTTATCTATAAATCCATTGACTTGTGATTTTAAATGGTTTTTAGTTCGGTCTGATGATCTGGACCCTGACATACATTTCAATATCAACGGCGGATGTTCTTATTATGTAGAAGATAAATTTAACGATACTGTAGCGCGAGGCAATCCCCGCGGGTACCCCTCTAAGTAAGTCACGTGAGATGGCGTAATAACCATGTGCGAAGAAATGATTGTAAGACGAGTGAGTAGTAGATTAAACATGTGTTGTTCTCTTAACGCCGTGTTTTAACTGGGAATCGTGGCGTTACACTGGTGGCAGCGGTAAACAAAGACGAACTTCACGGATATATGTGTTTAATGGCGATATTTTCATGGTTTGCGTG
The DNA here is from genome assembly GCA_942486025.1 of Porites evermanni. NCBI lineage: Eukaryota > Metazoa > Cnidaria > Anthozoa > Scleractinia > Poritidae > Porites > Porites evermanni. The sequence continues at coordinate 177,956 of CALNXI010000480.1, read as the reverse complement.
ACTGAGTTTCATCGCCCTCCTTTGTTTTTCATCCAAAGTCTCTTCGTGTGTTTGCTATCGTGGTCTCGCCCGTTTGCAATGGCGGAAAACTCACTTGTGGATTCAGGATTTAAAGGAATGAGTTGTTCAACGCCAGCTAATCCTTTTAAAGCGGAAAACCCATTTACATCAAAGTCTGCTTCATCTGTAGACTCATCAATGCATGTGGAGAGTCCAGGTCGGCGATTTCTATCAGCGAGCTTGTTTGCATCGCCGCTGGATCCGTCAGTACATGATAGCAGTGCAAGTCACTGATTTCGCTCCAAAAACCCGTTCGCATCGGAGAGTCAACAGGATACTTACTCCACTGATTTGTTTACACACCGCCCGAAGTTAAGCAAGCCTATTAAAAATCCTGCGGATTATGATGGTACTCAGTCGCTACGTGATTATTTGAAACACTTTGAGCGTTGCTCTGTTGTTAATGGTTGGAACCAAGAAGAAGCCGCTCTATTTCTTGCTGCAGGCCTTCGAGGAGAAGCCCAAAAGGTGCTTAATGGTATGTCTGATAGCGATTGTCGAACTTACGCCAAAATTGTTGAAAAATTGGAGCTTCGGTTTGGTGTTGAAAAGCAGCGTGAGTTACACCAAGTACGCCTTCATAACCGTCGCCAACTGGAAAACGAAAGTGTTCAAGCTCTTGCTGCAGATATTCGCTCTCTGTCAAGTTTAGCTTATCAGGACTTATCTCCGGTCACTCAAGAAAGATTTGCCGTCCAGCACTTCATTGATGCACTCAAGGATCGAGACGACAGGCTTAAATTACGTAGAGATAAACCTCGCACCTTAGATGACGCCCTGTCGCTGGCTTGTGAACTTGAGGCGTTTCGTCTCGTGGATGGAGACGAGCGGAGAAGCCCTCTTCATGTTCGCTCTGTGGATGAAGTTGATAAAGAGCCTGATTTGCTTAAAGCTCAGCTGGATATGTTACGTTCTGACATTCGAGTGCAACAACAACGTCAGGAGACTCAGCAAGTTGCTATGCAACAGTTAGTTGAGCAGATACCGCAGCTCTCCAAGTCGCTCTCTTTGAACACCTCTGGTAGCCAACAGCGATTACCTCCTTCACGTTACTCCAACCGCAATGTTCAATGCTAGAATTGTAAAGAATTTGGCCATTATCGTCGTAACTGCCCAAAATACAAGTCACTTGACCGAGCCAACCCGGGCTCGGGGAACGGCCGCAGGGTGTCGCCCACGGGCCAGGGGGATGCCTAAATGCGAGTGATGTTGGCCCCACAAGTGGTACTGATGTGAACAATGCATTCTCTCAACAATTGCCAAACCAGGAAATGACATGTCCTAATACACCCATGGAACGGTCACATGTTAATGAAAAGTCACGAGGCCTTTACTTGTAACGCATGCGCCATTATCTACCGTGACATAGCTTAAAGTTTCGGCGTTGTAATTAAACTCTGAGAAGCGCGAATGTATAATAACAGCATAATTTTCCTTTTCTTGGTATTTAGAGATACTATAGTTGCGAATAAAGCTGCCAAACCGTCATTTTCACCCCTGTATCTGTAACGCAATGACATTTGATATACAATGGCGTTATGTAATCGGTATACCGCGTGACTTATTTTTCAACATCGCTGTTAAAGTAAAACCGTTCAGTTTTTTTCATCTACTAGGGTGAGAATAAGATGGTTATTAAAGTCCGTTAGAGCTACAGAGCAGAAAAAGTTCTGTGCTATGTTAATTTCTATTTTCTGACGGTCTACCATCATCCACAGTCTACCATTCTGCAACAATTAGAAATAGAATATATTATTATATTTATCTCATATGATGGTAGACCGTGTAGACCGTGTAGACCGTTGAAGCACGTAAATTCCTGACATTGCTGTGCTGGAAAATTGCTTTTCTTGGGGATAGTATCTTCCTTTCTGCAAAGAAATAAATTTCCTTACCAAGTACAGAACTACAAAGCCACCTTATACGCGAGCTCTCGCGACTATGTTACTGAAATACGCGCGTGAATTTTCATTATCTGATGCCTATAGCCACACTCCGGCTTCAAAATCGAAACAAAGTTGTAAGACGACCAAAGAGTAAACACAAATCCAAACTTGTGTTAAGTAAAGTAAAGTCGACAACAGCTGCTTTTTAGCGTAACTTTTCTTGCCTGTAAATGGCAGGCGATAAAAGAGGAACCACGTCCACGTACTTATCGGAAACAACAACAAAAAGCTATCTCCTTGATCTAGCGGGGCATCTTACGTCACTTTCCTTCCATGAATAAACATCTTTTAACCGAGTTCTCCCTCCCCTCCCCTAATAAATAACTCTGCGCTAATAAATGACAGACTGTATTAATACATCATGATGGTAAAACTTTGTGCAGACTGATCTCGGATGGTTTATTTAGCAACTGTAAGTTCGATTTTGATCATTCTGATCCCGGGCTGCATGACCTAAAACTTCTCGTACTTGAGCTTTTCCACTTTGTATTCTAGTTCTTCATGGAGAACTGATACCATCGTGGTTTCTAAATTAAATAGCCCCCCCTCTCAAATAAGCCCCCCGTCTCTAGTAAGCCCCCTCAAATGGGCTTGAAATAAATAAGCTTAATAAAGGATTAACGGTGAACACCAATGAAATACCAGGTGAGCTTTCGCATCTTTACAAGTGAAAATAACGTCTTATTTTCACATATTTACATTACATTTCTGTAATGAACTAGATTAGCTATTGCCTATTATCTATCTATATCTTTTTCAGAACTCATGGAAGCCGATGGGGACTGGCTCGATCAAGCCATAGCCCTAGGTAGGGAAGAAGATAGGCAGGAAGAAGAAAGGAGGAGAAGAGAAGAAGAAGAACAACAACAACACACGCCCAAGAACCACAGTGTGTCGTTTATGTGATTGGAAGCAAAAGGATGAAATTCTTAGAGCTGCCCGAAGGATGAAACCTCCTGGTATGTTTTTGAGTGAAGACCTCGCAAACCAGACTATGGAAAAGCGGAAAGTAAAGCTTGATAAACTCAAGGAGGCCAAGAGAGCTGGGAAAACGGCATATTTTGTGTTGGACAGACCTGTTATAAAGGACAGACGTAGAGAAGAGGAGTAGTGAGGAGTTGTCCAGCTAAGTTATTTTATTTATTTACTTACTCCCTTATTATCCACTTAGTAACAATAATATGTCCCTAAATGCTTTACCGTTTAGTCACTTGGATGATAATGAATTTGCTGCGGTGATTTGTGAATTCAGAAATGGACCTGTTCGTTTCGATCCTGGGAGACTATCAAACTTATCTATAAATCCATTGACTTGTGATTTTAAACGGTTTTTAGTTCGGTCTGATGATCTGGACCCTGACATACATTTCAATATCAACAGCGGATGTTCTTATTATGTAGAAGATAAATTTAACGATACTGTAGCGCGAGGCAATCCCCGCGGGTACCCCTCTAAGTAAGTCACGTGAGATGGCGTAATAACCATGTGCGAAGAAATGATTGTAAGACGAGTGAGTAGTAGATTAAACATGTGTTGTTCTCTTAACGCCGTGTTTTAACTGGGAATCGTGGCGTTACACTGGTGGCAGCGGTAAACAAAGACGAACTTCACGGATATATGTGTTCAATGGCGATATTTTCATGGTTTGCGTGACTGAGTTTCATCGCCCTCCGTTGTTTTTCATCCAAAGTCTCTTCGTGTGTTTGCTATCGTGGTCTCGCCCGTTTGCAATGGCGGAAAACTCACTTGTGGATTCAGGATTTAAAGGAATGAGTTGTTCAACGCCAGCTAATCCTTTTAAAGCGGGAAACCCATTTACATCAAAGTCTGTTTCATCTGTAGACTCATCAATGCATGTGGAGAGTCCAGGTCGGCGATTTCTATCAGCGAGCTTGTTTGCATCGCCGCTGGATCCGTCAGTACATGATAGCAGTGCAAGTCACCGATTTCGCTCCAAAAACCCGTTCGCATCGGAGAGTCAACAGGATACTTACTCCACTGATTTGTTTACACACCGCCCGAAGTTAAGCAAGCCTATTAAAAATCCTGCGGATTATGATGGTACTCAGTCGCTACGTGATTATTTGAAACACTTTGAGCGTTGCTCTGTTGTTAATGGTTGGAACCAAGAAGAAGCCGCTCTATTTCTTGCTGCAGGCCTTCGAGGAGAAGCCCAAAAGGTGCTTAATGGTATGTCTGATAGCGATTGTCGAACTTACGCCAAAATTGTTGAAAAATTGGAGCTTCGGTTTGGTGTTGAAAAGCAGCGTGAGTTACACCAAGTACGCCTTCATAACCGTCGCCAACTGGAAAACGAAAGTGTTCAAGCTCTTGCTGCAGATATTCGCTCTCTGTCAAGTTTAGCTTATCAGGACTTATCTCCGGTCACTCAAGAAAGATTTGCCGTCCAGCACTTCATTGATGCACTCAAGGATCGAGACGACAGGCTTAAATTACGTAGAGATAAACCTCGCACCTTAGATGACGCCCTGTCGCTGGCTTGTGAACTTGAGGCGTTTCGTCTCGTGGATGGAGATGAGCGGAGAAGCCCTCTTCATGTTCGCTCTGTGGATGAAGTTGATAAAGAGCCTGATTTGCTTAAAGCTCAGCTGGATATGTTACGTTCTGACATTCGAGTGCAACAACAACGTCAGGAGACTCAGCAAGTTGCTATGCAACAGTTAGTTGAGCAGATACAGCAGCTCTCCAAGTCGCTCTCTTTGAACACCTCTGGTAGCCAACAGCGATTACCTCCTTCACGTTACTCCAACCGCAATGTTCAATGCTGGAATTGTAAAGAATTTGGCCATTATCGTCGTAACTGCCCAAAGTACAAGTCACTTGACCGAGCCAACCCGGGCTCGGGAAACGGCCGCAGGGTGTCGCCCACGGGCCCGGGGGATGCCTAAATGCGAGTGATGTTGGCCCCACAAGTGGTACTGATGTGAACAATGCATTCTCTCAGCAATTGCCAAACCAGGAAATGACATGTCCTAATACACCCATGGAACGGTCACATGTTAATGAAAAGTTACGAGGCCTTTACTTGCCAGGCTTTCTTGGAGGATCTCGTGTCATGTGGTTGATAGACACTGGTGCCGCACGTTCAGTTTTGTCGTTCGAGGTTTATAATTCTTTACCTGCTAGCGTTAAGTTCAGTTTGAGTTCAGAAAATTCTGCCATTGCTCTTGCTAATGGTCAACAAGCGAAAACTTATGGTGTGGGACATGTTGTCATGCGCCTTGGTAACAGCGAGTTTCAAATGCATGTAATTGTTGCTGAGATTGAGGATGAGGGCATTTTGGGTATGGACTTCCTGTCACAAGTTGATTCCCGTATTGACATTGCGACAAACCAACTGTCAATTAATGGCGAAGTGTTTGATTGTTCTGATTTCAAGAACCAACCCCTTAGTTCCAGATGTATGGTTCGACGGTCAACCATGATTGAACCTAACACTGAGGTGATTGTCCCAGTCCTTGTTCACAAGCGTTCATTTAACTTAGACCCACAGTCGTCTCAATTAGGCACGCGATTGTTAGAACCATGTCTGAACTCACATTTGCAACAAAAGGGACTTTATGTTGCAAGGACTCTGGTTGATGTTACGGAGGACAGGGTGGTCCCCTTACGTGTTTTCAATGTTTCTAATGAAGTGTTTCATTTGGCTGCTGAGACTGTGATTGCCCTTGCTAAGCCAGTTACTGATGTCACCTCACTAGAGCTTAATCAAGAGAACCATGACGGTGCTATGGGCCAAGCTAGAGTAATAAATGAACATGTGTCACAAGGAGCAGTCGATATGACTCTACCGAAGGCCTTGCAGGAACTACTTGAGAGAAGCACAGATAATTTAACTGACAGTGAAACTGAGAGACTGCAGGGGTTGCTATTCAATTACCAGCATGTGTTCTCAATTTCAGACGGGGACTTAGGCACCACGCACATGGTCCAGCACAGAATCGATACGGGCAATGCTCTTCCAATCCGAATTCAACCCCGGCGAACTTCACCGTGGAAACATGATGAGATAGAACGACAAGTCACTAACCTCCTACAGCAGGGCAAGGTGATGGAATCGTCCAGCCCCTGGTCTTTTCCGGTTGTGCTAGCAACCAAAAAGGACGGTAGCCAAAGGCTGTGCGTGGACTACCGCCAGCTTAACGCAGTGACGATAAAGGATGCCTTCCCCTTGCCTCGGGTTGATGATTCTCTTGCTGCTTTGAGTGGTTCCCGATGGTTCTCAACTTTGGATCTTGCCTCAGGTTATTGGCAAGTGGCGATGGATGCGGGCACCCAGGAGAAGGCAGCATTTGTAACTTCGAGCGGCCTGTATGAGTGGACCGTGATGCCTTTCGGCCTCTGCAACGCACCCAGCACCTTTGCCAGACTGATGGAACTTGTTTTGAAGGGCCTACATTGGAAGATTTGTTTGATCTATCTTGATGATGTGATAGTTATGGGACGCACGTTTGAAGAGGAATTAGAGCGGTTGAAAGAGGTGTTCGAGCGACTAGCCAGGGCAGGACTAAAACTTAAGCCAAAGAAGTGTTTTCTCTTCCAGAAACGGGTTTCGTACCTCGGACATGTGGTCACGGAAGAAGGCATTGCTGCAGACCCTGAAAAGGTGGAGCAAGTTCGCACCTGGCCCACCCCAGAAAACAGCACGGAGGTCAAAAGTTTCCTTGGACTTGCCTCTTATTACCGCCGGTTCATCCCTGATTTCTCGACCATAGCTAAGCCGTTGTACAAGCTAACGGAAGCCAAGGCGGAATTTGCTTGGACAGAGCAATGTCAGCTGGCTTTTGACAGCCTGAAGGGTTTACTTACGTCCGGTAGAGTCCTAGCCTACCCTACTAGGGAGGGAAAGTTTGTGCTAGACACCGATGCGTCAGACCATGGCATTGGGGCAGTGTTGTCACAGTTTCAGGACGGGGTCGAAAAACCCATTGCGTTTGCAAGTCGGACATTGTCCAAGTCTGAAAGGAACTATTGTGTGACGCGTCGTGAGCTCTTGGCAATCGTTGAGTTTGTTAAGCAACACCGGCATTACCTACAAGGTACAAGATTCTGCATTCGAACTGATCATGCCCCTTTGCGTTTTGTTGTCCAGGCCAAAGATCCCGAGGGACAGCTTGCACGTTGGATTGATTACTTGAGTACTTTCGACTTCGAGATCCAGTATCGACCAGGACAGCGACATCTGAATGCTGATGCACTTTCCCGTAGACCATGTGATGTCCGTTGTAAGTGGTGTAAGGGTTGGAAGTCACAGGAGCGAGCGTCATCTGTTGATGTGGGTGTTCAGACCGTGATGCATGTCCCTTGCCAGGACATCAAACAACCTGTGAATTGTGAAGAACCTGTTGGTGCTCGTTGTGCCACTGTCAAGTTAGAACCAACCTGGACTTCAACTTTCGTGAGGGAACAACAGGAAGCTGACTTTGATCTCAAGGTTATTATTGGTTGGAAGGAAGCCGGCAAAGAAAAACCATTGTGGGAAGATGTGTCGCCTCAGAGTTGTGCTGTGAAGACCTTGTGGTCACAGTGGGACCGGCTGCTCTTCAGAAACCGTGTACTTTGCCGCAGATGGGAAAGTGACGGAGGTGATCAGATTATTGACCAGGTCATTCTTCCCGAGAGTCTTCGACAGGCTGCCCTTGAAGCTCATCATAGTCATACGACTGCAAGTCATCGTGGTATACGAAAGACCCTAGGCGCCCTTCAATCTCGTTATTACTGGCCAGGACTTACTTCAGCAGTTCACAGATTGGTCGCCAGGTGCCATGTCTGTGGGTCTAAGAAAACCTGGGGACGCAAACGTCGTGCTCCGTTAAAGCAGTACGTGGTGGGAGCTCCCATGGAACGAATCGCGATTGACATTCTTGGCCCACTGCCAGAAACCCCGCGAAAGAACAAATTTATACTCGTGGTTAGTGACTATTTCACTAAATGGACTGAGAGTTATCCAATACCCAACCAGGAGGCCACCACTGTTGCAGAGAAGCTTGTGAGCGAGTTCATTTGTCGCTTCGGTGTACCCCGTCAGCTTCATAGCGACCAAGGAACTAACTTTGAGTCAAGGGTGTTTGCTGAAGTCTGCAGGCTGTTAGACATTGAGAAGACCCGCACCACTCCCCTGCATCCCCAGTCTGACGGACAGGTGGAGCGTTTTAACAGAACCCTCATTGAAATGTTACGTGGGAAGATCCAGCAAGACCAGACAGACTGGGATCTACAACTTCCAACTTGCATGATGGCCTATCGTGGTGCTGTTCATGAGTCAACCGGGGTTTCACCTAACCTCTTGATGTTGGGTAGGGAACTGGAGGTTCCCCTGGATGTCATAACTGAGAGACCGCCTGATGCATCACCACTCAAGACGGACTATGCACAAGCTGTTCAAAAGAGATTGGCTAGTGCGCATGATTTGGCCAGGCGTCATTTGAACAAGGCAGCTGTACGGCAGAAGCGGAACTATGACAAACGGCTTTCTGGGAGACCATTTGTTATTGGTGATTCTGTTTGGCTGCATAACGTTCGGAGGAAGAAGGGGAGAAACGCCAAACTTGACTGTCCTTGGGAAGGACCCTACCTTGTAATATCGGTGCTATCGGATGTGGTGTACCGTATTCAGAAGGGCCGAAAGGCCAAGCCTAAGGTCGTTCACTCAGACAGATTAAAGCCTTACCTGGGACCCCCACTGGAGAGATGGATTCCGAAAAGGCAGACGCGGTTATCGAGCCCAAGAGGAGAGGGGAGACAGACATCGGTTGTGGATTCAAATTGCGTCGACGAGGGACAGTCAGCTCCGGTTAACGTGAGAGAGGGAGCTGAGCGCGACGAAACGGAATCTACGGAAGCAGACAAGGATGATGTTCCCCCGAGACTCCAGAATGCTGATTTCATTGGGGATGATAGCGGTGACAAGCCTGAGGATGTGAGGAAACCTAAGCCTCGTGCGAGATTGACGACCTCTGTTGCACATGACCTTAACCAGGCGGGTGTTGGCTGTCAAACAGCTGAGTCGACTGTACAAGGTTTACCTGGGATTTATTCAAGTGTTTGTGGGAGACCGTCAAGGCAGCGGAAGCCACCAAGTCGATTCGGAACTTGGGTGACTGATTAACCTGAAATGTTCAGGGACTGATTAGCATTATAGGACAGTCTAGGCAACTAGACAAGTATAAGTTAATGCCTTTCATTACCTAAGAACTGTAGACGCTTGGCACGTTGATGAATGAACATTTGAGACTTGATCTGTTGCGTTTAATTGAAGTTGTTTTCGGAAACGATCTGCGAAATAGTGGACCAGCACTGGGACAGTGCTTAAGTAGGGGGGGAGTAGTGTAGCACGAGGCAATCCCCGCGGGTACCCCTCTAAGTAAGTCACGTGAGATGGCGTAATAACCATGTGCGAAGAAATGATTGTAAGACGAGTGAGTAGTAGATTAAACATGTGTTGTTCTCTTAACGCCGTGTTTTAACTGGGAATCGTGACGTTACAATACTCTCCAAAATGAAACCATGATCAGTCGTAAACAATCGAACCATCGTTCATTTTTCCATCTTAACATTCGAAGCCTTAAAAATAAGGTTGATGAATTATTGACTCTTCTATCCACTCTAAATGTAAAATTTTCTGTGGTTGGGATAACTGAAACCTGGTTACAGGATTCATCACTTGGAGTCAACATTGATGGTTATAACTTTGTTTACAAAAATCGCTCTGCCAAAACGGGTGGAGGTGTGGGTTTGTATGTGCCAGACAATCTTGATTTTAGAATTCACACAGATATTTATGCTTATGAAGATGAGGTGATGGAATTATTGTTCGTAGAGATCATTCGATCCCATGAGAGAAACGTTATTGTTGGTATAATTTATCGCCCTCCAAATCAAAATGTAAGTGATTTCGTGATTAGAATGAACGACGTATTAGGAAAAATATCTCGGGACAACAAAATATGCTATTTAATGGGAGATTTTAATTTTAATTTGCTGAACAATCAAAATCACAATGACACCGGGGGAATTTTTGGATGGTCTGTATTCTCAACTGTTTTTTCCCTTAATCACGCTACCTTCCTGAATTTACTTCTCACACTGCTACTCTGAAGGACAACAATTTTTCCAATCATGTCAAGCATAGTTATTTGAAGTCTGGACTATTAATAACTGACATTTCGGACCATTTGCCAATATTTTCCATTTCCCTTGATCATATGTGTACCCATCAACGCCAAGAAAGTTTATTTGTTCGTGACAAAAGCGAGCAAATTATATCCTGCTTCTTAGAGGAGTTAGATTGTATTGACTGGTCTAACCTTGATGGGTATAATGATATAATGCGATACACTAAAACTAATAATGCGATACACTAAAACTTACGGAAAACACTTCCCTTTGAAGAAACTAAAACGCTGCCTTCATCCGAGGAGGCCATGGATATCTCAGGGCCTTTTTAAATCTATCAAGAAGAAAAATAAATTATACAAGCGGTATCTTTCAAATCCTTCTCCTCCGAAGGAACTGATATATAAAACAAAAGAACAAATTAAATCACTCTTTACGAATTGCAAAACGCTTATATTGCCATAAGAAGTTAAACGAGTCAAAATCTAATATGAGATCCACCTGGCATCTGCTTTATGAGGTTCTAAATAACAAGAAATTGAGACCCAAACCCAACCCTGTTTTCAAGGTTCATAACCAAGAAATTTCTGACCCAAAGGAGATTGCAAATCGATTTTGTTTGTACTTTAGTAATATTGGACCAAACCTTGCCAAACGTATTCAATCTGCCACTTCGCATAAAAATTTTCTTTTTGATGATTTCCGTCAGTCTATGTTCCTAAATTAAGCAACTCAGGAGAAGATTGTCGATATTGCATGTAAGTTTCCGGCGGGAAAATCGGCAGGGTATGACAACATTCCCATGTCTATTATAAAACGATCTATTGGCAGCATTTCCTCTCCACTAACTCACATTATAAATCTCTCTATTATCCACGGTAGTGTTCTAGATGAATTGAAAATTGCTCTTGTGGTTCCTATTTTTAAATCAGGTGACAAAGCTCTCTTCAGTAATTACGGACCTATTTCAGTTCTACCCTGCTTTTCAAAGTTTTTGGAGTGAATAATTTACAACCGTATCATAAATTATCTCAATGACTTCAATGTACTTTGTGATAATCAATATGGCTTTAGGAAAAATCGTTCCCCTAGCCTCGCGCTTATCGATTCAATTTCTTCTGCTTTTGATAGAAGAGAACATGCTATTGGAGTATTTTTAGATCTTTCGAAAGCATTTGACACGGTAAATGATGTCATCCTTTTTGACAAACTGGAGCATTATGGGATCCGTGGTCTGGCACTAGAATGGGCTAAAAGTTATTTCGCTGAGAGGAAACAATTTGTCGAATTTAACAATGTTAGGTCTTCCTAACATTTCTAGGGGATTTCCTGTGGGGTGCCTCAAGGCTCTATTCTTGGTCCTTTATTTTTTATCCTGTTTGTTAATGATTTGAACAACGCTTCCATGCTTGATGCAATTTTGTTTGCTGATGATACAAACCTATTTATCTCTCACAATAATCCTGTTTACCTAATTAATACATTCAATAGAGAATTAAACAAATTGTCAACCTGGTTTGCCGCAAACCGGCTTTCGTTGAACTTACACAAGACTAATTTTATGGTATTTAAGCCTTGGCAAAAAAGGCAATTGTTTGAATTTCAAGTTTCTATAAACGAGCAGCCTATCCTTCGTGTTTCTGAAACCATCTTCTTGGGTGTCTCTTTAGATGATAATCTGACCTGGAAACCTCACATATCCCTATTAGCCAGTAAATTATCAAAATCCATAGGAATCATTCATAAATCTAGGTTATTTCTCTCAACTCAATCTTTCCCTACCTTGTACAATTCAATGATACTTCCATACTTATAATATTGCAATCTATCTTGGGGTGGCACCTATAAAGCGAACCTTCAAAGAATTGTAATCTTACAGAAACGTGCACTAAGAATAGTGAACAACTCTACCTACGATGCCAACACTAGTCCCATCTTTAAGTAGCTTAAACTTAAAATTTTATGATATCCATTCGTTTCAATTAGGTTTTTTATGTTTTCACTCAAGAACTCTACACTCCCTTCCAAATTCAATAACCTCTTCCTCATAAACAGTCAAATCCATAATTACAATACTAGGAATGCCCCCTCATTTCGCTTGCCACTATGCAGAACGAACACCAGACAGTTCTCAATTTATTTCCAAGGTCCAAAGTTTTATAATTCGCTAAATTCTACTATAACTGGTTCGTCCTCCTCTGCTTCTTTTAAAAGAAAGCTTAAAGAATTCCTTCTTAGTACGTATTAGCTTCAGTATGGCACTAAGTAGATTATTAGATTAATTAATTTAACATGTGTGTGTGTGTGTGTGTGTGTGTGTGTGTATGTGTGTGTGTGAGTCCGCAGTCAAAATTAGCTATCATAAGCCCATATTGTAATTATATTATCAAGACTAGTTTATCCTAAGTTGAGGAGACCTGACTCATTATAAGCCTCGTGGTTTCTTTCAGGTCTCCTGGTCTCCTCGCCATTTACTCTTTCTTTAATCTCATCATTCCAACCTTGCACTGTAAAATTTTGTATATATGGCAAATAAAGAATGAATGAAGGAAAAGAACAAGAAGGAGAGAGGAGAAGAAGACAAGAAGAGAAAGGTGAGAGGAGAAGAAGAGAAAAAGAAGAGAGGAGAAGAGAAGGAGAAGAGAGGAAAAGACAAGAAGAAGGAGAGAGAAGGAGAAGAGAAGCGGAAAGGAGAAGAAGAGACGAAGAAGAGAGGAGAAGAAGAGAAGAAGAACAAGAAAGGAGGAGGAGGAGGCGGAAGGAAGAAGAGACAAGACGAAGAGAAGATGAAGAGAGAGAGAGGGAAGAAGAGTGGAGAGGAAATGGAAGGAGAGAACGAGAAAGAGGAAGAAGAGATGGAAGCATGGGCAGGCGAAGGGCAACTGAGAGAAGGAGCCAGAGAGATGATGAAAGGGGTGAGAGAGAATAAAATGATGTACATGTACATTATAGACTGTGGTTAGTTAATGATGGTTAACTCCATTCTTATAAAATAATTTAAATGCGTTCCATCTATTGTGTCAGAAAAATTATTAATGATCAACAAACTATAGTAGGACTAATGGTCAGTGTAGCTGATTTGTGTTTCAAATGTGAAAGTCAGAGAAAATCTAATATGCATCAAAAGAGAACACTATGCAGGACCATGGAAGAAGTGTCTGGATCTGGAGTTCAGGTGGATGATCTAGGCAGCATATTTTATATTTCTATCTTAGCATTTACCTACAGCCAGCTCCTGATAATTCAAACTTTCTAGGGTTACAAAAATGTTCATTTCTATCTAATTTCCATAAATGCCTTTTTTACCTTACTGAAAACATCTCTTGTTCATTTATTTTTGTTTTTTCTTTTTTTCAGTCAAATGTCACAAGTGCAGGAAGTTTGGGCACAAACATGCCCAGTACCCTGAAAAAACCGAAACAGGGGAACCTAAGAAAGTTATTAATTATTTTTATTTTAATGGAACTCTGAATAATGCAAAATTTCAATAAATTAATGAAATTTCGCATTATCCAGATGGTTACTACTGTATTTCCTTGAGTACTCTGCCCAAAGACTCAAAATCAATGCAAAATGTAAAGATTAATAAACCATCTTGGGTTCAATTAACAGCATAATGTTTTAAACGTGGTGGCAGATGGTCTGGAGGGTAGGTGGTTCACGGAAATATGGTCTTAACCTTTTAGAATAAACCTTTTGATCTTTTATCAAATTCTCTTCACAAATAATCCAAAATTTTGGGCTTAAAAAAGTTATACTTTTCACTTCCAGCTAACTGCATGGTATTGACTTTTTAGTATGATTTATATTAAACTTAGGGCGCTTTCCACTTGGCAGAACTGACCGGCCAGCCCATTCCCATCGTAATGTGAATTTCACTTTTAATCAAAACTAACCATCCAGATCAGTCAAATCCTAAATATTTTGCGCAAAGGAGATGGTTTTTCAGCAAAATCTCACAAAAAAAAGGTTATTTCATTGCCAAAATGTCTTGGGTCTGACCATGGTCCAGCCGCCCAGTTCTGACTTTTGGAAAGTGCCCTTAAATTATATCGTTTCGTTTAGCGCAATGTTTCTAAGAAAAATTCAGTTAAGCTCATTTTTGGGTCAGCAATTTGTCAGATTGGTTGACCCAAAAATGAGCCTTACAAACCTTTCTAAGCAACATAATTGCAAAAAAAAAAACAAAAACGCAAAGTGCGAGTAGTTTGAGACCAGCTATGAGTTGTTAGAAGACTGGGCCGGGTTGTTCAAAGTGGGTTTAAGATAACCCAGGGTTGGTGTGAAAGTTGAATATTTAAGATAAAAAGCTTAAAAAGCAACTTCAGTATAATTCCATTGGTCTGCAATTTGGTAATAGGATGCTCTAAAAAGAATGTGAAAGATTATCTGACAAAATGCTTCTGATGCTGTGGAAGAAAGAAAAAGAAACCAGGATAAAAATTTCAGAAAATTTAACCCCAGGTTAGCAATTATCGGCCTTGGAACAACTGGCCTCAGGTTAGCAAACAACTGCAAACATGTAGATCAAAATTATTGTATGAATTGTTCAACTAAAATCTGTATAACTGGCCGTTTACTTGCTATTTGTTAAAACATGCAGGGTGGACATTGGTTGATCATAACTTTCGCTAGTCTGCTTTGGGTTAACAAGCACCACTCTTACGCCAATATTAAATTATTCGACTAAAAGAAAAAGCAGTTGAACAGAGACAACTTAACTAGTGTTGATTCAGTTTCATAAAACTATGTTCAGTTTGTTGCAGTTAATTATGAGACTGGAACAAGGTCAGAACCCTTAACTCAGACATCTTCACAAGACTGATTACATCTTCGACAGAAACATTCAAAAGATACAACTTTCACCAATTGTATCCCAACATCTTCGATTCAGAGGTCATTATCGCACCATTTAACCATGGTAGGCACTGGTGTCTGGTTGTTATGAGCATGACAGAGAAGATGTCAATATACTTGGACTCCCTATATAATGGTGCGGGTGTAAAAATGGCATTTTCAAGAATGAACAACTTTTTGACCTCCTTGGCTTCTATAATGGGAAGGAACTGGGACATGAATGATTGGAAATATTTCGCAATTCCCTCCTCCGACATACCACAGCAACTGAACAGTGATGACTGTGGAGTATTTGTAGCCAAATGGGCACAGCACATTTCCGTCTGTCTGCCACTTGATTTTTCTCATCCAGACATGGTTAATTTCAAACACTCTCTTATTCTTGAGATAGCAAGAAATGCACTATTAATGGACATAAAAGTTACCAGTACTCAAATCAAGAAAGAAACACTCAAAAGAACCACAGCACCATCAAGCCAAATGAGCACGACAAGTACTCCACACAGAGTCTCTATGACCAATCAAACATCAGTGTCCAACAAAGTCACCCCTGCTACCTTACCAAACAACCAAACCTCTGTTGCCAAACAAACATCAGTATCCAACAAAGCCAGCCCTACTACCTCACCAAAAAGCCAAGCCTGTGCTTTCAAACAAACATCAGCATCAAATAAAGCCACAGCTGCAACCTCACCAAACAGCCAAGCTTCTGCTGCCAAACAAACATCAGCATCCAACAAAGCCACAGCTGCAACCTCACCAAACAGCCAAGCCTCTGCTGCCAAACAAACATCAGCACCTGACAAGGCCAACCCTACTACCTCGCCAAACAGCAGTCTCCTCTGCCAAACAAACCCCAAAAAGCAAACCCTAATACCTCACCAAACAGCCAAGTCTCTGCACCAAAACAAACCTCACTATCCAACAAAGCCACCGCTGCGACCACACCAAACAGCCAAGCCTCCACTGCCGAACAAACATTAGGATCCAAAACAACCAACTTTTCCACCTCACCAAACAGCCAGGCCCCTGCTTCAAATCCAACCTCTGTATTCAACAAAGCTCCCCCTACTACCAAACCAATCAGCCAAACATCTGGCACAAAAAGAAGAGAAAAGAACTAGGGTGTCAAGATGAACTGTTACAAAGACGGTAGGAAGGTGTGCTTGTAGTTATGTTTACACATGTTATACTTCTTACCGGACCACTTTACTAAATTGTATCGAAGTCTCACGTTAAGACATAATTAGATATAGCATGCAAGGAAGATGTAGACAAGTGGCTGTCCAACCTTGCTACTTTATCTAACATAAAATACAATACAGAAAGTGGGGGTCATGCAAGGAAAGGAAAGGGAGTACTCTTTCCAGGACAATATATATGCCAGTGCAAAGGCAAAAAATTAACCAAAAAACAAGAAGATGCTAAAAAGAAAGCACAACAAAGGAAACAGCTACGAAGGCAAGCCCACCCAACGAATACCACAGAAGATCAACTTGACCTCTTGTCCAAAAACAGGGACAAGAAGACTGACTGCCAAAGCAAAATGTGTCAAAATTTTTACCAAACGTACAATAAATGAAATGTGTGAAGTTGAATTATGGTGGAACCACAATCACAGCGTCAACAGCTTCCACCAACAGAGTTTCTGCCCTATCCTTCCATCAACAAAGGCTGCCTTTGAGAATTATTTTGAGATGGGTATGTTTGTTTCAGAGGCATTCCACCACCATGAGACAAAGCTTATGCAGGATTCTGTATCAATAATGCTACTGGCAGATAGAAAATATTGCCCCTCACTTACTGATGTGAAAGGCATGTATGGTAAATGGCAAATTGACAGAAAGGGGGCCCCTAATGGACAGGAAATGTTTAACACTCTTGCAGCTATTATTAATGAGTATAATAAGAAAAATTCTCCCAAAGGAGGGAAATGCTTTCTGCAAACATACGAAAACTCTGGCAACTCAGAGAACGATTGATTTTTGCAATATGCACACCCCTTATGAGCAGGGATCATCGTTTAACACAGGCAGGTGAAATGGCCTTGTTCATGCTTCAGGAAGCCTTGATCGATTTAACAACCCAGTGTACTTTATGTGCACCCACCACCCTGCTGGAGCTCTCCCACTGGGTGTGTGGATTACATCTGGCCAATCACAACATGTAACAAAACAATGCCTGAAAAAGCTCCAAAGTGTTCTGCCCCAACATGCCTTTGGTACTAGAGAGCCAAAAATGGGTCCACAAATTTTTATGACTGATGATGACCTAGGGTAGAGGGGTGCTCTTTCTGACATTTGGAAGGAATGCCAACTGCTGCTCTGCGCTTTTCACTTTCTTCAAGCTGTCTAGCGCTGGCTATTCAATACAAACAACAACATGAACAACGATGATCGCCAACATTTGATGAGTCATTTCCAGAAACTTGTTTACTCAGAGACAGAGAAAGAATTTCTTTCAGCAGCAAAAACTGCACTAAATGATAAGTTTAATGTCAAGTATCCCATCTCTCACGAATACCTAAAAAGGTTGTTAAAGCAACACCGAGAATGGGCCCCCTGTTGTAGAAGAAACCTATTAACCAGGGAAAATAACACAGATAACTACACTGAATCAATGATTAACATATTTAAGAGCGTGATTCTTCATCGCATGAGAGCATACAACTTGATTGAGCTCTTTAAGTTTATTACAGAAGACCTAGAAATGCATTTTCAAAGGAAACTGCACGCCTTGCTTTTGGCAAAACACAGAATCTCCATCTGGCTCCAAGGTGCTTTGGTGCAACAGGCCTAACCGTACAGCTCAGCATGATCAGGCAAAACAGTTCTGACCCTTGCAAATTCCTTGTTCCCAGCAGATCTGATTCAGGAGTCACCTATGAGGTCAACTGCCAAACTGGTATCTGTTCTTGCCCCATGGGGAGCAATAGCAAGCCCTGTGCACATCAAGCTGCTGTTGCCCTAAAATATGGAATTGCAGGGATTAACTTCATTCCACAGAAACCCGAGGAAGGATTTAACCTTGCAAAACTTGCAATTGGAAACCATCAGGAACTCCAGCTACAAAAATTTGTCCACCTGCATGAAAGGCCATCCATCGACATGCGTGTAGACAGCAATGACCATGTTGTACCCATGGCCACAGACACATTGTCAGAGGCTACTCCAGGAGATGACTCTTGTGGCAGCCCATCACCGAAGAAAGAAGTGGAATTGAAAGACATACTCAAACCGCACAAACAAGTAAGTGATGACATTGAATTGAAGCTAAAAACAACTGACAACAACTTCAGGGCCTGCTATATGAAATATCTGGAAGTGTATAGAAAAATAATTTCAAAAGCAAGAGGTCACGCTCCAGTCGCAGCACTTGCAACAGCATTTGTGAATTTTGGGAAAGATCAAAATGGGCTAACCCTACCTATTCTTCACAGTAGCAGGGAAAAAAACCGAGTGCAGCCCACATCAATATCAAGATGAAAGTCCAAGGCAAAATCTTCAAGATCACAAGTGCCAGCTCGAAAGCCATCACTGAACGGAGTAAAGGGATTAAGAAAAGGTGACAAACAGCAACTGAAGTTAAGAAAGACTGCCTCCAGCTCAAAACGCAAACGTAATCTGGCAGAAAATGTCAAACTGAACCTTCCAAATGCTGGACACGCCCGCTAATACAGTGGAACCCCTTTAACATGGTCACCAATGCGGCAAAAAAATTTGGCTATATTAACAGGTGACCGTATCAATGAGGTTTTTTTTTACAAGGAAATTTATGAGCCTTTTTGCCAGGTGGCCAAAAATAATGAGGCGAGCGTATTACCGAGGTGACCGTAAGGTGGGGTGTTACTGTATTAGTTAAAACTCAAACTTCATGCTCTGAACTCCAGTTCTAACTTAATGTATTTACAGATGTTGTTCTTTTAGAAAGTGTCGTTTTTGCTATGCAGAGCTTTACATTTACATTTACTGGCAAATAAACCGGCTGTAAGTTGGGCTCCCAGTACTACATCCCAAATAATTCCTCTTTACAATTTTATTCATTAGCCAGAATGTGTGTTAATTCAGCCAGAAAAGCATCCAATCAGTCTGTGAAATTTGATTAAAATCAACTTTGAGACAACTACATGAACTCAATGGAGAAAAAAGTTCAAATAAGTGAAAGTCAGTCAAAGTTAGGCTCAACCAGCAGGCGCTGTTCAGGGACGTGGACCCATGCTTCTCCCTGAAAGGAACAAAGACTGTTCAGTTCAGCAAGAACCATGCCCTGTCTAAAGTCTCTTTTAGATCACGTTTCATAATGACAGCATGTTCTAATCAAGTTAAATCAATATATTAAATATTATTAATAACTGTGGAGATATAAGATGAAGAAACATACGGCTATTGTGATGTACTTACAATGCTGAAATCAACATTGATACTAGATATACTGTATGAAGACAAAACAATGATCTACTGGAGATATACTAACACGAAATGTGACCTCTACAGAAAGCCTTTCATGCCTTTAAAGGTCATTTCTTGCCAGCATAATTTCAAGTTGGTTTTATAAACGATATGAACTTGACATCAATGTTGTTCCCAAAAAATATCCATACTTCTTTTCACAGAACGTTTTCTGGATTTCTACCCTCCCTTCTCCCCTAGACACTCGTGGACAAATTTCATTCACCTGTAGCCTTTCTGTAAAGTTTCATACTTGTAATTTGTTGAAATTTTTGGCATTTTTAAGACTCACTTTCCTCCCATAATTCCTAGATTTGTTTGCATGGGTATTGTCTGGAGCCACACAAATTATCCACCTTTAACTGCCCATTCCATATGTATTCCATTCCTTAGGATAAACCTGACAGGTTTTTGGGGTTAGAAGATTATATTTGCTTTTTGTGATATCCGGAATAATCAAGATTGAGGTAAGTCTTATATCAGCCAAGCTGAAAGCCGAGGCTGATAACACTTACCCAGACCTTGCTTATTCTGGATATCATAAAAACTGAATATAATAATACATTTTATTACACATTGTTTTGAAATAAGTAATGACAAATACACCGGCACACAGACCTGTTTTAACATTGCTCTTTGAAACAATAGTAGTTAGCGGATAACCAACTAATTTGTAGATTGTCCTGGTTTCCAAAATTAACTGTGGGCTTTTAGTCAATGAGGAGATAGATAGTGAGTACAATGATACAGTTTGTAAATAAAAAAGCAAATACAGTTCTTGTTGTCAGAGAAAGGATCACAAAAAGCCGTTAATTTGCCCCTTAGGTCAACATTGGGCTCCTACCTGCTTGTATGAGTATGAAAACTTTGTGACAGGATATCATGATTCAACATGTTTTTTTTAACCCAATGTAAATGGGGTTGCGGTAAATTGAATTCTGCATAAGAATTGAGATTATAAAGTATTAAAGTTTATAAACAACCTCTTCTCCAGTTTTTACGTACTTTTCACTTTTAAGAAATTTAAGATAGTTCGGCAAAATAAAAAGTGTTCCCAAATTATCGTATGAGAGACTGGCAGCATATTTTGGGACCATTTTCTTCATCACTAACCTTAGGGCGAACTAGAAAAACGTTAATTACTCTACAATATGTACTTACCTCTTCTGTATTGTGATGAAACTCATCTGTACACCTTTTATCCAAGAATAATGCGAATTCCGTATTAAACTGAGGTGTTCATAAATCGCAATCACATAAATCCGACTTAATTTTCCGCCATTTTTGGGCCTGGTTAGAGCCCAGGTTTCGCTATAAAAAATTGAATGGTTACCAAGCTTTTTGAAAAGTGGTGCCAAAAAATCTTTTTGCTATCAGTCAAGTGGGTGTTTAGCAACATAGCTAATTATTTCAAGTTTATTTACTACAAAAAAAAACATTGGAAGATTGCAGTGAGTGCTGTGGGGAAGCAGTATATAGTCTGTGCACTCGTGAGAAATGCTTTAAATTGCCTCTATGGAAATACCACATCTAAGTTTTGTAATGTTGACCCTCCTAACCTTAAAGCTTACTTTGCGTACATTTCTAATTTCGCACGATGTATCACTAGAAAGGGACCACTAAAAATAAATTGTCTTACTTACACACAGCAGGCAGTTTTTGCCCTTCCTATCTCTGTTATGACAAATTTGAAAATTCTCATACAAAAAGGAATTTTTTTGTACCCAACCCAATCACTCTCTTTCCCAAAACCAGAATTAGGAGAAGGGAAAGGATTTTGTTTGACTTTTTAAATTCTTTAGTAAGTCCCAGATCACCCTAGTTGTCTACAGTGGGGTCCACATGTCATCCTCTTCTCAATCAACTATCGTTTCATACATAGCAAAAGGCTTAATCATGCAGCTGATATTTATGTTGTATATTTTTTTCTATCCCAATTCAAGCTTCTTTGTCCTTTGTTATGTCACACAAAAACATGTAAATAGTCGATTTGCATGTTACTGTGAAAACCTTAATGTGAAAAGTTACTTTTCTGGAAAAATTGTTAAAATTACTTAGAAAAAACTAGGCCGCACAATAAACCAATTCCTGGTTACGTTGCTATTTAAAAGAAAATAATTATTCTTACTTAAGCCTAGAACTTTTGTCTTCCTTCCTGACCTAAGCACACCGTTCAAATTCAAATAACCATTCATACCTTCACTGATCCTGTTTTAAGGAGGACTCCAAGTACACTGGCAGTGGCATTCATCTGAGGATTTCGCTGCTCAAGCAATACAGATCCTGCTATCCTGCTATCCTACTTGGCAGCCACAATTCTTCTCAAATAAGTTGAACACTGCTGCAGGTCATCAAGAAGGAATAAAAGATTGGCGCTCTGCTCTTCCACTCCTCGCAAACCGATTGAAAGCTAAAATTTACAAGGCTTTCCCTGTTGCATTTTCGTAAAAGGGACGGGTTTGATCTGGAGCATGAACCACAAACTTCATTCGACAGGACACCCTGAACCATGTGCTTAGTTAACGATTTGGATTTTACAGCAGCATTGGCGATCCTTTGTGGTGGGCCGTAAATAAGGGCTTTTCCAAACGCCTCATATTCTGACGCTTAACATTTGTTGACTGTTTTACTTTGATAAAAGATCGCCAGTTTTACTGCTGAACTTCTGTATGGCTCCACTTGTAGAGATGAATGTAAGCGCGAGTTGGCTGTCACTGGCGTGGATGTCAAATGAAATGAAGGAGGGGGCAAGGTAAACAAACCATTTGACGGAGTTTCAGGAATTTCCTGCATGACTGAAAAGATACTTTCCCTTTGACTGGAATGACCTGCACTTCCTTCGGATGACCTTTCACCATCTTTTTCCAGGAGAAGTAGAAGTGGTACGAAAACTTTCAAATTTCAATGATTTTGCAGCACCCCACTGCACAATTGTATTTTCGATTGACGCAGCAATCGAAAAGTCCGATTCAGCCGAATCTCGGTGAAGACGTTAAGTTCTAAATGCCCCTTTCTTGTAATCTTCTTTTATCTCTTTCTGAACTGATTACAGGTTTTTCTTCATTTTTTTAAATCAAATTAAGCATTTATAACAGTTACTGCATACAAACAGGTCGCTCGATGAAAACAAACTTACATCAACTTCCACGGCATCTTTGATGAGGCCTGAGGTGCAGACAGAACTCTTTCCAAAGACACTCTGGCAGAAGGAATCAAATGACTATTAAGAGAAAACAGTTATTCCCCATGACTTTTTTCGCAGATTCGGCCATACATGAAGCAACTTTGCATACATGAAAATATTTAGCGGCAGAATAAGCTCGTGGGATATTAAATCCCCACTGGATGGCCTGTTGTAAAACACCTTATAATTGGCTTTTCACTAAACAATAAGTTAGCGCCAGTTGGTTCCGCGATAATTTGCACGTGCTCTCCAACTGATATTTCCAAACAATGGGAAAGTAACTTCCTGCTCAGATCAGCAGATGTTTGTGGGGCAGGAATGCATGACAATCCCCTAAGAATGTCTGCAGGGGAGGCTACACGTTCTGCAACGCTCCTGCAAAAACAAGTACGGTGACCCTTATTTTTTATTTCATGATTTGAATAAAAACAGAGCTTTCTTTCAATGAGAAAAAAATTGGCGTAAATCTATTTTCAGTTTTTTGGCAATTTTACTAAATTGTACAGATTTTGGAGCGTTAAGTTAAAACAAGGGCATTAAAAGGTATTTTTCTGGTACGTAGGTGGATAAACAATACATTTAAGTTGAATTCTGTGCAATACCACATCTATCGTCGAAAAACTCTCACCTTTTTCTCCAGTTTTGGGCTGCACGCAGTTTTTGTCAAAGGGTCCTAAAAAGCAGTTCTTGTAAGCATTGTGACGTAAAAATGAGCACGGTGATGCCCACTTTTTATTACTTTTTTATCCACGTCTTGACTAGTTACATCAGTGTACTAAGTTTTATCCACAATCTATGTTAAATTCTTTTGCTAAGGAATCACCTTAAGCACAGTTGTCAGCAAACTGGTTGAAAAGACACCTATAGCCTACTCTATGGCACGAAATGTGATGATGTGTCTGGACCCCCACTTGATTGTACAAGACAAAGAGGCATGTTCCGCAAAGTTCAAAGTGGTTATCAAGAAATTAGTTCAATTCAAGAGACTGACCATGCGAAATTTTACTCCTTAGCTTTGCAGTAATCTGAGTTTATGGACAGAGCTGTTGAGGCTGAACGGTCTGCCTTTGAGTAGTTTAACTTTAGACAGACAGATTGGATGTTTTTCTGGAGCACCATATGGGCTGTGTGAGTTCACATTCTAAGTTGTGGGAGCTGGTGAGGAAACTCTTGATTCTTTGCAATTGACAGGCGAGTGTGGAGAGAGGCTTTTCTGTAATCCGCCAAGTGATGATGGATAACATGGAAGAACAGACTTTCATTGGCCAGCGTTCAATTCATGACCACATCCTTAGCATTGGAGGCTTAAGCAAGCTGGTAATTATCAGAGAACTTCTTGCATAGTACAGGGAGACAACGGTATGCTGTCATCTTGAGCAGCAGTAGCAAGAGAAACAGAAGGAAGCTCAAACCAGAAAGTGCAAAGCAATTCACAATGATTGTGCAGAGTTGGAGAACAAGAAAAAGCCCCTTTAAAGTGAAATTTAGTATAATGCAAACAAACTTTCAATGGAAGCTGAAGAGAAGGCCAACTTCCTTCTTCTTACCAAGTAAAATTCGATGCGAAAATCTGCCGAAGACAAAGAAAAAGCTTTGAAAAAAGTTGAAATTGAGCTTACAGAGCTCTCCAAGAAAAGTGCAAGTTAAAATGAAACATCATCCCTGAAATGGACTCTGTCAAAACAAAAATATTTGTAAATGTTTCCACGAAATAAAACAGCTTGACATAACGTGTTTCTCTAGCCCTGAGTATGCCAGGAAATACCCAAAAAACACGGATGGTTTTTAAAATTTGGAAAGGGACTGCTAAATTAAAGGTCATGGAAAACTGTAAAAGGCCACTGACAAAGTCACAGAAGTCATGGAATTTAACAAACTCAAAAGCGTACGAACCCTGTTTTATTAACAAATTCAGGAGAAAAAGAACTGGTATACTTGCAACACAAAGATGGGGAAAGAGCTTGCCAAAGTTTAACACACCAAAAACAAAACAACGGTTGGCAAAATTTGCTACAGAAATCGCTCCTGAATGTGGGATATCCGAAATCAATTTTGTTGAAAATGGTATTACGTACCATGGCCGAGGGTTGCCATTGAACGTGAAAAGTAAAGACTAAAAGTCGATCTTTAACGTCAAAAGTCAAAATTAAAAAAAAAATGTAAATTTAGGAAATAAAAAGTGAATGACAAAAGTTAGTTTCCAAATTGTAAAGTCTAAAATATCAATTTCTAACTCGCGAAAATTAAGTTTTGAATTCTCACTTCTCACTTTAGACTTTGATCACCCCCGTAACTTTCTCCCATACCAATTTGGAAGACCTGGTAGCATCATCTGGCAGTTTGCGAAACCCCGGCTGCCTTGCATATGCAACTCACACCTAGATCGCACCATGGACAAGACTTGAAAAAATCCTTTGTCCAAAAGGATATCATGCCAGACAGTAGTTTGAAGTAGATGACCAGCTAACATGGCCACAGACTACAGCTCATTTTATTCATCCTCTGTTTTACTGTATGTGGCGAATCGCAAAGTATTTCTGAGGCAAATAACAACAGGCTGTAACATAACAGTGCCCAACTGGGCAAGTGGCTGGAAATCCTTGTTGTGGAAGATTTAACACTGAAAGAACAGTGGCCCAACTGACCTTAATGGATAATTACTGCGGCATATGGCACTATGAAAAATATTGCAGCCAGCTTTGGTCGAATTATAATTAATGATCCCTATGAAATCCAATCATTGCTTGTCTGTGTTGGATCTTCGATTTTCGTCACACGTAGGCATGACAATTGTGATGCTCATCAAATTCTATTGTTCCTTCTTTGTGATGAATCTTCGATTTTAGTAGAGCCGGGGGTTGTTAGTTTATTGTCACAGTTCTTCAAAACAATTCTAACAATGAAATTAACACGTGCATGGCGTGTAACACTGTAAAGTTGCATACTTTGTAACCCAGAGAATTCAGTCATTCTACTCCATGCAAATCTCAGTTTTGAAAGACAGTGGATTCTTTGGAAGACGAGGCATTATTTATCACACAGAGCTCTACAAACACTGATATTTCAGCAGAAATCGAAGGTAAGCACGTGTAACGTTTAGCCAATTGTGGCAGTGCTTTAATTCTATATCTACCTCTAAAGGCGAACCGCACTCCATACTATCAGTCTCCGTGATTCCATTTATTTTCAGTGTTTGAAAGTTTTGGGTAATTAAAGTGGCACTTGGAAACAAAAATTGAGTTGCAATGAATGAGAGATAGACCCAAAAGGTTCTGTTGACGTTGTAAATTATCAGGTATAATGCCCTGTACACATTACATTTGCTAAAACAGGACAATGTATTCGACTTACCTTATCTAAATTCAGTGCCAGCAACTTCTGAAGAGCTAAGAAGTGTATACGAGACATCCTGTTCCAAATTGAAGATAACGGGGAAGTCAATACTAGTATTTCTCCACATATAGCCTACTCAAGGGATAGATATAGTCCCACTCCCTCATCAGGTCATGGTTCTGTTGGCTGCTATACACATTCCCCACAGTACCCTCAAGGGGATTATTACAATTTTTAGTTTTCTTGCTAACCATTGTTCAAGGTTTTAGTTTGTTTGCATGTTTATAGAAAACCCATTGCAGTTTGTTATTCTGAAACTGGAGTATTCCGATTTTCACCTGTATTGTTCATGAAAGCTGTTGAATGAATGTTGTAGTTTTTCTTAACTTATTATTTTGTGTGCGTGTGCTATTTACAATACACCAAACGGCGGTTAATGAATCTTTTGTCTTTCAAAATAAGACTGAACAGAGTACCTTAAATTTTAGTATAATCATGAAGGAGTATTAACTAATTCGAGCAAAATAACACTAATTTTAGCAATGGACACCAACAAAATAATATTGTACTATTGTACTATTTAGCATGCTTATATAAATGAACTCTTATTCAGAATGGAAAACATAATCCAAACTGGCACACATTGTGGATATGAGAACTGCATAAACGTTGAACCTTTCAAACTTCATTTTGTTAGTTAAAATGTGACTTTACTGAAACATGGATAACAGTGGGCCTTATTAAAGATATACTTTACCAAATATTTAGATGAAGATTGTGTGGTTCCAGAAAATATCCATACCCCCCCCCACGGATGGTTCTTCCGATTAGACCCCCCCCACCCTCTCGGAATTTCCGTTCCAGAGGGGTCATGTATAACCCCCCCACCCCCCAGGAATTTCCTTTTTACCTTTTCATGGTCTTAATTTGCCATATTTAGAGATAATCGACCGTGTACCGCTTAAAATTAACTGTTCTCATCTTAAGACACATTTTTTTTATAATCTTTGACCTATTTGTAATCTTTTACAAGACAATATGTATTTCTTACGTAGGTAGAGCACGCTTGATAGACTATGAGCAGTCTCTCTTTTTTTATTAGTCTTTCCAGCGAAACGCGCGAGGCAGAACAGAGATTAATAAGTTTACGTCTTCTCAAGAAAACATTTAAAACATAACTTTAAATTTGAATTATTTATTGAAATAAAACTATGTGAACATTTTCAAATTTCAAAACGAATCTACCCACAGACAAAGTTAGACAAAGTTGATGTCTGGTACTGTAATTAAGTTTTACTCTGTACACGTCTTGTCTAAGACAGTTTCATCTCAAATGCAACATTTACAGCATAACTTCAAAGTTAACCATTGATTTAACATTAAACTATGTGAAGAAATTCGAATTTCAAAACGGATCTACTAGAAAACTAACTTACAACAAAGTTTATCGTTTGTTCAGCCTCGGGTCCTAAAGTCACCACAAAGTCGATCTCTCGATGTTTGTAATTAAGTTTAACTTTGCATGAATTACACTTGCAGTTAAACAAATCTCAGGAATTACAAAAAAACCTATTTGGGTTATAAAAGAACAAAATATGCAAACATTCATTTTGCGTCCCATATTTGCATCGATTCATGTTCAGAAATGAACATCAGTGAAACATGATCTATTTCGTTGCCTAGCACGTGATCGAAAGTCTTCTCCACAAAGAAGGAACAGATCGTTATTATTTTCGGGCAAAAGTTGATTTGGCGAAAGGTCTGTT
>CALNXI010000480.1:92024-144524 GCA_942486025.1 Porites evermanni | reverse complement strand
CCCTAACCATTTCCTAACCATAACACCCTAACCCTAACCCTAACCCTTTCCTAACTCTAACCCTTCCCTAACCCAGTTACATGTACCCTTTCCATAACTGGAACCCTAACCCTGTCCTTCCTTACCCTAACACTAACCCTAGGCTCAGATTTATGAAAAGTAACAAGGGATGATTGTCAATGAAAACTAACCACAGTAGAACTAAACCTTATTCATGGCAGACAAGTGCTCCAAAAAATAAATTAATATTGTAAGTAAATAACAAACTGTACTATGAAATTAAAAATTGGACTAGCACAAAATATTTTGTACCAGTTTAATATATTCTGTACTGGTACAAAAACAAATTGTACCAAAGTGCAAATTGAACTACAACATATTCTCTATTTTTGAATCCCCCATTTGATAATTAACTCTAGTTGCCACTCCCGCCCCCCCGCCCACCCCCCAAATTTGCATAAACAATTGTTTTCAGATGCTCCAGGGAGTACTGCATTTTACCAAGGGCATTTGAGGACAATAACTGGGTGCAAACACAGTTTCTTTATGGGGGATTCGAAATTAGTCAATGACATTTTGTGTTAACATTATCATAATCACTTAAGTGACTATTTTGCAGTTATTATCTTTAAATTTTCACCTTTGCGTTTTAGGAGAACAAGTTTACCAAATGTGAGGTGTGTGTTACCTTAAAACTCTGTCTCCAGTGGACTTCTGACAAGGAGAAAAGAATGTCTTTCACCCAAAAGAGAAATCAGCACAATGAGCAGCAGATAAAAAGTAGGTGTATTACATTTATTGTAAATGTTTGAAATGAGGTTCAAGTTGTAACAACTCGTTTTATTTACTCTGTCTCCTTCGCATTCTGTAGGGCTGAGAAAAGGGCTTACTATGGAAACTGCCTTAAAGCAGAATTATGTCCGAAAAAGTTCCTTTCTTTGATCATTCAGGGGCGGATCTAGGGGGAGGGTGCAGGGGGTGCGCACCCCCCCTGCTGAGATGACCTGTGGTTTTCTAATATAACTGGTATTCTGCAAAAAAAAAAAAACTATGTGGTTTATTGGTGTTGAAGTAGAGCAAGAGACGAGTGCACCCCCTCCTAAAAAAAATCCTGGATCCGCCCCTGTAATTGATGGAATGGACCAATCCAAAACAAACTTACCACACGCAAACTGTCTTTCAAAGGTATAGGCAAATTAAAAATCCTATTTAATTAAATAGAAACTCTGTTCACAGTCAGACCATTTCTAATTATATAATAAGTTTCTTTCAAATTACTACTGTAATGCAAAGAGAGGGCATCAGTT
The DNA here is from genome assembly GCA_942486025.1 of Porites evermanni. Taxonomy (NCBI): domain Eukaryota; kingdom Metazoa; phylum Cnidaria; class Anthozoa; order Scleractinia; family Poritidae; genus Porites; species Porites evermanni. The sequence goes on along the minus strand of CALNXI010000480.1, from coordinate 143,217 downwards.
TAAAAATAGAGGTTAAAATCACGTAAGAAGATTATGCTCTCTCTTTATAGGACGAAACATACCACTTCCTTCGAACCCATGTCACTGATGCCATTTCTCATGGAAATGAACGTGTCTTCAGCTTCATCGACCTCATGAGATGGCCCCATGACTCAAATCTCACTTTAAATGTGCTGCTGCGTATATTCATGGAAATTGCTGAATTAATTTTATTTTCCTAAGCCTTTTGACGATTTGTAGTCGTTTCATCATTCTAACGAGGAACAATAACTTAATCAACACTCTTAGCACTCTCAATACTTAAGGTACTTCGTATATGTTTTAGGAAGGACAGCTGCCCCCCTACCTGTTCCTTCAGATGGACAACTGCTACAGTGAGTGCAAAAACATATTTTAGGTTTTTGTGCTCTTCTGGTTGAAAAAGGAATATTCAAGGAGGTAAGACATTATCAAACAACGAATGCGGGGTCAGTTGATTTTTTTTTCAGGTTTATTTACGGTTATCAGGTTGTGTTGTTAAAACTCCCTAATGAATAATTTTATTACTATTAATTCACTTTGATATTAATATTACTATTAATTACATCTTTGTATATGTTCATTTGTCGTTCCTTATGGTTGGTCACAAACACGAGGATGTAGTTCAGGTATGTAGCAAAGCATTTGTGTCTAGACATCAAGTCCAGTCTCCCTCCTGCTAAGTGAGGCCATGGCTGCAGCATTCAGCAACAGCGGTGATCAAGCATTATTTTAAAACTTAGCTCATTCATTTTTTTGCCAGGACCCAAATTTTGCAAAATGCAAGGATTATCAGAGGAGTGTCAGTACTCCATGCGTACTACGAGGATATCTAAAAGATAGTAATTCTGCGGCACATTCTGTTGATACTGGCATTAGTTAGGCAGTGAAACATAAAAGTATATCGAAAATGACATTGAATGTCCTATTTACACGTTGGAAAGTACTAGAATAATTACTATCAGTCTATATAAAGAACTCGTGGGAACGTTGTTTAAAAAATGATCAAGTGGTTATCAACTCTGGTTTTCCCACAGTAAATTGTAGGAAATGATAGCAATTCAGATTGTTTATCCATATATTTAATATAGGGTGTACTATCTTTTCTCTGGAAACATGATAGTTTTCTTGCTGTTTATTGCACTTTATTAAGTAACAGTTACTTAGCTATATAGTTATAGAAAACAACAACACAAAAAAAACAGAAAAAAAAAGAAAGAAGGAAAAAAAAGAGTTCGGTAGGATTTGAACCCGGCACCATCGGCTCGACGCGACTACACCTCACCACTACACCACAGAGACTGATAACGTAATTTTAGGAAAAGTCTTTAATTTAATTCCTTTTCCGTGAAACTTCCGCCGGCAAGATGATCGCCAGCCACATTAATCGAGCTATTAACAGCAAAAAAACAATGTAAACGCATATTCCATGGCAATGAATGAATGAAAGAACATAATTATGCTTTTCAAAATGCCGATACACGTCCTCGTCTGCAACGTAGGACACAAAACATATGTTTTGTTATCTCGATTTCCGCTGTTATTTTGAGAGAATGGTCAAAATCACATCCATTTTCGGCTCATACAGGTTCTTAAGAATAGCACGGCATGACATTTTCTCACTTTCACATTACCTTCTAGCAAGCTGGAATTTGTATATCCCCCGTGTTGCGGAGTCGAAGAGCAAATACTAATCTTCTCATCAGGTTTAACACCTGGACGAGTCAAAGGCTCTTGAATTGAAATCCAATCCCAAAGTTAACCATCGTACTCATCTAAAAAACCTCCTAGATGTCTTAAATTTGGTAAGGCCTCTAACCGTGCTGTAGAAAATTTGCTACAAAGAAAACTCTGAGTCTGGGCAGTGAACGATGCAAACTTCCCCGTGTCTTTATTTGACTTGTTCGTGGCGCAATGCACTCTGGTTCAATGCAATGTGATAAAAAGTGATGAATTCGAGAATTCGTCGCCCCTTATATGTTTCCCTTAAATCCTGATTATGTTGCTGCTGGCTCCCTACGGTCGCTCCGCAGCAATTAATAGCTTGAAAGTGTCAAATGAAAAGATTTTTTGGTTTCACAGTTTTTCAGCAGAATTTCAAAGAGGCTAAGAAGAATCAACAGTATGACACTGCAAGAGTTGTTGGAAAACATCAGACAAACACACACACCAGAGGCCGAAACCCAAGTACTGGATTTTCTTTTGGACATAAAAAATGGATTGAGCCCTGTTTAAAGCATATAAAAATCATATTTAACCTCACGCCTACAAGGTTGTTAAAATAAATGGAAAGGTGGTTTTGAAGTACAAACAGTGGGCTAATGATGGCAAATGGCTTCCCGAAGGATCAGGTCTCTGTATGCTTTCCAGTCAGACAGATGGAGCCCCCCACTTGTTCGGACAGATACCAAAAACCTTTTGGAAATCAACGTTATAGAAGATTGTGTCAAAAAGTGTTGTAGACTGAATTCAGACCAAAGGAAGTGGTGGGCGCAGTTTATTGAAAACGAAAGGCGATATCGAAATAAGTGGAGTGCAGTGACAGAGCATTATCTTTGTGAGGCAAAAGGAACAGGTGGCATTTGGACAAGTTAAAAAGGCACAAACCAGTCAGCAAGCTCAAGAAGCAAGACCAGGACCAGCAGCAACACAAACATAATCTTGAAAATTTCCTCAGCAAATCAAATCAGTTCCCACCCGTAAGTCTAACTGCCGGCTTTTCCTTAGTTCTCGCTTTGGTGAGGGATCGGTATTTTGTCAGTTATTTTTAGTTTCAGCTAGGAAGCAAAGATATCCATAATATCAGTTTTTCAGCCACGGAAACACGTGATAGTTGTTAACATTCTTCTTTTTCTTTAAATTGACAGGTTATCATGGGAGAAAAGCGTAAAGATGTTACTAATAACAAGGACAAGCTCCGACAAGGAAGTAAAAAAACCAAAAAAGTTAAACCTTGATAACGAATTTTTGTTGCATCAAAATCAAACCAAGATAATATAATTATGCCTTTTAAACCAGTATAAAAGGAGTATCTTTTATCAAAGTACTACTTATGATTTTGCAAATAAGAGCGCAAAGACCATGACCTCATGAATTACATGAAATTACAGTCCAACCTTGTGCTCTGTCCATGCTCTAATACCTTTTGCTGACACGTTGTAATTACAGATAGATTTCTTTGACCACGAAGATGGCAATGGGCTGTAAACATGTCCATATTCAACCTGCTTAACAGGAATCATTGCCACACACAGGCGTTCGTATGGTCCTGTCAATTACTAGCAGTCAATGGGACTCGAAGGTAGCTTGTCTCCAATCAGTATCATGATGAGTAGCTACTATTGTTAGCAGGTCGGGAACTACGTCTGGCGTAGCGCACATTGTGGTAGGTGATAACGACACCCTGCCAAAAGCTGAAAATACCACTTCCACAGCCAATGTCTTCTGTATCAGCCGATTGACATGATTATTTCAGTGTATTTGAATATTTCATATATATGACTAATCGATTGTTAACTAAGACTTTTTAGACCTCTGTAAATAAAGTTTAGTAGTTTATTACAGCATGACAATAGTAAGAGTGGAATAATAAGCAGTTGTTGTATTCGACTTGATAACAGACTTAATACAAAATGTTCACCGCACAAGTAAAGTGATAGCCTGCGTAGTGTCTGCTACGCAGGCTAGCAAAGTGATGCCTTGCCTGACAATTAAATAAGCACATGTTACCCAGGAAATGATGGCTTTTACTAAAATGCACACCATTTTCGCTGACTGCTCAGTAACCAAAAGAGTTCAGTAACTGGCTGCCTTTAAGCCATGGGTGAACTATTCAGTGAGTTAAATAGGCATGAAACCTGTGAGCAGAGTCTCCTTCGATCTCATCTAGGAAGATCGAAGGAGACTCTGCTCGCAGGGTAATAGGCATGCATTCAGCCGAGGGTAGTGTAATTTAATTGGTACACAATACAAGAAAAGATCATATGGAAGGATTGTATCTCCTTGTGTATGAAATGGTCAAGAGCACCGATAAGGTAGGACACGTGTTATACTTTATTAAACCTAAATGAAACCTTAACTTCGAGGACAAAAGAGACCTCACAAAACAACAACTACAAAACAAATCTTGTAAGCCAAAAAGTACATGAGGGCAGTAGACAACGAAGCAATCCAGCTAAAATCGGTGATCATCAAGATCATTATAATCAGTGTTGTTATTTGTATGGCTTGAGTCAGTGTCGGTGGCAACAGAACCTGACCTGTTTTTCTGTTTGTTAGCTACTAAATATAAATGAAAGATTACTTTAGGGTTTTATTACTCAACAGCAGCTAAACCAATACTGAATTCTCTGTGTAATTTGCTTTTGCCCCACTCAAGCATTTTTGGCGGGAGGTAGTAATTAATATAATTTTAGGCTGGAAAATATATTTGTTAATGTATGACAAAATGCCATGCTTCGCAATCGTTTCGGAAATGTTGAAAAAAAGTAAGAAAAAATGGTGATTTTTACTCTCATTTGGATTTGGGGACGGTGCAGTGCGATGTATTCGATTTTTTGTTAAACCTAATTCTCTTGCCACTTCACTCGACCTCTTAATACGTCTCACCTTTCTGTTCATTATAAGACTAAACTCGTGTTACCAAAGGTAAAGTGGCATTATTTTGTTTTGCTTATCTCTCTGAAATCCTATGTTCCAGAGTATCATGAGTCAGTGAAGAATACTAATGTTCAGGTTAATTTTTTCAGGCTTGTTATTTTTTTCTCATTAAGCTTGCTACTTGCTCTCTTTGTTCCATTCAAGAAGTTCTAAGATTTTGTTAGGTATGGGTGATTTTAGAAGAATAAACCCTGATTATTATTTTCAAAGCCAGATTGTAGTGGTCTGATTTTTTTCAATCCGGAGAAAAGGTTTCACCAAAAATAGGTATGTCAATCGTGGCCCACTTTATGCGAATAACAAATAAAAAGTTCCTAGTTAGATATAATTAACTTAAAAGTGGACTTGTGCCGAAGATGTCAAACAAAATTAACATCTCTTAGATTTTATTGTGAATCAGGTTAAAAACTAAAAGGATTGCAAGTCATGTCAGAGCCAAAAAACAAAAATATAGATTAAGATGGACTGACCTTTGAAATGGGTGATATGTTCCCCTGAAATCGACATTTGTTGTCATTTAGGCGCGGGATGGGACTAGAGGATCAAAACTAACCTCTTGTGATAATTTCGCACTCCACGGCCCCATGAATGTTAATCTACGGGTATGTCAAGTTCATGTGCCTCATGCTCCATGCAGGATGCTTTGACATTGTAACCCAAGACTAGGCTTTTGATCTCAAAAGCTGAGAAAAGGTCTTCTCTGATTTTTTAAGACCGTGTTTCCAGGACATTTTAAGACTGGTACATCTCCGATTTTTTTGTGGCAATAGTTATGACTGCATGTACGGAGTCGGTGTCAACGATATCTGATGTAGCATTTTGTTGCGTCACGTGTATTCTAAACAAGGAGAAGCAGAACAGAGTTCACAAACCAAAACACTCGTTTCTAATCTTAATCTGATTCACTTTTTCTCTTCTTTAAAAGATGAACAATTAAATTATTCACAAATCATAGAAAAAAAATTTGCGTACTATATGTCAGTTAGACCACCAGCGTTCATCCTTCACCAGAACCCACCCATGGCAAGCTGGTATTGCATGCAAGACATGAACAAGTAAATACTTAAGAAAGATGACTTTTTTTAAAATCAGTATCAATGGTGGCTCGGAAGTACAACACTTGATTCCGTTTTTCCCGATTTTACTTTTCCACATATTTACGTACTTCGCATTTAACAAAAAACCAATGGCAATAAACATCTTCTCTGTTCTCAAATGTATGCCTTTTTTAAAATCGTTTTACGAAAATTATTAAGAGTATGACGCCCACAAACTGCCATTATTCCTTTATTGAATAACAAGCCTCTGATTAGGTATAATAGATCGATAAACGGATACGGTGAACCGTGAGCCGTAAAAGATACCTGAAGAAGAGTTTTCTCTGATGATAGAACGGCAATTGTTGAGATGGCTTTCCAGGAGCATTTTAAAAATGAATCAACCCTGATTGTCATGATTGAAATTTTAGTGTAAATGTTTAATTGATAGAACAAAAATGATTTTTGGCAGCTCGTTTTGGCAGGCAGTGAGTAGCTAAACAAAGACGAACAGAACATCAAAAAGCTAATAGTTTGGTTTCGTCACTACAACCGTATATACCCTATACACAGTTGAATTCGAAGTGTCTATCGATGTTCAAAATTAAAATAAACAACGGTAATAACTTCATGTCCTTTCTGTTCTCAAAAACTGTTGTATAGCTAATCGGGAATTATTTAAAATATGTTGACCGCAAACCCCTAATATTCGGTTATTGAATAACGATTCACTGATTGGATATCACATACAGGACACTAAACCCCAAAGAGGAGGTTATCTCTGATCGGCTCTAATAGCCAATAATGGTCAATAATGAATAACCGGTTTTAGTGCCAATGATTTTGAAATTGTGTTAAAGAAAACAAGAGGATACACCAACGGACTCTGGGTGAAGGGGGGGAGAATAAGAACCTCCATATAATGCCTGACAAAACATAATAACAACGAAGTTTACCAAGAGTAAATATTTACTGTGTAACTATTTTCGGGTACCTACTTAAACTGTTGAAAATCTTATGCATCTAGCTCCTTAAGGATAAAATTATTAATTCTGTTGTTACTGTTCTGAGGTCAAAGTTACCTTAATTCACATATTAAAGACTACAAAAATTACGAAATTTAATACACTTCAATTCTACCAAAAATATGGCTCATGATTTTCCTTGAAATTTAATACTCGCGAAGTTAAATGAGGATAAGGAGACAATTTTTGGAAAATAAGAACCAATTAATTACCCAAATAGTCCAAATTCTGCTTATTACCATTTCATTGATAACCTGTTTAGGCTATTTTAAAAACATTTCGGTTCTGGCAAATTTTGTACGTAGAGGGCTATAAATATTAGTCCCTACATACCAAGAATCACCACTTAAAAAGGTGCAGTAATCTCTAGCCTTCGCCTGACTTCTTATTTCATTATAACAAAGAGAATAACGTTGGAATGTGGATTTTTCCAGACTATGGAACTGGCTGTAAAACACAACTTCGCCATAACAATGTTCACTATGGCATGTTTGTTATGACAATTCAGGCTGATGCAGTCAGAAAGATGGATGGATCACCTACTGTGGTTCTGGTTGGTCCAGCGGGAAGGGGAAAGACAACTGCCCTACAGCTAGCAATGGTGTGTGCAGGTCAGTTACTTGAACAAGTCTCTCACTACCTCAAAAGTTCTGTTTTAATCCCCTGGGTCTGAAATTTCCTATCACATCCAAATGAAGTTTCTTAGTACGAGAGTCATATGATCAGAATGAGGTGCAGAGAAAGCTGGAAAGTAGGACCATTTATCCCTTGTTTGTCAAGAGTGGGAGGTACATGCTTAAAACCAAGGAAACGATTAGACTCAAAAATCTCAAAAATGTAAGAAATAATTGTTAAAAGTACCTTAAGTGCCAATTCCAATGTTTGCAAAGTTTAAGAACAGGTCAAATTTTCTTTACAGGCATTCAGGATATTGGCTTCATCAAACCTGCCACAAAAAAAAATTTTACAATGGGCTAGTCAATGAACACTAGGGGTCTTTCTGGATGACCCACCTAAAACATTTCCTCAGTAAAGGAGCTATTCATAAACTTCTTTAATGGCGCCAGCCGGGANCTTAAAACCAAGGAAACGATTAGACTCAAAAATCTCAAAAATGTAAGAAATAATTGTTAAAAGTACCTTAAGTGCCAATTCCAATGTTTGCAAAGTTTAAGAACAGGTCAAATTTTCTTTACAGGCATTCAGGATATTGGCTTCATCAAACCTGCCACAAAAAAAAATTTTACAATGGGCTAGTCAATGAACACTAGGGGTCTTTCTGGATGACCCACCTAAAACATTTCCTCAGTAAAGGAGCTATTCATAAACTTCTTTAATGGCGCCAGCCGGGAGACAATATTAAGAGGGCATACTACCTATTCCCTTTTGATCTTTTTACTATCCCAGATTTATTCCATAGCTAATGTCTCCAAAGTTAAAGAGGCTGGATTAATTATCAAGGGATTCTAAACTTTACAACTGTGCGCTAGTTTAGAAGAGATTCACGTATTCTGGAGTAAGTTTGACAGTTTGCGTTTTACAGTTTCTCACTTGTTTAACCAAACTCGATTTTTCTTATCTTTTTCAGGGAACTTCAGAGGCTTGTCTTGGGTCCTTCTGTAAGAGGCACCACCGTAAACAGTGTCTGTCAAAGTACACGTTAAGAAAATGATCAACCAAGGGCACTTTTCCAGTGCCATTGTCTCATTCTTATACATGGGAAGTAGCTTTTTAAGGGAAAGCATGGATGAAATCGCCTCAGATCTCATACCTTAGGTAACACCATGTCTTAATGGGTGTTTACTTGATTCAATTCTTCCAAGAGAGTAAGTTGTTTAATTTTGTTAAATTAGTTGATATCCCTTTTTGGAAAAGAAGGGACTTGTTGAAAATGTTTTTGTTTTTATTTTGGATTTAGTTTTCCTTTTAATTAGATTTTTTTTTCTCGTTACATCGCTCGTATGCAAGTAGAGTAAAACCTAGCCACCTCCGCAGGTAACTCCTATTGTATCCCATTGTAAGGGTTCACTGACCATGAGGAGTCTCCATAACTTCTCCATAATGCTCTCAACATTGGCATTCCACCGTGCAACTGCATCTATGATTTGTATCCTGCAATCCATCTATCATGAAAGACCGTTGGCTTAGCACAAATTTGGAAGGAGTTATGTATCCGTGATTATTTCCTGTGACTTTTCTTTGTCCATGGCGATCAATTTATCTTGCATAGCCTTAAACGTCAGAGGCTTAAATAATGAGCGTAAAAGGAGGCAAGTTTTAAGATGGCTGCATAGGCCAAGGTTCCAAATCATCTTCATCCAGGAGGTTTATAGTTTGCAAGATACAGAAAAAAATGGTCAGCCGAATGGGGTGGTAAAGTAGTGTTTTGTCATAGCACAAAACATAGTTGCGGTACTCTTGTCCTGTTTCACCCATGATGTGGAACATGTTGAGGTCGGCAAGAGGGGCAGGGAAATTGCTCTGTATGCTAAAATCAATGACTACAGATTCACTTTTATCAAAACCCAAGTGAAATTTTTTTAATCTTTAAAACTGCGTATACGAAAATTCACTGATGAAAAGATTATTATTGGTGGCAATCTAAATTGATGCCTAACACGCAAGGATAAAAAGGGAGGGCGACCCACTGAACAAAAGAAACAATTAATAGATTGCATTCTTAGTCTAACGAATTAGCTATCAATTTAGTTGATCTGTAGAGAAAATTTCATCCTAACGAGTCACTTTTCACCTGGCATCACCAATCATCAGCTATTCAGTGTAGGGTTGATTATTGGCTGGTGTCAAAACATTTACTTCCACATGTGAAAGAGTGCAACATCATTCCTGTTTCTTTCTCCGAGCACTTGGCCGTCTCGTTTAACATCCAGTCTGATGACTTCATAAAAAGAGGACCAGGATTTTTCAAATTCAATAACTCACTCCTTGATGATCAGTGTTTTGTCAAGGGTTTGAGTGAAAAAAATTGGCGAGTACAAACAAAAATACAACAATTTAGAGGATAGAAGACTTTACTGGGACCTGCTGAAAATGGAAATAAGCAGCTTTATAATTTACTTTTGCAGACAAAATGCAAAGATGAAAAAAGCTGAAGAAGCAGTCCTGCAGCAAAAGCTGTCCTCACTTCACAAGCTACGCAACAGACTATTGCAAATCATTATGAGGTAAAAAGTAAACTAGAGCAAATTTCACTGCACAAAACAGAGGGCGCAATGATGCGGAGTAAGGCCTAAGGTGGTGCAAACAGGGGGAATGTAGCACTTGCTATTTTTTCAATCTCGAGAAACAAAATCACTCCAATAAGTACATCACAAAACTAAGAGTTGAAAATCACACTTTGACTTCTCCTTAAATCTTAAATGAAGAGCACAGATACTATAAAAGGCTCTACACTTCTTCTTGTATAAACCCAAATGATCCTCGTTTTGATGTGTTTTTTCACAGTTCAACTCTTCCAAAACTGTCTCCACCTCAAGCTGACAGCTGCGACAGTCATTTAACAAAAGAAGAATGTTATGTCTCATTCAAAAGTTTTTCCAAAGGCAAGTCTCCCGGTACAGATGGCTTAACTGCGGAATTTAATCTTTCCTTTTGGGAGTTATTAGGGCAAGAATTAGTTGACAGCTTTAAATGTGCATTTGAGAAGGGCAAAATGTCAGTTTCTCAAAAGAGAGGTATCATCACTCTAATTCCAAAGAAAGACAAAAACAGGACTCTTTTGGATAATTGGAGGCCGATCTCGCTTCTGAAGACAGACTATAAAGTTGCCACTAAGTCAATCGCAGCTAGAATTGCGAGAGTGCTACCCAGGCCACTTTATTGGTCAAAACATACGTTTAATAGGAGACATTATAGAGTGCACAAAAACGCTAGATAATCCACCTATAGCATTGTTTTTAGATTTCAAAAAAGCCTTTGACAGTTTAGAGTGGAACTTTATTTAAAAGGCTCTAGAGACGTTTAATTTTAGCGCTCCTTTAATACAGTGGATCAATACTTTTTACAGCAATATTCAAAGCTGCATTAAAAATAATGGCTATGCAACGTCATTTTTCGAATTAGAGCGCCCTTCTTCTGGTGTACTCTATGTAATTGCTGTCGAAATTTTAGCGAATTCAATAAGAAATGATAATATAATATAATGGGTATATATTTCCAAGGCAGGGAGCATGAGTTATCTCAATAAGCGGATGACACCTCATGCTTGGTGCGCGGCGAAAAGTCGGTTGAAAAGCTTTTGAGAAGTTAGAGGCTTTTAGAAGGTGTTGCAGATTAGAGCTGAATAGATAAAAAATGGAGGCATTGTGGTTGGGAAAAACTAGACCACATTCAACAAATCTTTTCAACATAAACTAGCCCATGAAGCGTGTTTGTCTAGGTGGTTCTTTCTCATGTGATTCAGAAGCTTCAACAAAAGATAACTTTGAAAAAAAGTCTGTCGCCCTGGAAAAGTGTCTTAACGTCAGGTCCTCTAAGAATTTAACACTCTAAAGTTTAGCTCTTTTAAAAATAATTTTCATTTCCTCTGTTCCCAGTGTTCCCACTGGTTATGCTGATCAAGGGAACAAATCTGTATCCAACTTTATATGGAACCACAAACCACCCATAATCAAGAGCTCAACAATGATTGGAAGGATAAAAGACGGTGGACTCAGCATGCCTGATTCAATATAATAGATAAATCTTTGAAGGCAGGGTAGGTGAAACGTCTTTTAGACCCTTGAGCGCAATCTTGGATGTGTGTTTGCTTCTAAAACAAACTGATGTATCATCTCTCTTCCTGTTTTCCACAGGGAGAAAGCACAGCCAATTTATCTTTTCCACTCGAGGGCTTGAGTTTTGCTTTTGCTGATTATTTCTGTTTCAATTCTGGGCATGAAAATGTTCGCAAAGGCCACTGTGGCCTTGCTCCCCATCACAGTTCCGTAAGGCTGGAGGTAGTTCCTCCCATTAAACTAAACGGAGTTCTCCTGGAGTATCAGTTTAAGCCACAGGCGGCCCAAGCTAAGTGTGTGAGGTTAGTCATGAACACATGTAGTTTCATATTGCGTTATTTAAAATGGCCGTGAATATAAAGGTGATTTGTAACCCTTAAGTCCATTTTCTAAGTTTAGCTATTTATGAGCGATCTTACAAGTTATTTTATGTCGAATGGCATAAATGAAACGAACAAAAACAAACGACACACCAATAAAAAGGCTAGGTAACGCATTTAAGCAATTTCCTTTCACCCTGAGTTTCCACTGTAAGAGAAGGACAAGGCTTCACAGTCCAGTTCGGGATGCCCCATGCAAGAGGTGAAAAATCCTCACCTTGAAATGGCCAAGCAGCCACAAATCAAATGCCGAATCCAAGCCAGTATGTCCTTGTTTCATTTCATCTCATTAGCCAAGCAATCCGGCCACTGCAACCGACGCCAAGCGGCAGTTTGTTTTCCAAAATCCAAGACAAAACGACGCCGTAGGGGCGAGTACATTTTCACCACGACACATAACCGTTGAAAACCCACTTGGTAACCCTGCCTCCTCTACAAACTAAGCCTCACCTGGGTACCACACCGTCCCTTGTCATCGACAATTTTTGATTCGAACCCCGGGTCCCCTCGGGTCGATTTGACAAGAGGGCATTGTCCCAATCCCCCTATCAAATTCATGCCGGAAATGTTTACAAATTCGATACTCAGAGGAAAACCATTGCTTCATAATGCAATATTGTTTCGGTGTCAAGACATTCATGTTTAATTGTGTACCATTTCATTTCGTCTGTCCCATCGATGATGTGAAATTAAGCTAAACCATGCAAGTATTAACTTTCTTGTCGATTTTTCCATTCGTGCTCTTGTTGGCTTTGATTTATTTCGCACGTTGTGAATCACATCGGGATTCTAGGTAATAGGATGTTATTTATTTTGCTCCAGGATACAACTCAATAGTGACCAGAAGGAAATTGTACATTTTGCCACCGCAGACCACAATTTATTGATTACTGGACAAGGCGGAGTAGGGAAAAGTGAAGCTGTAAAACAGATCTTTCGTTGTTTTTAAGGCAAGTGGAAAAATTGTACGTGTGATATGTTTGAGTGGGATCACCTGCCAAGTTTTTGATCACGGCACAGCATCGACTGTTCACTCCTTTTATGGTCTTTCAACTGCGGGGTTGCCCTGGCATCAACTTGTAGACAGATCGCTCGGAAATTCATTAATTCGAGAGAGGGTAAAAGCTCTTGACGTGATTATTTGGGATGAAGCCAGTATGTGGAGTAGAAGAATGTTTGAACTTGTGAACTTTCTTCATCATGAGCTAGCAACTGATGAATTAAGCAAGAGCCTGCCTTTTGCTGGCAAACAAATAATTCTAGTTGGCGAATTCTTGCAGTTGCAACCAGTTCCAAGCCTTTTCGATGAGGGAGACTTCATGTTCTATTCTCCGTTATTTCGCCTTTACCAAGCTGATGCGGCAATCGGAAGACAAACTATTTTTTCCGCTATTGCAGACATAAGAAAGGGTCAGTGCTCAATTTCATCTCAACAATATCTCTCGTCCTTGGATAGAGTTTTACCAGAGGCCTTACAAGAAGTTGCAACGCATATCTTTTTTTGAAAAGTGCCTGTACAGTTGTTGAATAGACGAGAGCTCGATACATTACCTGGTGAGTTGTTAGCCTTCGAGGCATCATTCGAAAACGATTGTTCTAAGAGCATGTACTGGCCTGGAGCAACAGTCCTGCACCTAACGCGTGGCTGTGAAGTAATGCTTGTGTGGAACAAGTCTCACGATTTAAAAAACGGATCCCTTGGTATATTTACTGGGGAAAAAGGCAATGTCCTTTTGGTTGCTTTTGATGGTGTCGGGATTGTAGAGATTTCCAGGGAAACTTGGATAAAGAGGAATAAGAATGGGAACAAAATCGGAAGTGTTACCCAATTTCCAGTTGTTTTGGCCTATGCAATCACGTGCCATAAATTGCAAGGTTTGACAATTGATGCGGCAGTGGTACATTGTTCGCGAGAATATGTACCTGGCCTCATTTATGTCGCAGTGTTAAGAGTCAAGTCCCCTGAATGTATCCAGATTTTGAATTTTAATTCATGGCAATTGTTGAAGCCACAGCAAAAAGCAGTCGAAATGTGCTACACCCACCATACACGTGCCCCCGTTGCAGATCGGTCATGTTGCCGCAAAAAGAGCTTCAGCCACGATAACCTGTTATCAGTCACAGATCGCTGTGATGAATGCGCAGAGGAAGATGACGAGCCTTTCACATTTCCTAGCGAGTTGCTGGATGGCCCGGTTCGAGCTTGTTTTGAATATGAAGATGTTGATGTTCAACTGGAGTTGTTGGATATTTATGACCGATTCACGAGGCATGAATCAAGTCTCTCAAGTCCCTCAGATGAATATTTTAACAAATGCCGAGAACACTTGTTGGCGATGAAGACCTCTCCATGTTCAGTTGTCTCTTCCTTTATGGCAGAAAAAAATGCAGCAATTGATTTCCTGTTAACTGACACCTGTGGGACCAAAGTACCACCCTTCATAAAACTGGTATGGTTTCATTCATTTCTAATAATCGAAAACCACATCGTAGAACATCTGGAGGAGATTGTCATTAACATTTCAAGGCAAGGATTTACCGAGGCAACTTCGAGACTACATGAATTTTTTACCAGCACTGAATTTTCACAGTATGTTTGTATTGTCCTTGGTGTAAACAAGGTAACACATCCCCTGTGGTCTGTGGTTATTGAGGTAGCAAAATTTATCTGCCGGGAATTTCTTGAAGCTTTAGTGTCGGTGGTGAGACAAGATAGAATGGATGGGGTCGATTTTAACGTTGAAGAGATGGATGTGGTGGGGAGATCGAAGGTTCGACATGTAGGTGGTTGGACGGTTAGAAAAATCCTCACTCGGGCTAGAAACTACACTAGAAAAAATGTATACACAAATAATAATTCTACTCTAGCCAAAGTTGAAACAAAACAAAGGGTCTGTGAACTGCTAGAGGAAAACATTATTCAATCATTCAATCAGCTCCAAGAAACGTCTGTATTTCAAAAGGCACTTCAAGTTACAGAGGCAAGGCAGTATCGCCAAAGAGGTCTACTCCACATCTCAGATAATGCTTACCTCTTCTTTACGAAGCTTGAGCAAAGAAGAGTACAGCTGCTGAACAATCGCGTTCTGAAAAAAGAACGCAACAATAGGGTAGAAGCAGCGATACGCACCCTGCTAATGGATGAAGATTTGCAAGAAAGTTGATTGCGATGTTTTTCAAAAGACAACGTAGAAAAGAGCAAGTATTTGTGTAATTCAAACATTTGACTTCCTATTAATGTTCCTTTTTCTGACATAAGAAATCCCTCAGGCTCGCTTACCAAATTGTTGAAAGTCTGAAAGCAATGTCTGCCTAACGCGATTCTCTCCTAGAACCAGCGATTGAATAAATTTCAACCCTTTTGATAGTAAGTTGATGTGATCATTTGTCAAGTTGTGGTTTGAGAGGTTTTTAATATGTCTCTTGTTGAACTCAGTGATTCTCTTATAGCCAGTTAAGACAGGGATAAGATTCACTCTTTATTTTGTAAAGCTTTTACAAAGCCTTGAGAGTAAGGAAAACAGTGATACTGTTCCTAAAGCTGAGAGAGTGAGCTAGCTGTCCTTGTGGAAATAATGATGGAAACAAACAACTTACCGGCACCAGACTAGTTCAGGTTTCCACTTCCAATGAGCAAATACAAGAGACAATTAAAGAAGCAGAATATAAGAACACGCTAAGAAGCACAAATTCGTGGATGATGGTTTGCTGTTCCTGAGCAAAGTCGCACAAAATCATACTTTGTTTGCTGAGCTAAGGCTACACGACAGGGAATATTTCTTCACATAAATAGAACGGTTTATTGTAGTTTCGAGTTTATCTTTTTGTTTGGTATATGATATTGAAGTAGTACTTGACATGCTTATCTTGGCAAAAAGAAACTCGATTGTATGGGTGGAAGACGAAAAAGCAAAAGGCATACCGTAAAATTCCGAAAATAAGCCCCGGGACTTATATTTTTCAAAGACCCTTTTTGAGGGGCTTAATTTTGGAGGGGCTTATATTCGGAGGGGCTTATCTACGGAGGGAAATTTGCGTTTCAAAATCAATTGGGCTAGCCTTACAGTTGGAATTAAATTTACCTTTTTTGCTTTGTTTTTCTTTGTATTTGAGGGCAATTTTCTAAGTACAAGCCCCTAGGGGCTTATATTTGGAGGGGCGATTTAATGGAGGGTTTTTTGCGTTGCCGGTTAGGGGGGCTAATATTTGGAGGGGCTTCTACATGGAGGGGTTTATTTTCGGAATTTTACAGTAGTTCAAGTAAGGTGTATCCTTAACGCTATTTTTGTTCTTTCTGTCAGATACTTACGCATGTCTCCTTAAAGGTTGAAACACTTCCCGAGCCTGGTAGGGCCTCTTATAACAAAGAAAAGTTGTTGAAGTAGGGAACCTATTTCACTAGGGGAAAGGCTGGTGTTAACTTTAAGGTATTCAGCTACTGGAGACTCAACAACCAAAGAAAGGAAAATCTTGTGAAGCAATTTAGACTGCTTTAAAAGACCTCTAAGTGAAGCCTCCTCAAAAAGAAGACGACTTGAAACAAATTGCTGAAGAGTTTGAAGAAGAATGGAATTTCATACACTACCTAGGTGCAATAAATGGGAAGCACATTTGCATAGACTGCCCCAAAATATAAGAAAAACATAATGATAATAATTAAAGAATTTATATTGCACAGTTTTCATGAAGAGATAGTCAACTGCACATTACAACAATACAAAGAATAAAAATAACTGAATGATAAAAAAGAATAGGCAACTTTCGTATTCCTCGATAGCCCTGGGATGGGGATGATTGCGAGGCTAGTGCGGGTCAACGTTTTTGCGAAAAAAAGAACAAACATGGGTAATTAATTTGCCCGAGTTGCTGGAAAACGATAGAAATCTTAAAAATAGTAAGATTTCAAAGCTTAAACTTTACCACCAATCCAAAGGGATATTTGTTGCCAAAAAAAAATGGTGGGAAAAGCTGATCGTACTGAACAGGAGAAAGTCAAAAAGCAATGAAGCCATAAGAGGTGAACTTTTTAAGCTTGAAAAGGGTAAAATTTGTTAAAACTGTTAGCTTGTGTATAAATAAACTTATACTGTTTTAGTAATCTTTGTTTATAACGATTTAACTTTCTTACAGTGCAAAGAATACATGCAGAACATCTGCCCCGTCGGTTTATTTATTTTTTTTAACATGATAGCCTGAATTTCATCCGATTACCACAAGTCGTTATTACTGCCTCAGTGCTGAGAGGAGAAAACGACTTGAAGCAATCAGACGAAATTCAGGCTGTTTATATTCTTAGGAATAACTTAATTAGACCCAGGCCCTCGCGGCTCGTCAGCTGTTTTCTTCACGGCGCTAGTTGTCATTTTATATCCTTGTCAGTTCGCTCGTTCGCTGTAACATCAATTTCAGCATTTCGCTCCAGTTTCTTCAGTCTTTTAGCCTCTTATTATGTCTCAAGCCGCCGGAAAACGTCGCACTCGAGTACCTGTGCTGCCTGCAGGGTTCGTTTACGATTTGCCTTCCCTCGCAAGACCGCAAAACAGCGCTACGAATGGCACTCCATCGCTCGACCAATCTCCTTCGCACGAGGTTCACACAACGCCTCGTGTTGAGACCACAGCTCCGGTTTCTTCTACTTCTGCGCCTGGCAATTCCCCCTCCTTACATTTGCTGAATCTACAGATTGAAAAGCAACAGCTGGAGCTTCGCCTCCTTGAGCTCGAAGCTCAATCAAGAGCTCGGGAATTGGTTTCATCCAGCCCGGCCGCCAACACGCCTCGAAACATTCCTTCTTTGGAGACCGTTCGTGGAGGAGTTAACTCCGGTAAGTCCCAAGGTCAACTCGACCACAATACACGCATCGTTAACCCCCAAGAATGGCCTCATCTTCACGTTCCTTTCGGTCTGTCCCGGAAGAAGTTTAAGGATTTATCGACGGCAGAATTCGTGTATGGCTATCTCGATATCTTGTCTGCTCAGCCTTCCCCTCAGCAAGCGCTCATGTCGCACCACCTCATGTCTTTAATGCGTTTGGCGTCCAAATACGACTGGGAAGCAGTGCTGTCCTTTCATGCTGCCGTGTTGGATCGCATCGAGTCGGGCCTCGCAAGCTGGGGCGACGATTTCAGCGAAATCGAGCGCTTCAACATCACAGAATCCAATCGCTTGCAATCCAAACCGGCTACTTCGCCCGCCTTTCACGCGGCTGGCTTTCGGAACAACAATGGCCGAGCTCGTACCTATTGCCGCGAATGGAACCGCACCGGTACGTGCAGTAACCCTTCGCACCAGGAAGGCGTCGAACACATTTGTGCATATTGCAAGCTCAAAGACCACACCATTGGCTCTTGCCCGACTCGCCCTCCGCCGCCCACCACAGCCGATTGACTATCTTCTCCAGCTCCCACATCTCTCCCGTCGAACAGCACGTTTTCGCCCGCTGTTTCTTCGCCTGCTCCCGCCTCAACAGCCTTATCGTCGCCTTCTTCGCAGCCCAACTTTGTTCCCGCTCCCTCTACCGCATTTTCTGGCCAACTTTTACTCTCTCGTGAACACTCGCACGCCGCAGTTATTCGTCACATTCTTTGCTCCAAGTCTCCGCTCCCGAACGCTTTTGGCACTCGAAATCCTGTTCCGTCGAAGCTGAACATTCCTGTTTGGAAATCATACCTCGAACATTACTCTGATTCTGTTGTTGCCGATTTCCTAGCCTTTGGATGGCCTATTAACTGTCACTCCGTCGTTTCTGTTTCATCTCAGCCCCCGAACCATGCTTCAGCCACCAATTTTCCGGATGTTATTGACGCCTTCTTATCTACCGAGATCGAACATTCTGCTACTGCTGGGCCATTCACGTGCAATCCTTTCCCAGCCCCCCTCCGCACGTCTCCTCTGCTAACTGTCCCCAAGGATGGCACCCAAAGGCGCGTCGTACTGGACCTCAGTTTTCCTCTTGGCTCCTCTGTTAATGACGGAATTCCCAAAGACTCTTACCTCGATCAGCCTTTCCATCTTTCACTGCCTCGTTCCGCCGATTTTGTTGACCTTATTCTCTCCAAGGGCGCTGGGTGTTACCTTTACAAGAAAGATTTGAAACGCGCTTACAGACAGATTCCAGTGGATCCTAGAGACTACATCTTTCTTGCCTATCACTGGTGCGACTCCTTTTATTTTGACGTTGTCCTCCCATTTGGTCTTCGTTCTGCAACCCTTGCCTGTCAGCGGACTACCAACGCGATTGCTCACATCTTTCACTCCTTCTTTGGCCATGACTGTATCAATTACATCGATGACTTCGGCGGGGCCGAATCCACCTTCGAAGACGCTTCACTTGCCTTCTCTGACCTGGAGCGTCTGTTCACTGATTTAGGCCTTCAGTCGTCCCCGTCCAAGGACTGTCCACCTTCCACGAGAATGGTTTTTCTCGGCCTCACTTACGACACCGTCACACTGACCATCGCAGTGCCTCCCGATAAACTTCAAGACACCGCCGATCTCATACGTGCTTGGCTAGCCGCTCCACGGTCCACTAAGTCCGACCTTCAGTCTCTCATCGGCAAGCTTTCCTACCTTTGTGCTTGTATCAGCCCTGGACGGATTTTCATGCAGCGTCTGCTTAACGAACTCCGCCAGCTTCCCACAAAACGCGCACGTTTCGTGCCCAGTTCAGACATGCTGTCCGACTTACGTTGGTGGGACAAATTCCTCTCTGTCTACAATGGTGTTTCACTTTTGCGTTCTTCCCCTTGGCCAGTAAGCGATCATTTCTTCTGTACTGATGCTTGCCTTACCGGTATTGGCGGTTTCTTTTGTGGCCGTTTCTTCCACTCCTCGTTCCCGACCTGTTTTGATCCAGCCTCTCTTTCCATTGCTTCGCTCGAAATGTTGGCCGTCACCGTCAGCATCAAGCTGTGGTCTGAGGATTTGCGCGGTCTACGCATCTTGGTTCGCACTGACAACCTCAACACTGAGCTGGCTATCAACACTGGCCGTTCCCGTGTGCCTTTTATTCAGTCGTGCCTACGCGACTTATGGTTCTACGCCTCCCTTCACGATTTTGAGCTGCAAGCACTCCATATTCCCGGTTACGCCAACATCATTGCTGATGCTCTCAGTCGTTGGGACAGTCATCCTGAGTTTCGAGACACCTTCTACGAGGCCGCTTCTCTTCACTATGACACCCTCACAGAGTACACTTGTCATTCAGACCTATTCCATTTTGACTGTCAATGGTAATCACCTCTCTATTTGGTTGCAGGTTTTCACCTTGATGACCTTCACTCCTGCGTCACCAGGATTCAAGCCTTCGCTCTGTCTGATTCTACCAAGCGAAATTATCATTCCGTCTGGAACACTTACTTAAAATTCTGCCAATTTTACTCCATCACTCCCTTTCCAGCCTCCTCATCGACCATCGCTGCGTTTATCACCCTGCTTGGCTTCTCCGTTAAGTCACATCGCACAGTCAACAACTACTTGAGTGCCCTACGGCGTTTACACGTGTTTTGCCATTTCGAGACTTCAGCCTTCGATGACATCCATGTCAAGCTTACCCAAAAAGGTTTGGAGAAGTCTATGGTTCACCTTCCTCATCGGAAAGCACCTCTGACCCCAGCCATCTTGCTACAATTTTACCACCATCTTAATGTTCGCGACTCCGCCCATCTAGCTGTGTGGTGTGCCCTGCTTGTCGGCTTCTTCTCCTTCTTCAGAACTGCCAACCTCGTCCCGCAGTCCTTTGACAAGTTCTCCTCTCATCATACATTGTCCAGGGGCAGCATCACTTTTGCCACCTCAGGTGCTCTCCTCACAGTCACCCGGACAAAAACACGGCAGGCCGGCGATACAGCACTCGTGGTACCAGTTCCTCGTATTCCTGGATCTCCCCTTTGTCCCACCGCTGCCCTGCGATTGTTACTCGACTCGGTTTCAGCCCCGGCTGGCTTCCCGCTCTTCACATACACCACCGCTTCTCATCACCTTGACTGTATCACAGCCTCTTCTTTAAACGCTAGTATCAAGTATTTGGCGTCTTTGGTTTCTCTCAATCCTCAGGATTTCTCTGGTCACAGCCTGCGTCGTGGAGGTGCCACCTTCGCCTTCCAGTGCGGGATCCCCTCCGAGCTCATCAAAGTCCAGGGTGATTGGAGATCCGACGCCTACATGCTTTATTTGACTCTGCCTTTGGCAGACAGACTTGTGCTGTCTCATGTTATTTCTCAGCACATTCAGCTGTTATAGTTTAGTCTACTTTTAGTAGCCTGCATAGTTATTGACACTGCCTCTTTGGCGGACAGGCTCGTTTTGTCCTCAGCACGTTAAGTTGTTACGGTTCAGACATCGTTTTGCCAGTTCCCCACATTTATTTCTTTGTTTTGGCACAGATTTCATTGTTATGGTTTTTTTCATAATTCGCTTTGCTTATGTCTTTCTCCTTTTATTCTTATCGTGCCACGTTATCTATTTTCTCTCCCCTCTGCTTCCCCTCTGACTTCGCCCCCCTCTGTGAATCCTTTGGGCCTCTTTCTTGGTTTGGGGTCTCCTCTCGAGGCCTCGGGTCCTCTCGCTCGTTCAATAAAGATGCCCAAACGGATTCACTGGTGGTTGATGTCTCCGGGTGAGTGGGAGGGAGACCAGGGGATAATTGTTTATATTCTTAGGAATAACTTAATTAGACCCAGGCCCTCGCGGCTCGTCAGCTGTTTTCTTCACGGCGCTAGTTGTCATTTTATATCCTTGTCAGTTCGCTCGTTCGCTGTAACATCAATTTCAGCACCCTCCCTCCCTCCCTGGGGTCTCCTCTCGAGGCCTCGGGTCCTCTCGCTCGTTCAATAAAGATGCCCAAACGGATTCACTGGTGGTTGATGTCTCCGGGTGAGTGGGAGGGAGACCAGGGGATAATTACAAAAACTCAAGATTTTGCATTCGCTCCATTACAAAAAATGTTGACAAAACTGATGGAGATTTTAGTTTAACGTGCATACTTTCAACAGGTAATTACACTCCAATGGAAGGTATGACTTAAAGAAGTTTTAACCATAACTGAAAATAACATTAAAATGGCGACGGGGTATTACCTTGTGCAAGGATTTTGAAACCATCTACGCATTTTTACTGAACTCACTCACCGACAGGCTTGAGAAATTGTTTCAAACAGCAAAAGGAAAATCAGCTCGTCATCACTAAGAAAATCATCAAGCCTAACCATAAATTGACCAAAATAGTGGTAAAGTTTTGAGACCTTTAAAACCTTTCAAATTATCAAATTTACCTTTTTTGGGGCAACTCAGCCGTAGTTTTCTCATGTTTGTTTGTCTTCTTGGTGAGAAGTGACCCACCTTAGCCTCTCTTTCACGCAAAAACTAGCACTCATCCTAGGCTGCCCGGGAATACGAAACTGGTCTACTACACCATGTGTTGTGTAAAATATTAAAAAGCCTAACTAAGAATTAAAACCTTACCAAAAGGTACGTTTTTAAAAGTTTTACTAAAAATAAAAATTACAAAGTCGTGTATGTAACCCTAACTAAGAATGAAGAGCCTTACTAAAAAGCTCCATCTTTAAAATTTTTTTAAAAGTGTCAATAGATTTGGCCATTCTAATTTACAGAGGTAAATCGATCCAGAGTTTAGGCACCAAAGCAATGAACGCACAGTTGCCCAGGGTTGTTAAAGTTTTAAAATTCAGATGAGGGAGCAGTATTAGTCTGTTCTTAAATCACAGATCATCGAACTATGCGCCCAAATTCCGAGGAAAAATTCAGGCTCAACCCTTTACAATTATAAGAATAACCACAGTGTAGTCTTCATGGCATGTGTTGATGCTAAATATTGCTTTACATTTGTAGAAGTTATGGGCGAGACAATGATGCTGCTGTATTTTCCCAAACTGAATTTGCCATGGGATTTGAGAATGGCAATTTCCAGGTGCCAGAGCCGTCAACTGTTGGTGGTTAGATGCTGCCCTATGTACTAGTTGGGGATGATATTTTTCCCCTTAAGATCTGGCTGATGAAGCCATCTCCAGGGAAATCCCAAACAGAGATTCAAGCCATTTACAACTACAGGTTATCAAGATGCAGGTGCATCGTAGAAAATTCATTAAGAATTATGGTAGCTCAATGGAGAATCTTTAGGTGCCCCATTCATGCAAACATTGAAACTTTGGATGGCATTGTTCAGGCATGTGTTTCTCTGCATAACTATTTGCGGCTCACTGACAATGGACATTATGTACCCAAAGGATTTATTGACTAAGAGGACAGTAATGGAGCTTTAATTTGTGAAGAGTGGAGAAGCATAGTAAGTAATGATGAGGGTGCGTTTTAGCCTTTAGAGAGGATGGGAGGTCACACTTATCAATACACAGCTAAGTCTGTTAGAGAAAGCTTTGCAGCCCATTTCAACAGCAAAGAAGGGTCATTACCATGGCAACTCAATCATGTAAAAAATTGTGGCAGAACCATTTATGAGTAGTTAGATCACTGAGATGCTTGCTCAAAACAGTTGTGCCTGAGTGGCGTTTCATGTAAAATAATTACCTTAACTAGCTCATCCTCTTAAACCCAAATACCAGCATGCATACAATGTATTCTCTACACTATCCTTCATACGTTTCCTCTGATATTTATGATGATAATTTTTTTAACGATCAAGACCATGTCAGTTTACTTGGTGGTCATTTCCTATACTCTCATAACATTGGTATTTGATTGAGTAGTGTCATTTACTATGAGAAAAATTATATGTAGATCTGGTAATTTGGTCTAAGGGTTGATAAGAGAACAAGGCACCATAATACTCTTCCTTAAACTTCCTTGTTGGGTTACAATAACATTATTGCCTTAAAAATATCACCACTGTGGTGTTTACTGGTATTCAAGGTGCACTAAGAAACATCCATGTAATTATATCTTCTGTAAACTAAAGTGGATACCAAAAGTCTGATCTGGCAAGCAGACCTGATCATTTTTAAAAATACATCACTTCTGTGCATACTATTCAAGAATAGACTGATCAATCAACTGGACAGTTCTGATTAATAGCGGAATTCTCTTAAGGAATGGACTGGTCTAGCTACCCAACTTCAACAAATAGTAATTAAGCAACCCAAGATTTATGACATACATTAGGCCAAATCTGTCTTTTACATAATAAGTTTAAACCTAGGGCTCTGTCAAAAAGTAACTTATAATAATTGAAAGGGGCTATCAGGATGTCAAGAACAGTCACACTCTTTTCACAAAGCATTTTGTTATGTAATATTAGTCACGTTTTTTAAGAGGTTTTGTTTGTACAGTTCGTCATTGATTTCAATTTGATTGACACCTTTATACCTTTATCAAATTTCCTGGATATGTTTTGGAGACGTGAATTTTTGACCATTCTTTAGGTGCATCTCCATCAGTATTAAAGCGTTTAAATCAAAAATGCGAGTGGTTCTTTTTACGAGTTTATAAAATAGCGCCCAACGTGGGGCTGGGACTATCAACTCGAGGAAGAGCAATTTCTGAGACTGCGCGCAACCCATGCGGGCAACAAGGGCATAGTTACAAAACTTATCGCAGAAACCGAAGGTATTCTACATGGCCCTTATCCACTTGAAGAAAAAACAAGGAATTGACTGGCGCGCATCGAAAAGGTTCTAAAGGAGAAAACGGAATTGATTCACGATCTCCAAGAGAAAATTATTGCGGTTTGCAAGGTGGAGGATATCAAAGAGGAAATTGAAAACGTCGAAGATTTAAAAATACGTGTTATGGAGGTGATCGAAGCTATTTCACTAGGAACAACGCCCACAACTCCATTTACCTATTTCAAGTTCATCATCTAACCTCGCTCAAGGAACCAACACCATTTGTAATTCTCCTTCATCACCTGGATCATCTTCAGCGAGTCAACAACAACCACAAAAAAATTATGGAAACGGAACACAAACTCCGAAAGCAGCTCGAACGAAATTGCCGAAAATAACACTGCGAAGGTTTAAAGAAGATGTAACACAATTTCGCACATTCTGGCATATGTTCAAAAGTGCAGTTCATTCAAATCCTGGGTTAACGAAAATCGACAAATTCAGCCACCTACACTCTCTGACAAAAATAGTTGGGACACTTTAACCAAACGCTTTTTTTTTCCTTCTTGTGTTCCCCTCGTCCCTCTCAAAGTTGTTTATCGCGGTTCGGTGACCAAATCTTGTACACCAACATTGAGGGGACAAGGAAACCCCAACGTGTCCCCACCATTTTGATTGAGACTGTGTTTTAGAGGAATTTTAGGTATGTGACTCCTCGTTTGCTTTAGTGGCGGGAAATTGCTAGGCAGGTATATACACGTTTTGGAGCCATTTTTTCGGGAAAAACATAAGAGACTTCACCGATAGAAAGAGAGAAGACAATCAGTAGAGAAAAGAAGTCTTTCTTTCTTTAATAACAACATTCCAAGGTATTAAACAGGCTTTGTACGTATTGGGTTTAAAGAGTGAACAACGGATGAGTCAAAACTAGGTGCATCATCTCGCAGGCTGTGTATCTTGCCGCTAATATATTGGACCGGTGGAGACATGATTGGACGGGTCACCATAACGGGTCACCATACTATCCAGGGCGTTTTCTAACACCCCTGTGGTATATATAATGGATTAAGAAAGAAAAGATAACATCATGGTGACACGATTGTTCGCTGACAGAAACTTATAAATATCGTAATTGAATTAATGTACGGTGACCCGTGTGCACGTTGAGTATAACGCTTTTTTTGAGGTTTTAAGGATAGGTGTTGTCCTCGTTTGATATGATTCATGTTTTGTACCTCAATTCCCACATTTATGTCACAGTAGTTTGTTTTAGAGCTATTCAAGAAGGTGTATATTTGGGGTAAAAAATGAGAACCGATGTCACCATTTGGCGCAAGGCCAAATTAACATACGTTGTAAACAACTTATAAAAAGTTGTGTATTTTGCAGCAATAAGCCTGGAATACCATTAAGAAACTTTTTGGTGTTGGACCAAACAGTTACACTATTGTAGCTGACACCCTTTTTATGCGCTTTTAGTCAATAGTCTCTTTAGAAATTTAGAAAGCGGGATACTGTTGTCGCTGATACGTCTTGGGAATAATCCTGGCTTGTTGCATTTTCCTCCAAACTGGAGGAAAAGTTTCCCCCTTTGTCTCAAAACCGCTTAATCGCTCTTTCACCTGTCTTTCCCCGCTTGCCCTTAACTTAGAAAGGCGTCCCTTTGGGCCCTGTTCCTACACTCTTTCTTGGCAAAGAGGCCTTCTCTATTATCCTCCACACATTTTCTCTAGAAATGTGGCACATTCGAGCGACTCTCGGTATATGAAAAGCCTGAATCTTACACAGATAGTATGCATGTGCTATATTGTCACGCTATCAGTTGGCCACTTGAAAGCTATTTGTGTACGGTTTAGTGCACACTCAGTTCCTTTTATTTTCCAATACTCTACTCTGCCCAAAAAATTTCTGCGAACTGGTCATTCTTTGTGTTATGTTATGCCCAAATAACTTAGTTCACTGCTATAGAAACGTTCGCGAAACACAATGGACGCCCAACAAACCAAAAGCCCATCGCTTGTGACCGGCCTACAGATTAACCTCCATATCTGTCCACAGGCCGTCAAATTCCTCCCCAACACAGTCTCAGACAAAAATAGTTGGGACACTTTAACCAAACGCTGTTTTTTTCCTTCTCGTGCTCCCCTCGTCCCTCTCAAAGTTGTTTATCACGGTTCGGTCACCAAATCTTGGACACCAACATTTAGCGGACAAGGAGACACCAACGTGTCCCAACCATTTTGACTGAGACTGTAGTTTCGTTGTTGGAAGGTAGTGCTTCACGCGCAATCAAAAGTTTACCGGTTACCGAGGAAAACTGACTCAGCTGTGGATATCTTAAAAAAGAGATTTGGCAAACCACAACAGCTCATCTCCGCTAACATGGAAGAACTTCTAAAACTGAACATCTGTAGGTTGGATAAACCAAGCCAGCTTCGTTTTCTATACAACAAAATAAGCGTTAAAATTAGGGGACTTGAAGCTCTGAGAGTAAAGTCTGAGCAGTACGGAAGCCTGCTCATTCCAATTATCATGGCTAAACTTTCTGCCAAAATAAGAGTACAAGTTGCAAGGAATACGTCCCAAGACGTTTGGGAGATCTACTCCTTACTCGATCTCATACAAGGTGAAATTGAAGCAAGGGAGATAAGTGAGAAGATCAAAGCCACGACCAAACAAGTAAAGTGTCCACCCCCCTCAAGAAGCTCATCACCGACAGCTGGAACATTTTTTGATGCTACTTCAAACAAAGAGCCGACAGTTCCAAACTGTGTTTACTGTTCAGGAAAACACTTTCCTGCATCGTGTGAAAATGTCACCAACATCGACGCATGAAAATCAATCCTGAAATGTGACAGAAGATGTTTCACCTGCATAGGAAAAGGCCACAACTCGGAACAGTGCGAAAAAAGCTGTAGAAAATGCGGTAGCCGAAATCATCATCATCAATTTGCCCAGAATTACACAACAATCCATCGCCCTGTAAACTGCAAGAGAAGTCAACTCCCACTGCATCAGGGGATCAACCTGAGAAGGATGGAACTACAACAGCTACAACCAATGCCGAGAGTGCAAACCCAAAATGCAGTGTTTTACTACAGACGGGCAGTGCCATCGCCACGAATGAAGAAGGAACGAAATCAACTACCGTCATGATACTATTCGACAATGGAAGTCAAAGGCCGTACATCACTGAAAATTTACGTTAGAGATTACAGCTTAAATCTCTTCAAAACGAGAAGCTAAATCTAACTACGTTTGGCAAGTCAAAATTCAAGAAACAGAACTGCAATGTGGTGAATTTGCAACTTCAAAAGACAGAGTACGATGATCCATTAACAATATCTGCCTTGACATTTCCCGTTATTTGTTTGCCTTTTGGCTTTACCTTGAACGTTTCTACAAGTTATGCCCACTTGGATGGTTTGGAATTAGCCGATGAGCCGTGTACTTCTGCAAGATCGATTGATTTACTAATCGGATCAGACTACTATTGGAACTTCGTGATGGAGGAGACGAAACAAGGTGTCGAAGGACCCGTTGCCATTAACAGCAAGTTTGGTTGGCTATTATCAGGCCCGATTAATGGAGCCCTTCACCAAGGTTATGTCACATACTCTAATTTGATTATCGAAGGGCAATACCCTCTGTTTCAACCGAATGCAGATGATGTTTTAGCTAACAGTCTCAAAGATTTCTGGGGGAGAGTCAATTGGTATCAGCGATTTGTCAGCAAACGAAAATGTTAAAAACCAATCATTTGAAATCGACGTCAAACAAAATGCAGATTAGCCTCCCCCGCAGGTGTTTTTAGGGGAGATCATATTTCTTCCCTCCCCACAAACGCCCGCTCAACGGAAAACAACATTCCTTTCTCATTGTTTTTTTTTGCATGGTAAGTAACCAATCAATCAACAGTGACACCCAGTGGTAAGTATTGTCTTCCAATTGACCAATTAGAACAAGCGTTCTAAATTTTCCCGCGAAAGATTTTGATGTGCGCTGCGGGTGCTGTGAAGATGGAATAGGGCGATTTCATGTATTATGGAGAGTTGTAATGATGGCTGAAATATCGAAAAAATATTATTATTGACTCTGAATACAAGTGTTTTTTGTGTGACACTTTTACTCATTCATCGAGAGTTAAAATCTTCGGTAAAAGCGGACTTGATATTCCTTGCCTGATTGAGTTGGCGGTCGGAGAAAATTTGGGAAAATATGAGAACTCTGGATCCCAAATGTTCATTTGCACTAAATGCTACAAAGAGACTCCTGCGACTTGAAAAAGCCAAGAGGAATTTAGAGGGCATAAAAAAGGAGATCTGTGGCATTTACCAGTCCATAAATCGCAGGGTGAAACGGCAAATAACTGCTGCCAATGTGAGTGAAATACCGCACCTCACACGACAACAAAGCCATCTTCAGCGGTGAAATCTCTGAAGTTTACTGAGTCATCGACTCAACTGCAACTAATGATGACTTCCCTACCACATGTACTTCTTCTGATAGTGGCCCAGCTGAGGTTTCTGAAAACCTTTTGGCATGGAAATCACCACAGTATTCGGGAGCCGTTATAAGACAAACGTTTGGTGCCCCACTGCTATCATCAACTCCAGTTTCCTGCACACAGAAGACATCAAACCAAAGCAAGGCTTTTATTGAAAACACCACTGTCGAGCTTTCTGTTAGCTACCCGAGTAAGACCATAACCATTCGGGATTTACAAGTAGATGCTGAGGTTAATCCTTCCAGCCTGCAGGTGCGCATCAAAAGTTCTAAAACCGACTCATTTCGCCAGGGATGCTTTATATACCTGGGGCGAGGTCAGGCCCCTCTTTGTCCAGTTTTGGCCATCCTGGCATATTTACATCTGCGAGGGCCCTCGTCTGATCCCCTTTTCATGGACACCCATGGTCAGCCTTTAACTCGTTCTTGTCTGTCTTCCTTCATCCAGTCTGTGTTACAGGGAGCGGGAATCCCTGGGCAGTTTTCAGGCCACAGCTTTTGCATTGGGGCTGCCACCACGGCCGCCCAATGCAGCATTGTAGATCACCTTATCAAGACCATGAGCAGGTGGTCCAGTGATGCATATCAACTCTACGTTAGAACCCCAGTGGAATCAATTTTGGAAGTTTCCGGGGGGCTACTTCAGTAACAGGTACCTTATCAAGAGAGGTAGCGTACACCTACGTATAAGCGCCTTCGAGTTTGGCTGTTAGGGGCTCGGGTGTCCCCCAGCCACGAGCCCCTTCTCAGAGCCTTAGCGCCACGGCTCGGAGGTCCCTTCGGCTTGGTGTGGGGGCTCATGGCTGGGTTGCGCTGTTGTGCCAGTCATGGGGGCATTATTTCCATCTAGGGGCTGGCTGCCAATAGTGGAAGCCCCTGGATACTTCAGGCACCCAACCTCCATTTTAGCGATGCAGTTGTTAAATGCATTTAAATGCAATTTAAAGGAGTTAACAACTAAGAGCGCCTGGGTGCCTAGGTCAGCGGTCTTTGGCATGCGCATGCCCGGTGGCTGGCTACATCGATCATGTGATTCCTTGGCGCGTTCAGTTTTCCCTTTGTGCTGGGTTCTGTGGGCCATTTTCTTCCCCTCCCGCCCTCCCCCTGACTTGTTGGGTTTTTCTCCACTGATGTTTTTTTCAGTGTGACGGGTGCCTGTTCCTTTCCTTTGGTGTGGGCGCTCATGGCTGGGTTGCGCTGTTGTGCCAGTCATGGGGGCATTATTTCAATCTAGGGGCTAGCTGCCAATAGTGGAAGCCCCTGGATACTTCAGGCACCCAACCTCCATTTTAGCGATGCAGTTGTTAATCCTTATATTTTTCTAGGGTAGGCACCCTCCATGGGTCTGAGTGCCCCATTCAAGCCCATCCCTTTTGGGCTTTAATTCTTTATGTTTGTATATTTTCAATTGTTATTTTTTTATATTTATTTTTCGATTTGATCTTGCCCAATAAAACTTGACATAAACAAATACTAAGTGTGGATATCTGTTCCATGGGAAACACATTTAATTCGGAGTCGATGGAGGCAAAATTAAAACATTTGAATGGAGTACATTGACAGTAATATGCATGCCAAGGTTTCCAAATAAAAGACACAGATGAGGTTTATGGAGATCCAATGTCAAAACACGCTGTCACTTATACTGAGGATGGTAATGAAGAAACAGAGATGAGAGGGTTTTCCTCATATTGTAAACTCCTGACAAACAGTAAAGGAGTAAGCTGTTCTATGTGCAGCAGAACAAAAGATAATCTGCAAAGAAAACACTATCGTCAGAAAGAATGCAATGATAGACCCCCTTAATCTACAGGGAAGCAACAAGTATATGTCAAGAGGGCAGCTCCTCCTTAACATGGAAAATTGACAGAAACTGCAAACAGCAGAAAAGAAAGACAGAAAATTCAGACCAGAATACTTGAAGTGAACAAGGAGGATCATGACGACTTGTGCAGCATTCTTCAAAATGTTGACAAGAAAGATGTCTCTGGAGACAATCTCTTGTTTTGGGAAGAGCAATAAGGATTTTGGGAACAACAAATATTAGCCATTACAGATGGCATCCTAAGAAAATAGCCTAAATTATCATATGCACTATCACTAGTCACTTTTTAGAATATCTGAAAAAACCAGGATGACTGACATTTGTCGGGGAATCCTTGTCTCGCTGCAAGGTCCAAATTCTGACAGGTCACTTTCAAGAGCTTACTTAGTTCTGATGAGCATCAGCATCCCAAAGACTTTCATATGGAAATGACCTCTTTCCTTCCAATGGTTTCAAACAGGAATTACCTGTCCGCTTAGCTCCCTTAATCTACAAACATATAGGGCCAGTTATTTAAATGGCGTTTAGGCATTGTTTAACAAACTGCATTCTAAGTCATTTTCAGTTTGCCCAACGTTTTTATATAAACACCATTTGTTGTTGACAGTTTCATTAAAGCATATAGTGTAAACACAAAAGCATTTATCTTCTTAAATTGACCCCCTAAGGAAGAGATCTGCAGGTCCAAAGATTTCTTTAACTGCGATCAAAGTTAGACTTCGTTTAAATAAACGACCCATAATGTCTTAATCTACCTCAGTATAACCAACTCCAGCTGTTTATTCACAACACAATTCTCAAACATTACTGAAACAGAACATGCTCATGGTTTGTTCTTTGCTACAAATGTATCAAAAATTATGAAAGAAAAACCTCTGACACCCAGGGGATACAGGTTGACATTCAAAATTACTCGCAGGGCTCAAAACAGATCCTGGCTACCTGGTTACACCCCTGTATAAACACGGAGACGCACGGGAACAATGTTATTCTGAAATAAATAGTGTCTTAGTTGCATGGAAACATATATTTTTTACGTTTTTATCTTTAGAATAACGAAACCCTGCATTGAACTCAACTTGAAAAATCCTCATATCCTTGACAGACCACCCGGTTATCTACCTGCAAAGTAATCGCACAATAAGGTCAATAAGCTCCAACTTATTAAACAGATCTTCTTACACCTTCAAGATCTTTTTGCTCATTCTCCAAAAACCTTTTGAAGATACCCGTGTGCAATCTTAAGTCCTACGGTGGTCAGTTGTTGGCCTTGGCTTCAGCAGTGTTGTGGAACTCCCTTCCACAGTTATTAAGAGACTTGCAATTAGTCGAAACATTTCAACGGAACCTTACGGAACAATTGTTTTTAAGAGTTTACATGGAACATTGAATTTTCATTGTTATTGTACTTTTTATAAACAATATTCTACTTTTAGTGAAGTAATTGTAGTTTCAAATTATAATTTCCTATCTGTTAAGCACTCTTGGACCACTGGGAAAGACGCTATATAAATGTATTATTGAAATTATAAAAATAATGTGTGCTTGATCAACTTCAACAGATGACATATTGGTGCCAACCCAAATGACAACTTTATTCATTTTTGTATTCATTTAATCTTAATCTTTAAGACATCACAAGAATGAGGGTGGTCAAAAGCCTGGTTGGAATGCCAGCAGGCATGTTGAAGAGGCGAAAAAGAATAACCTTATGCCATAGGATTACGGGGGAGGGTTTAACTTTGATGAGATAACAATCCAGGTAATCTCTCTCCAACTGCACTAGCAGAGAAGTTCTATGATAGTAAGTTGGCCTCCCTTAACGAAAGTAACATTAGCCGTTGGTGGCGTGAGTTAAAGGGCCTTACTGGTCAAAGAGCTCAAACAGATTGGATAACTCAGTTACTTGATGAGGATACTCCCTCTCCAGCTGCACTAGCAGAGAAGTTCAACTCCTTTTTGGCTGCCCTCACATCACATTTCACCCCTCTAGACACCTCACTTGCTGACCTCGATCATAACCTTGATGTCCCAAGGGAGTTCCTTGTTGATGTCTCTAGTTGCTATAAAGCCCTGTGCTGTGTTAAGAACAATAAATCACCTGGGTCCTCAGCGGTGCCTAACAAGATTTGGAAGGAATTTGCTTTTGAACTTGCTCCAGTAGTTACTGATTTTTACAATGCCTCGTTAGTGCAAGGATTCATCCCTTATCAGATCAAGGAGTCTGTAGTCACGCCCCTAGATGTATTAA
The DNA here is from genome assembly GCA_942486025.1 of Porites evermanni. Classification (NCBI taxonomy): domain Eukaryota; kingdom Metazoa; phylum Cnidaria; class Anthozoa; order Scleractinia; family Poritidae; genus Porites; species Porites evermanni. Next base: position 110,206 of record CALNXI010000480.1, on the reverse strand, counting down.
GAACGATCTAAGGCCAATTACTTTAACTTCTCAAATGGCTAAAATATTTGAGGGTTTCATGTTAGCCCCCCTATTTAATCAAGTCATCGATAAAATTGATCTAAAACAGTTTGCACTCCCAGGCATATCTACTACGCATGCGCTCGTTTACTTGCTTCACTGTATCCTAGAAGCGCTTCACAACAGCCAGTGCTATGCTCTCATCTTGTTTACCAACTTTAGCAAAGGATTTGACCTGGTGGATCATTCTGTTTTGGTATCTGAGCTTCACGCTTTGGGGGTGCATGAGGCCTTAATGAGATGGATTGGGGCCTTCTTGACGGGAAGGTCGCAACAAGTCAAAATCGGTAGTGCTTTGTCAAACAGCGTTATTCCAAAGGAGGTATCCCTCAGGGGACAAGACTAGCCCCCCTGTTGTTTGCAATCCTCAATCAGTTTGCAACCTAGTGAAGGACTGGAAACTAGAGTTAAGTATGTGGACGATCTCTCAGTCTTAGAGATTATTCCTACATGTTAAACCAGCATGCTGCCCTTTGTAGCTAGGGATATTTGTTCTTATGCTAGTAGTCATGGTATGAAGCTAAATCCATCCGAATGTAAAGAATTACGCATAGATTTCTTACAGTATAAGCCCTCCAACCTACCTCCCTTACAGATGTCGGGCAGTATTATAGAGCAGGTGCCATCTTATAAGTTGCTCGGTGTCCATCTGTCGCACAATTTATCGTGGTCTATTTACTGCGACTATATTGTAAAGAGAGCAAGCAAGCGTCTCTACGTTTTGCCTCCCACCAGGCCTCTGTGCCATGTGTAATTATGTGTTCTGCGTATTCTTGACCTCCCTTGTAATTTAGTGTTATACACTACCAAAGGGTTTAATAAACTGATTATTATTATTATTATTATTATATATCAGTCTTAATCCAAGTAAAGTCGAGCTACTGTGGAACTGACTTGTTATTTGTTTATTTTGGAGAACACTTCAATTTTCGTTTTATCATTGGTCACTCCTCAGCATTGCATAATAGAGGTTCAACACGTGATTCATAGTTACTAAATGGTGCACTTAGGGGGCATATTGTAAATTATTTTCTACTTGATTTTGTTTAACCTGTTCTGCGGTTAATTCTACAACATGGTGGTCTCAACATGAATGTTGTGTGCCTCCTCTGGTTGATTACACTGCCTTAGAAACAAGGCATTCTCCGGCCGTTTCACATTCATCTACTTTGGAGAATAGCAGTCAGTCTTTTTGTGAACAAAAACAACTTGGAAGTTCAGTGAAGTTAAATCACGGAAATCGTTTTTACATGCGCATTTTCTAAATGTTTTATTGATTATGTCCTATAGTTTGGAGTATAAAGAGAGAGAGAGGTAGAGAAAAAGAGAAAGTAGGCAGCAAGCAAGCCAATCTCAATGAGAGAGAGCGGCAGTGAGCTAGAGATAGGAGATGAAACTGCACTGAGGAGCAATGCGAGAGAGAACAAGAAAGAAACAGAGAAAGGAGATGCAATTTTACTGATGAGGAATGGGAGAGAGAGCAAGAAAGAGAAAGGGAAAGGCGACAGAATTTCACTGAAGAGGAACTGGAGAATGAACGATAGGGAGCAAGAGATAATAGACACCAAATTAGCAACCAGTGGCGAAGAGGAGAGCAAGAAACAACAAAGGAAAACAGGATGAACAGGAAGGAGAGGGTTACTTAAACAGAAGTTTTGTTAGCCTGAATTTCATCAGATTACTTCGAGTCATTATTACTCCCTCAGTAACGTCTGAATCAACCTGCCATAAATGCTGTCACTACTCCTTTGCGTTAATTCATGCAAAAAGTACAACACGCTTTCCAAGTGGCAAACCGAGAAATACCGTTTGGAAATGTCTACATGATACAGAACAACTGACAGAATTGCTTTACTCTTTTTGATCGTAATTCATGTTTAATTTTCAAACTATCAACTGCAAGCAGTACTCTGAACTGGTTGTAATTCAAACTCGGTCGCAATCATGCAATGAAACAAATACGTACAAGGAACACTTAGTTCAATAACACAACAATTTCCTTTAATTGAAAAGAAGCTATTTGGTCCTTAACGAAGAAACAAGGAAAAAAGAAAGAAAGGCTAACAGAATCATTACACTTGATGGTGAACAAAAATAGCTAGAAGGTCAAATAACAGCATGACATTGGTCTCAGAAACTTTGCATAAACAAAATCACTGCGGAAACCAAAAAGCGGCTCTACATGAAAAACCTACCGACTCTCAGCAATGATTCTTCATTCGTAGTTCAATTTAGCAATTTTGCTGTTTATGATAAAGATTATCGAAATGTTTAAACTCCACGCAAGTATGCCACTGATCCGATCTGCTGAATATCAAGTGACAATCCCACTAAAATTCCTCATAATTATACATAATTATGTGAATGTTTAGACAATCAAACAATCAAAATCACTACCCGGTTTTCGGGTAGCAGTGACATCACTGGACGGCATTAACGACTGGTTGATTCAGATGTTGCTGAGAAGCGAAAATGACTCGAAGCAATCAGATGAAATTCAGGCTGAGGTTTTGTTTGTTTTGCATCAGTTTTTTTTACCAATCACCACACATCACTTGTAATCACTGTGTCAAGTTTCAGGATTAGCTTTGAGGACAAGGTTAATATGAAGTCGAAGACCTTTAATCACTGAAATTAAAGCATCCCGAGGGAAGTGTATTCCATGTAGTTCGCTGTGGTTAAACTGTACTGACCTGTGTTCAAGTTTGTTAAAGAGAAACGAAATTGAAATTTCAATTTAACAAGATAGTCTCTTTGAAGATTTTGAGTATAATGCTCCTCAATGTTTTTTTTCTTCTTTCTGGTGCGGTGAAAATAAGGTAATGTTAAATGTTTAAGTAATTGAGTTTCCTCGAAAAATTATAACCATTGTCATTTTCTGTCAGATCCGACCGTGTGATGCCCAAAAAATCGAGCAAATTTTCCGTACTTTTCTTCTTCCAACAGAGCAAAACAATCACTGGAAAAGTGCTCCTTTTTCTAGCAAATAGAGACACCGAAGACCAAATGAAAGCCTGTGGATTGGAGCTAATAGGTTACCAAATGAAATTATTGGAGGTTCTCAACGAAATGGAGCAGGACATCAGCTTCAAAAACCATGAACCAAAACAATCTACAAGATCTACACAAGCTACACAAGCAAATGCTACAATGCTAAGTAAGTTTGCTTTTTCTTTTACTTTGTAAGTTTACAAATAAGCCATCCTCTGAGGTGAGGTTAAAAAAGGAACATCCCAATGTAAATCCTGAGTGGAATTTAGGAGGAAAGAATTTGGTATTCGGCGAAATCTCCACCTTTTCTTGACATCTGTTTGAGTGTTTCACAACCACAATTTATTTTTAACACTATTTCAAATTAATTGGTACTTTTTCAAAATAATTGGCACTAAAAGTTGTTATTCATTATTGACAATTATTGACTGTTAGAGCCAATAGCATACAAGGATTTTTTGAAGTGCAGAGTCCCACTAACATTATTCAACTTGAGGTCTGTTACACCCAATGAGAGGTTTGCTACTCAATAACTGGATAATGCCAAATAACGTGTATATGTTATCCACTATCATTAGCCAGAATGACCAATCACATCTCATAATATGTAAAGGATATTCTTATTTCCGAAAAAGAAACACTGAAGAAAGCACAAAACATTCTTAGTAACAAAACATCTGTGGGGTCTGATAGTAACCGAAAACATACACAGGCACGCATACGGCACAAAAAAAACTACACACACACCAACACACTCAGTAAAATACAGATGTCTTGAAATCGGTACATGACGGAGTTATTAATGAAAAATTTGTTTAAACCACAGCGCTGTTTATGGTTCACCTTTTGTTCTAAAACCTAATATTAAGATTAATTATAGCTGATAGGTGTGTTTATATCCCACAAAAAACGTTTGCAAAAAGTCACAACTACATTTACTTTCACTACATTTCCAAAACAGTTAACTTACCTAACTTCTTTGCCTGGCTTTTTAAGGTTTTCAATTTAAGGTATTGTATTCAAGAAAGCTATGTGACTGTATGAGAGAGTTGAATTATAAAAACTACTAGAAAATTCACTAGCAGGTTGCCGAGTACGCTTTTCCAAAGAATATATTTAAAATGCAAAAACCTACACAGGGTACGAAATATAATTCATTCAGATGAAGTACTTATGAAAAATTGGTGATTCTAACGGATTCCAGTAGTTTGAGTGCTCATAATGTGAATCAGAACGAAGTTTTTTTTGTCACAGTATTTTTACTTTCGTTCAAGTTTTAGCAGGAGGACTTTGTCCTTTATGCAACTGCAACATCCGCTCTCACTTGAGACCCACTCAGAGGAGGAGCGAATAGTATCCCATGATGCAATTTTCTCGGCGCATCACGCACCTTCGCAGTTATGGCGGATTCCAGCATGAAATAACGCCGTTTTCTCGCCAGCCTGTTTAATTTTCTGTTCCCTTAAAAGGTAAGAAAGTTGCATTATTTTGTTATTTGACATGATTTCTCTGATATCCAATTGATCAATAACGTAACATCCATATAGAAACCTTTGATTTGATTGTTTTACGGAGCCTTCGCATAACAAAGTGTTCAATGAGCCGCAGATAGGTCATGAATATTCACATTTTGTTGGTTTATTTGATGATCTTTTCCTAATATGGGCTTCACACTAGCGAAAAGAAGTCCTGATAATTGTACAAGCAAAGAAGAGATTTTAAGGACTTTTAAAGCGGCCAAAAATCACTGAAGTTTTGTATCCTCAGACACATTTCAATACCACGTGCGGGAATATATGCTAAGTCTGCTGAAGGCTTCAATCGGTTGAGCGCTTTCGAAAGCGTCTTACCATAGCAATCATTTTTTACTTTCAAAATGGATTTGTTTGAACGGATTTTCACTGTTTTTTGTAATGAATACGTTCAAGGAGCGGTGAATAATGCGGTATTTTACTGCGAATCTCATAGGACAATGGACTCCAAAAAAAGGAGCCACGTAGCAAATGGTATCACGCCAAACAAACCTACTGAGAAGCGTGCACGAGATTCGAGACGAAACATCAGAGGACCTCTGGACTTTTCATCAGAGAATGTAGAGAATCTAGAGAATCTAGAACCGCCAGTAAACATTCACAAATGTTCAGCGCTGGCCACAAGATCCCTACTTTCCTGTTTCATCCTTAGTTCTACACTTCTCTGAGGTGTGGAAGTGTGAAATAACCCTAGTTTCCTTTCTCATCCCAAGTTCCATACTTCTCAAAAGTGTAGAAGTGTGGAATAGTCTGACAAAGTCAGGATAATGTATCACTTTTTCCCTAGTCACGATCCCTCTGTCATTCTTTACTTAGTTCCACACTTCTTAGAGGTGTGGAAGTGTGGAAAAGTCTGACAAAGTAAAGATAATGTCACACGTTTCCCCTAGTCACGAAAGCTCTGTCATTCTTTACTTAGTTCCACACTTCTTAGAGGTGTGGAAGTGTGGAAAAGTCTGACAAGGTAAGGATAATGTCACACTTTTCCCCTTGTCGTGATACCTCTGACATTCTTTACTTAGTTCTACTCTTCTCAGAGGTGTGGAAGAGTGGAAAACTCTGACAAAGTCAGGATACTGTCACACTTTTCCCCTGGTCACGAAACCTCTGTCATTCTTTACTTAGTTCCACACTTCTCAGAGGTGTGGAAGTGTGGAAAAGTCTGACAAATTCAGGATAATGTCACACTTTTCTCCTGGTCACAAAACCTCTGTCATTCTTTTCTTAGTGTCACACTTCTCAGAGGTGTGGAAGTGTGAAAAAGTCTGACAAAGTAAGGATAATGTCACACTTTTCCCCTGGTCGTGAAACTTCTGTCATTCTCTACTTAGTTCTTCACTTCTCAGAGGTGTGGAAGAATGAAATAGTCTGACAGAGTCAGGATATTTTCGCACTTTTCCCCCAGTCACGAATCCCGTGACATTCTTTCCTTAGTTACACTCCTATGTATGAAATGAGAATAAAGCGCAGTGGGACTGTTTGTTGGTTTTATGTCTGCAACTCATTAATTTTTACAATCTTTTTAAATGCTATTGTTACGTTTAGACAACAATTCTGTGACTAGAAGATAGAAGATATTAGCCTTGTTTCACTGCCATCTTTTTGAATAAGGATACCTGACCATAAACAAAAAAACAAAAAACCTACGTTTTCTCTGTCACGAAGTCCTCGTCAGTCTTTTATCTTAATTTATTTATATATTTATTTTTTAACGGAAACCTCAATAACGTCATCTTATCTATGGATTTTTATGTTGGAAATTTTTTGTCTTAATGAGCCATATATGAGGCGTCTTATTCTGGGTTTTCTTCCTTCCTAGAGACCTATTCGGCTAACTCAATAAGAGGCACCCAAACGTCAGTTTTCGGAAAATATCTGTTTGGAACACGACTTGAGATCTAGAATTTTAGGAACATTTGCTGTAAGATTTCTTCCTTGTTTGCCTCTCCTTGGATTTTCGAATATCAAAAAATGGCATAACTGCTCATTTTTTACGGATTTTAACCCTAAAAAGGTCACCTAGAAGTTTCGGGAGCCTTTTTTCTGACTCGAAAAGGTAAGTTTTGATCCCTATAATTTTCGGATCACTAGACTTTCAGCTAGGAAATCCGAACAGACAAAACATTTTTAGGGGGTAAAAATATGCCTATATTTACCGTTTAATTATAAAATACGTTTAACAATGCTGTCTAAGTGGTTTTGAACTATATTTTCGTTGGGTGCCCCTGACTCAATTGTACCCAATTCAAACCCTTTGGGAATCACACGTTTTGTTTTAGGAATTTTCATATCATTTAAATCTGAATGCTGCATTATAATGTAAATACAATACACAAAGAATCTTAACCGTGGGAGATTTGAATTTTGGTACAACATTGAGTAGGAATAGATCTCTTAAGATCGTGACAACGCTAAAAATAGGCAGAAAAGAACGCAGAGTATCTGTGTTCTATTTTCCTTGCGCTAAGGTCAACTTGATAAAGTTTATAAATGCTCAGATCAATTGTTATTGTTCTATTCCTTCATCCCGTGCATGACGTAAATTTGTCTAAGAATATATAGCATACTGTATAAAGTAATAATTGTGACTTATTGGCCTAGAGTATCATGAAGCGATACATACGTGCTTGATGTTGTCATCTGACCTCCTTGATGTTAACCTATAGGTTGACACAGAAGTTTGCGAGCAGACCTTCTCTTGGCGGTCAAAATATCCAAGAAAATTGAACAGAGGACACTTTGTCTTTTTCATGATTTATGTTCAGCATCTACATAATTTTAGCGAAGAGGAAAAACTACGAAACAGTGGATGTACGGCTGGATCGAACAATGATCAAAGTTGACGCATACTGATAAGGAAGAAGGATTGGTTGGAGATTGGCTTTTGTAACTTTAAGTTTCTTTGAACAGCTGGCATTGAAACAATGGTTGTATCTTCCATTCAATATAACAATAGTTCTCAAGGAAAAATGTAAAAAATGATACAGAAATAAAACCAAGTGCTCATAAAGCGCACTAGCTTCTCGTGTTCTCGTGACTCAGGGAAAGTGCGACATTAAAGTCAACTTGTCAAACAATTCCACACTTGTACACTGTAGAAGGCTTCAGAGAAGAATGGAACTAAGTAAAGAATGACAAAAGGGTTTGTGGCTGGGGGAAAAGCGTGACATTATCCTTACTTCGTTAGACTTTTCCACACTTCCACACCTCTGAGAAGTGTACAACTAAGTAAAGAATGACAAAGGGTCGTGAGATTATCCTTACTTTGTCGGACAATTCCACACTTCTACACTTCTGAGAAGTGTAGAACTAAGTAAAGAATGACAAAGGGATCGTGACTATGGGAAAAGTGTGACATCCTAACTTTGTCAGAGTTTTCCACACTTCCACACCTCTGAGAAGTGTGGAACTAAGTAAAGAACAACAGAGATTTCGTGACCAGGGGAAAAGTGTGACATTGTCCTTACTTTGTCAGACTTTTCCACACTTCCACACCTCTGAGAAGTGTGGAACTAAGTAAAAAACGACAGAGGTTTCGTGACAAGGGGAAAAGTGTGACATTATCCGGACTTTTTCAGACTTTTCCACACTTCCACACCTCTGAGAAGTGTAGAACTTAGTAAAGAATTACAAAGAGTTCATGACTATGGGAAAAGTGTGACATCCTAACTTTGTCAGACTTTTTCACACTTCCACACCTCTGAGAAAGGTGGAATTAAGTAACGAATGACAAAAGGTTCATGACTAGGGGAAAAGTGCGACAATATCCTTACTTGTCAGACTATTCCACACTTCCATACCTCTGAGAAGTGTGGAACTAAGTAAAGAACGACAGAGGTTTTGTGACCAGGGGAAAAGTGTGACATTATCCTGACTTTGTCAGACTTTTCCACACTCCCACACCTCTGAGAAGTGTAGAACTAAGTAAAGAATGTCAAAGGGTTCATGACTATGGGACAAGTGTGACGTTATCCTAACTTTGTCAGACTTTTTCACACTTCCACACCTCTGAGAAGTGTGAATGACAAGAGGTTCATGACTGGGGGAAAAGTGCGACAATATCCTTACTTTGTCAGACTATTCCACACTTCCATACCTCTGAGAAGTGTGGAACTAAGTAAAGAATGACACAAGGTTCATGACTGGGGGAAAAGTGCGACAATATCCTTGCTTTGTCAGACTATTCCACACTTCCACACCTCTGAGAAGTGTGGAACTAAGTAAAGAATAAAAAGAGGTTCATGACTGGGGGAAAGGTGCGACAATATCCTAACTTTTTCAGACTACTCCACACTTCCACACCTCTGAGAAGTGTGGAACTAAGTAAGAAGTGAAGAAACTCTGGATTTCATGGCCAGGGCTGGACATGGCTCAGCTTATTGTTATTGTTCCTTGTGTCATTCAACCTTGTGCATTCTTAAATGCGGAGAAGTTGATCTGAGTTCTTTCGTAGTTTCAACTTACAAAGTGTCTTTCCTTTTTTAATGTTATTTAAAATTTATTTATTCCTGTGTTATTGTATTCTGTTTTAACTTGGAAACAGTCTGGCTTGGAAATTGACTTGTATTTTTTGCTATAAATATGCAATTGAGCTTTTTTATTCTTCAAGGAAAATCAATTGGTCTTCTGGGTCAGCACAGTGGCATACATGTAGCTTATTTGTTATCTTTTCCTTGGTTATCAGCTCGGGCATAAAAAAATCACCTCTGGTTATGTCGGCCATTAAATCACCTGTGGGGTTGCACAGGTGGACATTTTATGAGGAAAGGGCCTTGGTGGAATTTGTTGGGCTAGTGTAAATGGATGCAAAATATGGCCTGAGTGTGACCGAATGCGTATGGCCTGCATTCTGTCCAGGTCATACTTTCTGGGCAGATGCTGCCAAGCATATACAACCAAGCACTTCCTCCAGTGTATTTCTTTCCAGTGAGTGGAATAACTTTATTTTTAATATTCACTCTTGTAGTGGCAAATTGTCTGTGTCCTAATCAGAAGTCTTTCAAGCTTCCTGTGATTTTTCTGATAAGTTCACAAAACTAATACTTTGAACTATAGATAAATCTTTTTTGAAAAGTTCACAACATTTCGCCTCTTGTTTCTGATGTACACTGAAAAGTATGTCACTTATTCTTCCAGCCTTGATGCACCTGTTCGCAGCAAATGCCTTCGTTACATTTTTGATAATAGAAGTTTATCTACAGTACTTGCATATATTGTAACAATGTCTTGTCTGTTAGAACAGATGTTGTAGTTAATTTTTTATCTCAGGTAACTTTTGTTGTTATTTGTTCTTGGTTATGGTAATGTACGCTAATGAAGTTGAAAGAAAAGAAAGATTACAATTACCTGAGATTAAAAAATTAACTACAACATATACGTTAAATGGCAGTCTCATGGATCTATCTTGGTAATGATTTTGTGTAATGACCTTCTCTAGACACAAGAGTGCGGGCTAGATTGCTGAATCATGTGAAGGCAAATTTTAGAACATTAGACGCAGCAGAGGAGCATTACAATCTGACACTGAGCAACTACTAAGAGGAAATGGAACAGAGTAGAGACAGTGAGAAAAAAACGCCAGTAAAAGTTGTAGACAAAGTGACCCAAACCCCTTCTGGGGCACAAAGTGAAATACATGATGTAGCTGAGTCAAAAAATCCAATGAATCTGAAATCCTTAATGGCTGGGTTGGAAAGTGCAGAGTTGGTAGAGCTTGCTAATCTTGCCTTTCTGGAACTTGTTTTACAAAATGGAACAAACTCCAATCCTGCAAACTTTGCAGAACTTGCAATGCATGCAATGAAGAGATTGTAAGATAATAGCAAAAATAATTTGATCTACAAGTTTGCCCTGTGCATCGCATCAAACAGACCAGGATCAAATGACAGCCTATTTCCCATAAACAGAATGCCTTTTGGCATGGTGGAGTACCAGATCGAATTCTTTTCTGCCACCAATATTATGGGGGTAAGTTTATTGTCAGCTGAATTTACAAATGCATAGCTGACACTATACAATTTCTCTAATCAAGAATCCATCGTCAGGAGAAATGCCGTATTTATAGCCTGTGGTACAGGCAAGAAACACCCACTTCGTAAGCTGTCTTAATACAGCAGTGGTTGGCAAACACAGTTTGAAGACAATGAACACAGAAGGACAAAGCGATACATCGCCTTTGTCTCTTAGTTGGAACCACTAATGAAGCTCACATGCCTTCTTTTAGTTTCCCAAGTAGCGATTCACATCACATTTTTTCGCCTTCAACCTTCACAAACCTTCCGGCCACCGCTCAACCAACAGACAGAAACACAATGCTGATCATGATGCCTGCTAGTGTTCATTTAAACTCTCTCATCATCTGTGCCTCAACCTAATTCGAGCCTTTTGTGAGAGCTGGCACCCAAAGTACCTCAAGACACCATTAACTCTGCAGCCAAGGAATCAAACCCTGAACAGCAACCCGACTTCATAGAAACTATTCAAGTGGGGCATACACCAACAGCTGTTTCAAAAGGCACACTTAAAGGAGTCTGATGAGCCTCTAGATGTTGAACCAAGAGTCTATACCGAATGGCGGAAGTCAGTTTCTAAGACATGGAAGCTGGTAAGTCATTTTTCCCCTTTCTTTCCCACTAATATAAACTTGTTCTTTTTCTGTACTGTGAAAGTCAATTCCAGTGACATTCTTTACTTAAGTCTTAAGCCAAGAGCCGAGCATAAACTCTGAAACACAGAGTTTATTTGTCAATATCCGACAGCTACGATTGGTACAAGGAGCCCCTTTTTGCATATAGCTTTGTTTTCTTACTCTTCTCAGTGAAATTTTCGGTGTTGTAAAACAGAACGACGGATTTCATTGGCTTTAACTGGTGTTGCTCGGTTATCTATGGAAGCAGCAGCTCAGTCTCAAATAGGTGTAGAATTTTATTATAGACATTATATAGTGCAAATTATCAGTGACACCTCTTACTGTACGTTCTGAAACATGTTTCCTTAATAGCACTCAACGACGCATTACCTGATGGCGGCTAAGTTGTCTAAGCGATGTTTTGACCTGGTGGTGAAATTAGGCCGCGAGAAAAAAGTCATGCAGAGTGACTTTTTAGCCCTTTACAAGAAGACAGAAGCTCAGCAGCAACAACTTCTATCCGATTTGCTTGCCAGGAAAACGTTTGACAAGTTAAAAAAAGAACGAGTTTGTTTTTAATGTTATGTTATATTTTTGTTCTGTATTTTACTCCATTTTCTCGAGTTAAACAACTGAAATTCATTGAATTAATTCCAACTTTATTGACTTCTAGAGGGTAACAATAGACTAAACCGCCAAGAGGGCAACAGAAGATAATTATAAAGACATAAAGCTTCAGCAGTCATGGTACAATCATGTAAACAGTCATTCTGAAGCCGCTAATTGTCAAATTTAAAGAATCCTCATTGTTCCGACATTTGGAGGGGGGAAGGAATGAGGTGATTCCCATTTTTCAAAGAAAAGACTTTACGCCATTTTTTAGGATGGGAATTAGTTGCTCTGCATACAATACCTATTTGCACCTGAATTGAAAGATATTTACTACTCGTACTCATTTACGTTAATTAGACTGATACATTCGTCATACTAGCTTTTATATACTGTAATCGAGGTGATTAGGATTTATTGTTCAACATGATTACGCTTTGAGGGTCACAAGTATCAGATTGTTTCCTTACTTTTCTGTTCTGTTGTGAAGCAGATGGCTGACGAAATATCACGGTTACAGCAGCGAAATGAAGATCTTACGCTAAAACTTGAGCAAGTATGTACATGTAACCTAAGTTTAGCAAGTTCACGCAAAACCACCAACAGCACTCCAATCTTTTTTTGTACTTCGTTATTTAGTAGTGGTCGAAATCTGTTGCCTATGTAACATTAGTTTCCCTTTTAATCTTGGTCGCCGTTTGGTTTTTGCTGTCGTATCGCTTAGTGCTACATACATCGTATGCAATGTTATTAGCCACTGGCAGAGTTACGAGTAGGTTCCCTTACTGGAACTCTATCTATATTCCCACCATAAGTCTGTTGTAACGTACTTTTACCATTTTTGCTGACCAATCTAGCATCCAACTCAGGAAAATTTTTATCATCTTTTTTCACTACTGACTGTTCAGAATAGCTGGCCAAGCTTGATGTTGGTTAACCTGTTCCGAGCATTCAGATAGTGAATGCCGGGAACAGGCTATAGATGTTCTACTTGTCACTCGAGACCACTATAGAGAACTCGTAGTCTGTGTGCAACAGAGGCTATAACTTTTCCTCACTTTGCTTTCTTTTTTGTATTTAGATTAACAGAAGATAGTGATAAGAAGTGAAAGAGAGTAAACGAGTTAATGGACAAGTTGAGGAAAGTCAAAAAGACAAGCAGAAGGCATGCGAAAGAAGGAGTGATAAATAGTACTATACTGCATTGACAGCAGTGCTATGCCATGTGTATGCCGGCTTTGCATGATTGTTCAATTTCGAGCTGAGAGGCTGGCTCATATTATAGTAGATCTGAAGAAAAAAGTCTCCTCCGTTCCTGTGATTATTTTCTAAAGAATGCATCCCACCTTGATAAAAGTGCAATGATTTCCTGTTATGGTTTTAACTGAACACAATGTTCCTTCCAGAACGTCTCAGGAAGTTAACTTTTAAGAGAAAATGGACACAAGCAAAAAGACCAAGTGTCAGTAGCACAAATTAATTTCATAAAAATATAGCTCGCGAAGTACCAAAAATAACCCGTGGACAATTTTTTTAAAATTACTTTTGAAATTTCTTCAAAACAATCCTCTAGAACCATCATTTTTTTATAAAAAAAGATAAAAGCATGCGCTAAGAACTCTGAAAGTTACGAGTTCAAAAACTACGGAAAACTCATTTATCAAAGTGAATGATTGAGATTTTTGTACAACGGGGGAATTGAAATCCTGACATCACTCAAATTTTCAATTAACAGGTTTTCTCCAACACATACCTTTGATCCTTTTGGGCTAAACACTTGATTTTCTTTTGTACTCCTTACTGAAAATGATTAGGCTCCTCGCTTTTTCCACATAAAATAAAAGACACCTAGTGTCAACTTTTCCGTGTTACTGCACAGTTTTGCTTTTTAGTAATCAATATTCCGTTTTCAACCCCAAAGGTATGAAAGGCAGTTGGCTGGTCCAGATGAGTCAAGACGAAAGCACCGAGATGTGGATGTAGAAGGGCCTAAGTTGACTCGATCAAAAACATCCCCTTACAATAAGGAGGTTTGCTTTTTCTGCGATGAAACTGCAGCAATTCGCTTTCAGTGGAAAAGAAGTCCAATGAGGTGCATAAACGTGCAATGAGTCTTACTCAAAGCACCGTTTCTATGTGTCTGACTGAGCAACAGGTTAAGTGCAAGACGTCAAAAACTGTTTAGTTGTCAGCTGAAATGCCCCAGAAGTTAGCTGTAGGCCTACCTGTCCACCAGACCGTCAGAAGTAAAGAATTGATAAGTTTGCTGCACGGGTTTGGTCTGTCGGTTGATTACAACAGAATCCTTAGAGTGGAGGCGTGGATTGAATCAAGTGTTCTCGAACGTATATCTACCTCCAGACATAGTGATGGGGAGGCATGTCTTCTTTGCCATCGACATCGTCGACTTTTCTAAGGACATCCCCAATGGAAAACGCTCTTTTCATGGAACAGCAATGACCACTTACCAAAGGATTCACCCAGAAGATAAGATAGCAGACTTGATAGTCGACACCCCAGATCAGAGTCGCTCGATAAAGAACTTCCTGAATCAGTTTTAAGTCTCCTGGAATGCCCTATGCCTCCTTTGAAGCCTGCCAGACCCGTTTACCCAAATTTTGATTTGTTTGCTGACGATGAGATTCCAATCGAGTCAGGATGCAAGATTTTGCATGACTTATTGGCTGTAGTTTGAGTAGATCTCCAACCAACAACTTGGGCAGAAATGCAGACTGGCGTCAGGAGCACTGGAAAGGGTACAGAAGTCCTGGTGTGGTCAGGATACAACTCACTTTTCAGTGATGTTAATTCAAGTCAAGTCTTATCCCCAATATTCCATAAATGAAATAATTATTTAAATGTTGAATCCGTTGATAGTTGTAGAGTTCACATTCATCTCTGCAATCCTGCATATGCGATGAACAGTGAATTTACATGCAAGGTGGTCATGAAATTTCTATCAAGCTCAGTTTTCTTGAAATTGATGTAAATGTTTTCAGAGCAATTTTATCCAAAATTTTTGAATATGACTAAATACAGAGTAGTAATCTTTAAAAAAAATGCTTATCACCCATGCAGGAATGCAGATTTAAATGTCATACTGTTTGCAGCAACAATAAATGGATTCATTTGTGGCCCTCCACAGGAATTTGATGCTAAAGGTAAAAGCACGAGCACGACACGCTTGCACGACACGCTTGCACGACACACTTAGCGTGCCGTAGATCATGGATACACACATATTAAATTGAAAAAACAAAGACGGACACACTTGCCTTTGCTTTGGCAAATTTAACACGCTAGACCTTTTGTTTTTTGTAGTGTGCCATATGTCACGGTAAGTGTGCGAATTATAGCACGGTTAGCGTGCCATTTGGGTAAGACACGCTGAACACGCTTGATTACTAAAACTGCTAAGATGATATTAAATGGCTTGGGTTTTCAGCGGATTTAATCAGCATTGATAACTGGTCGAAGTGTATCAAATACACCAATTGAGACTGTTTTGGAAATTGATCGTAACTGTGGCCATTTGAAAATCACTACTTAATGGTGGTCTAGCCTGGAATTAACGCGAGATCAGTGTAAACCAATTCCTCCGGCTGTCGGCTGTTGACCGGAATCGCAAAGAGGCCTGCTATCGCATGCGAGGCACTGAAGTTATGTAATATGAAATTATAGTTATGCCACCGGAATATTTATTAGCAGTAATACACAGAAAAATGAAGTTGAATTAATTAGTTTAATATATTTCTTTAAGCCATGCTGAGATGAACGAAGGTAATTAAATGGGAGAAACAAAAACTGCCTAGAATTTTCTATAGGTTGAGGAAGGCTAAACATTTCTAGATGACCGTTCCATGCATGTACAATTTTCGAAGGTTATCTAATAAATCCCTTACAATTTTCTGAAGTTTAATTTTTTCCATTTCATTCCCCAAGTTAAGCTATTTTTCGTAGAGAATTAAGGAATCCTAAAATTTTCAGAACCGAAAATACGATAAAATTCTCACTTTCCTAAAACTTTCAATTGGAAGCTAAATTTTTCGGGAAAATAATGCTGAAGCCCAGCTAGCTTGTAATTTCGAAAACACTGAAGTTGTCCTGGGATGCTAGGATGCATTTAGGAGGAAATTGCCGTCAGGTCCCCTGACGAATGAAGCGCTATCAATCATAATTTATGTGAAGATATCTCGTTATGCTATGCTAAGACGAATCAAGCGCTGTTAACGTGTACTATATCTCGTTCTTCACAGGACGAAAAAACAAGAATCTGTAAACTGAAAACACTGTAGAATGAGAGAGGATTGCGGGCGACTTTTCTTTGAATTTTAGGCGTCAAAACTCATATTATCAGGTTTTGGACGACATAACTTCAAACGACATCACTTTCGAGTAGCTTGACCGTCACCCCTCTAGATCGAGCTGGATGAATTAATTCAGTGACCGCTTAAATAATAGTCTGCTACACAGCCGTTTTCAGTGGAAGGAGCGTTGCGTGACGACACTAAAACGGCCGTGTAGCAGACTATTTAAGACATTTAAATAATTGTAGGCGGTAATACCGGCTGATGGCGGTAAATCGGTGGCCGTAACTTCATACACGAGTGTTTGTTTAGATGGTTGTAAACCAGACGGCAATTACAAGAAAGAAAACAGTATGATTACGGAATTTGGACAATAAGGCTGAAGCATACGCGAAGTGTAATATTTCAAGAAGAACAAATTTGCATACATTGTTTAAATACCGGTTTCGCTTTTTGTGTTATTGTCGGCCAGATCAATTAAGCAACGTTGAAACCATTTCGGAATTTTGGTACATCTAGAAAAGCAGGCTGGTTTTCATTTAATCACTGCGATCCTTGCAATTGCTAAAAAAAAAATACAATTTAGTGATCCTGGCACTTGATGATTTCTATTATATTTGATCGCGATTGCTGCGATCGGCAAGAAAGTGTCTTAAGTCCGAAAGATCACTGTTTCTGAGAAAATTGCAAATGTGTTTTAACTTAAGGAAAGTTAAGATAACCTTTGCACAGCTTCTTCAGTAAACATTTCTGGAAAGAACTTTGATTTTCCAATGCTAATATAGTTCTACCCATAAATCCAGTAGGTCACACCGTTCACTGTTTATTCTTTTCAAGCGACAACATTTTTTCAATCAGATACTATCGCTGCGATCGCTGAGGTATAACTTTTTCTTTCTCGATAATTACCAAAAAAGGGTGCCGTTCATAATCATTTACGGTTCCTTTTTGTACAGGAAATTTATTTAGCTTATAGATAACATGCCTTGCTGCTTTTGCGCACACTGAAAGCGTGTTGTGCTTTTTCGCACGGAGCTTTTGTTTGAGAACTTTAACACGCTCTTTTGTTCAACTTGCTCATGCTTAATTGTCTCAAGCGTGTCCTCTGAAACAAAAGAAATCGCTAATGAGGCAAGATTGCAAGCGTGCTTAAGCGTGTTAAAATAAATTCTTTTGTTTTAAAGTGAAAGCGTGTCGTGCACATGCTTTCACCGTTGGCATTAAAATCCTGTAGAGGGTCACATTTGTCAAATAAGCAACTCATTACTATGATCAAGGGGGGGGGGGTACAGGTTAACTGACTTGACTGAAACATTATGTTTTTGTGGTCATGTTGCAAAGCTTGACATCTCCCCTTTTCTTTTTTTGTTTTGTAATAGTCAATGAAGAATGTACAGTGCCGTAAGCGGAACATAGACAGGAGAAAGGCACCCGACAAAGTGGGGACACTGAAAGACATCTCCCTTTATGGCAACTTTCAGTTTCCAACTTCTGGCCAGTACAGCGGCAGTCTGATTGCCAAATCTATTGCTGGGGTTGGGAAAGAACTGAAAAAGACCAACGGTCAAGTCCAAGCCCTGGCCAGCCGATCATGCCCTATTGCAGGATCAACTGGAGCGACTACTACAGAAGAGCTGTGTGTCACTGCAACAGACAGAAGAAATCCTTCTGGAATGCCATATAGCATTCGATTTATCCAGCATGCTCCAGACCCTGTGATAGAAGCAACCATGGTTCCAGCTGAGGAGGGGCTAACCAGACACATGGCAGAGTCTGGCTATGCCCTAAAAACTGGTGGCACAAAGAGAGTGACTTTCACCCTTGCACAAAAACAAGTAATGATTGAATTCTATGACAGACAGGCAAATGGGGGAATCCGTGCAGATCCTGCAGACTGCATTGCAGTAATGCAAGAAAGGAGGCTGGACGTCTTGAAAGAGAGCCAGATCAGAAGCTGGTGGAGCAGTTACCACCATCTTCGCCAATCTTCGCCAGCTACAGGGACAGTTGACCTCGGCATCATGTTCAGCCACTGCAGCATCTGTCAATGGAAAT